>CM069142.1:69475816-69962199 GCA_035221665.1 Okamejei kenojei | reverse complement strand
TCCCCCCAGCCTCCGGGCAGTAAATACGTGCATCTTGGGACAAGCAGCAACAAAGAGAAGCAGGGAGAAGAGCTGATTGGCTGAAACCTGTGGGGGGGGGGAAGCGAGTCAGAGGGGGGAAAACAGTTTATAAAGAGGCGCCAAAATGCACAGTGTTAGCCCAGTGCTTATGGGGGATCTTGGACATGCAGCATAAAGAGAAGCTGAGAGAAGAGCTTATTGGCTGAAACCTGGGAATGGTAAGTAAATTACTGGGGAAAAACAGTTTTAAATCTGAAGGTTGTTTTGTTTGTTAAATTGGTTTTAAATTAGGCAATTTATCTATTCAATATAAGCAAGGCTGCTCTAGGGGGGGCAGCAGCAGGGAGGGAGTGGCCTTGGGAAGTAATGTGGTGTGAGTCTTTGGTTCGAGAGTGCTTCGCAGTGGAGAGGTCGGCTATACTAAAATGCTGGAGAGGGGGTTAGACAAAGCAGCAGTGAGAACGACCGTTGGCTGGACCTTGTGAGCTTGAGTGCAGGTTTAAAAAGAGGGCAAACAAGCACCTTTGAGTGCTCGGTCGGACAAAAAAACTTTCAGTTCTAAGCTCATCAGAGGAAGGAAGGTTAGAAGTGAGTGTGGGGATGGCTGGCAAACAATTAGATTAGTAAATTAGACAACTAGGCAATATAGCATCTGATATAAGTCAAGGACTTGCTCAAGGCGTGTGGCCCTGTGAGAGATAGATAAAAACTAAAAGAAAGATGTTTAAGACATCAGCAAAGAGTTAGCTGGAAGGCCGGAGGATGGAAACTTTCATAGGACAACAGTTTGGAAACAATACGGGCCGGAAAAGATGATGTACGAGGGGAAGCTGGCCAGGAATGTAAAGAAGGACAGTAAAAGTTATTTAGTTATGTAAAGGGATAATGTTTAGCAAAGTCAAAGGTGGGTCCCTTGGAAGGCAGACACAGGTGAAAGTAGTGGGGACAAGGAATCTGGCTGAAGAGTTGAAAGGTACTTCGGATCTGTCTTCACTAAGGAAGACAACCAATCTCCCAGTATGTACTGGAGGACGGAGAATCGAAGGGGGTGAGGAACTGAAAGAAATTTCATTAGGCGAGAAATAGTATTGGGTTGGCTATTGGAATGAAGGATGATAAATTCCACTGGGCCTGTGGTCTGCATCCAGGGTCCTCAGGGAGGTGGCTAAGAAATAGGGACGATTGGTTGATTATTTTCCAATTGTTCAATTTGATTTCAGGAATCCAGTTCCTGTGGATTGCGGTGGATAGCTAATGTCTTTCCCACTTTTCTAGAAAGGAGCGTCAGAGCAGAGAAAAGGGGAATTACAGACCCTGTTTGGCCCTGACTTCGGTGGTGGGAAAGATGCTGGAGTCAATTATTAATAGGGTAATAATGGGCATTTGTGGATAGCTGTAAAGATTAGTCCAAGTCAGATGTATTTATGAAAGGAAAATTATGCTTATCATCTTCATGGAATTTTTTGAGGATGTGACATGTAAAATGGGATGATAGTGGGGCCAGTGGATGTATGGTATCTAGACTTTCAGAAAAGCCTTTGTAGGTCCCGCACGGGAAACTGGGGACTTATAAATTAGGCACATGGTATTGGGGGGTTGGGTGTTTGGACATGGATAGAAAATTGTGTTTTGCAGACTGGAAGCAAAGGTAGGAGTGAACAGGTCCTTTTCAGAATGGCTTGGCAGTGGCGAGTGGGGTGCGCAAGGCTCGGTGCTTGGGGCCACAACTGTTGCACCATATGTTATTTATTATGATTTGGAAAGAGGAATTAGGGCAAACAGTAGAAGTTTGCGGATGGCACAAAGCTGGGTGGCAGTGTGAACTGTGAAAGAGGGTGTTATGGAGGATGCTGGGTGACCTGGGACAGGTTGAGTGATGTGGGCGAATGCGTGGCATGATGCAGTATAATATTGATAAATGTTGTGGTTATCCACTTTAGCGGTTTGAAAAGCAAGGCGGGCAGATTCTTATCTCAATGGGGTTAGGGTGGGTTAATGGAGGGGTGGTACAGTGAGTCCTGGTTGTCCTTGTTCACCATAGTCACTGAAAGTTGGCGGGCAGGTTACAGCTGGCAGTGAAGAAAAGCTATGGAATGTTGGCCTAGTACAAGGGTTTCAGTATCTGTGTCGCGAGAGGTACCCTTCTGCTGTTGTATAGGGCTCTGGTTGAGACCACTTCGGGAGTATTGTGTACAGTTTTGGTCTCCTAATTTGTGGACTGGCATCTTGTGATTGAGCCAGTGCAGTGTAGGTTCTCGAGATTGATGTGTGCAATTGTGATCTCCTAATTTGAGGAAGGACATTTATGCTTTTGAGGGAGTGCAGCGTAGGTTCACCAGGTTAATGATGGAATGGCGGACGGTCATTTGAGGGAAAGATTGAAAAGGACTGGGCTTGTATTTACTGGCGTTAGAAGATGAGGGAGATCTTATAGAAACATATAAAATTATAAAAGGAGCTTGACAAGGTTAGATGGCAGGAAAAAAATGTTCCCAATGTTGGGCCGAGGACATGAACCAGGTGGCACCCCCACCAGTCTTAGAATAAAGGGGAGGCCATTTAAGATGAGGTGAGAAAAAAACATTTTCACCTAAGAGTTGTGTATTTGTGGAATTCCCTTGCCAGGAGGGCAGTGGAGGCCAAATCATTGGGATGTATTTAAGAGTGTTAATAGAGCTCTCAGGGCTAGTGGAATCACGGGATATGGGGAGGAAGGCAGGCACGGGTTATTGGTTGGGCGATAGCAGATCACAATGATGGTGCCCCCCCCCCCCCCCCCGGGGTTGGTGCTGGCTAGAAGGGCCGATTGGCCTCCTCGTGCATTTATTTTCTATGTATCTAATATTGTTTTTATTCATGGCAGGCAGCTCCTTTTTGTAGTCCATTTATGTTCAGGGGCTGAATGACCCTCATCACACTGGATTTCTTGATGCTTTGCAATTCGTAGTGTAGTTGGTCAGAGCCATAGTAGGCAGATCCTCAGTAGGCGTGTTTGCTTTCATAGTGCCCCATCCTTTCTGACCCTGTAGTCTTTCCCTTCCCTTTTTTTGTGTCATTGGCAACTTAAAAATATGAATTGTATGTTTGTCCTTCTGCGTTTTCATTTTTTATATGTTCTTACGCTGTTGCTGGAGGTCGAGTAGTAGTACGATTAAGTGATTGATTCAGATTGTGTTTCTCCATTCAAATTGATCCCTTTGGTTTTATTCCTAATCCAGGACCCAAAAAAACAAAATAAGGGGTCACTGTTTAATTGTTCAAGTTTATTCAACCAGGCAGTGTCTCGGTTCCGTGTTCAGGGATTGGGAGGCATGTATTATAATTCAGTGCAGTGCGTTTGGATTTTTGTGCATGGCTGGGTTTTAACAAGATACTGTTTAATACTGGCCTTTTTTAATTTGTGTATGGCTTCTACAGTCTTGCAGGAGGACATCAAAATTCATACTTCGTTTTTTCCAAGTTTCCAACACTATTTTCTGCAATATAGTTAGGTGTATCCAAGGAGGTTTATTTTTTACCTTCTCTGTTAAGTGGCATAGTCAGTAGCCCCCACTGGGAGAAGGGCTCTTCCTTCGTTTCTCCAATAGCTCCCATTTCCTATATTTCTTAACCAGTTCGTTGATGTCCTCATTGTAAGGATTCGCCGTTATGGTCAGCTGACAGTGGTTTCTGCATTTCTCTGGTTCAGTGGTTTCTGTAAGACTAACAAGGTTTGGGCCAATTGCTGTGCATACGTAATTAATTCACACTAAGGTCCTGTCCAGTCTCGGTCAAGGCTTTATTTAAACTACTTAAAGGCAGACCCTTTAAAAATAGGTCACTATAAAGAAAAAAAAAATCAAAAATTATTCCCAATTCTCATCCAAGACCTTAATCTGAATTTCACATGGCAAGTGTGTAATTCAGATCTCTCTTGAATTCAATTCAAAAGGGAAGAAATAGGAAGAAATCAAACTTAAAATACTGACAAGGTCACCAATCCTAATGGCAAGTCATTTCAACTGCACTTACCTGCGGGCCCGTACCTACCGCTGTCGAGGAGCTGCCTTGCTCTCTTGCTCTGCCCGTCAGCGTCGCGTAATGGCGTCAGGCGCCAGGCGGGGTTCTTCAGTAGTCACTCACGGACTTGAAGTAAAATAAAAGTTGAGAAGACAAAGATACACTGTTGTTTCTACTTCTAATAGATAGCCATTACTTTTCTTTATGAGTAAAGGAAAAGAAGAACTTTGTTGCCAGGCTCAACGCCCATACAGCTGCAACGTCTTAAAGAGGGACATTCCTTTAGAAACCACATGAGAATCACAAAGATGTATCACGTAAATGAGCAAGCTCATTCAATGAATCCTATTTTCATCATTAATGATATGATTAATTCAACATTCACCAGGAACTGATTCCACAAACAAGTAACACTCTTTAAACTAACTAACTCACTTTTCTGTGCCATTCACTCACAAATCTCCACACCTCATGCAATATGCTAGATCTCAGATATTCGCTCACATTAAAGCAATAAAATTCTCACTCAATATTAAAACATTTATACACACCTCAAGGAAATCATGCAAAACTCTTTAAACTTTGATACGCGCCAAAATGAGAAATTTACATTTACAATAAAATTAAAATTTACATTATTGTCAGGCAAAGGCACTAAATCTAGCGCGGGGCTTGCTTTTCACAGAGGCCCGGGGAGCCGTTGGTGCGAGAGGGTGGAGTTACCTGCGCTGTGAGTATAAATCTAGCGCGGGGCTTGTTTTTCACAGAGGCCCGGGGGAGCCGTTGGTGCGAGAGGGGGAGAGGGGGGAGCTCCCTGCGCTGTGAGTATAATCTATGCGGGGGCTTGGCTTTTCCACAGGCCCGGGGAAGCCGTTGGTGCGATGAGGGGGAGTTCCTGTGCTGTGAGTTTAGAATCTAGCTACGGGGCTTTTGCTTTTCACTGGAGACTGATTCTGCAACGTTACATCTTCCAAGAGAGGGAATCTGGTTGAAGCCTACTGGATTGGTGAAGAGGACCAGAGTAAGCAGCTGATTGGTTGCAAACCGGGGTTTTCATTTTTACATTTCATTAATACATTAAGGGGAGGTTTTGGGTTCTGGGAGTTAAGGGTTCAGTCTTTTGTTGTAAAAGTTTAAAGGATAACGTTTTGTGTTTAAATAAATATATTTAAAAAAAAAAATAGATAGATTATTATCTATATATATATATATATATTTTAAATATATTATATATTTATATATATCTTTATATATATATATCTATATATATATATATCTATATTTTTATATAGAATATATATATAGATATATATTATATAGATATAGATATATAATATATCAGATTATTTATAGACATATATACAGATTATATATATTATATATATTTATTTATATAACTAGAGATTTAATATATTAGACAGAGGGCCCGGAGCGGTTTTTGCAGTGGGAGGAGCCAAATCTGTAACGTTCCATTCGCAGCTCGCAGTTGAGGAAGCCGCAGATTGGTGGAAGACGAATCGAAGGGAGCAGCTGATTGGCAGTAGATCCCCCGTGATTTCTTTCAGCTAAATCCTTGCATTGTATTTTACATTGTACTGTATCCAGCGGTAAGGGGGTGAGGATGAGTTGCCCAGGCAATTTACTGTTCTGGTTAATAGATGTGGGGAGGTCATGCTGTCAGATAGCTCTCCAGGAGTCCACATCGGCGCCAGGTGCGTCAAGATGGCGCTCCAAATGGACCGTATTCGGTACCTGGTGCAGCAACTCGATGACCTCTGTATGCGTCAGGGAGAGTGTGAGGAAGCCATAGAGCTGGGTACTGACAGGTGGTCACTCCAAAACCACAGGAGGCAGAAATGTGGGTCACGGTGTTAGGAGAAGGCAAGGGGCAGACGGCAGTGGACTAGAGAGTAACCGGTGGCTGTAACACCTGGCAATAAGTATCCTGTTTGAAGTAATGTTGGGGGGGCTCAGCCTTACCTGGGGAGTAGCAACAGCGCCGGGCCTCCGGTCAAAGACCGGCCACTGTTGCTCCAGAAGGGTAAGGAAAAGAAAGGAGGGCAGGAGCAGTTATAGGGGACCTATAGTTAGGGGGTCAGATAGGGCGATTCTGTGGAACGCTGTCAGGAGGGACCCGGTGGTAGTTTGCCTCCCTGTGCCAGGGTCGGGATGTGACCGAACAGTGTCCAAGATATCTTGAAATGGGTGGGAGAGGAGCCAGTGGTCGTGTGGTACATATTAGGTCCACAATGACAGAGGTTAAGAAGGAAAAGAGGGGAGGAGGTCCTGAGAAGTGGAGATTTAGGAGTTAGGAAGTAAGTTAAGGAGAAGGACGCAAAGGTAACAAGCAATCTCAGGATTACTTGCCTGTGCCACGTGGACTGTGAGAGTAGGAATGTGCAAGGTGGAGGATAAATGCGTGACTAAAGGACTGAGCAGAGCACAGAGATTCAAGTTTCTGGTTCATTGGGGACTTCGTTTGGGGCAGGAAGTTTTGTGACCGGATACAAAAAGGACGGGTTGCTTTTATTGTGACCCGACGGGAACCAATATCATGGCTGGGAGATTTGCAAAGGCTACTGGGGAGACCTTAAACTAGAACTGGTTTGGGGGGAGGGACCCACTCAAATAGAGAGGCAAGTAGTCCGTTTGTGAGGCAGGAGGGCAGAGGACGAGAGAAGCCAGTCCAGAGCAACACGTAGGGGAGGAAAGGAGAAACAGAAAGAAGAAAAAAATAAACAAACAGAGAATAGAGTGGAGGGTTTCCTTTAATGTGTGAGACAGAGAGACAGAGGGGTGTAAAATGAGGACGTGAGGAGCAAAAGGTAGCGGAGGGTACAAAAGTGGCAGGGAGGAAAACAATTCCAGGGGCACAAAAATCTAAAAGGGCCACTTTTCAACATATTTGATGTGTTAAAAGGACCAAGTGTGTTGTAAAAAACAAAAACAAGCTGGAAGGCTTTGGTCTCAATGCGAGGAGCATTCGTAATAAGGATGATAGAGATGGCGTGGATGAGTTGAAAGTGCAGATAGCTATTAATAATTATGATATAGTTGGGATCAACGGAGACATGGCTCCAGGGTGACCAAGGCTAGGAGCTGAACATCCAGGGATATTCAATATTCAGGAAGGATAGAAAGAGAGGGAAAAGGAGGTGGGGGTAAAGCCCGTTGATGGTTAGAGAGGAGTTTAACGCAATAGAAAGGTGAATGACATTAGCTTGGAGGAGGTGTGTAATCGATATGGGTGGAGCTGTGAAACACTAAGGGGCAGAAAACACTAGTGGGTGTTGTGTACAGGCCACCTAAAACTTCGTAGTGGAGCGGGGATGGCATCAAACAGGAATTAGAAATGCGTTGCAAACGAAGGTAAAACCTTATATGGGGTGACTTCAATCTACAATATAGATTGGAGTGAATCAAATTGGCAGGGGGGGTGCTGAGGATAGAGGATTTCTTTGAATTGTATGCGGGATAGTTTTCTATATAACAACATGTGGAGGAACCAACGAGAGAGCAGGCGTATTCTAGAGTGGAATATTGAGTAATGAGGAAGGTTAGTTAGTAGTAGTCTTGTTGTACGTGGCCCCTTGGGCAAGAGTGACCATAATATGGTTGAGTTCTTCATTAAGTTGGAGAGTGACATTGTTTAATTCAGGAAACACGGGTCCTGAACTTAAAAAGAAAGGTAACTTTGAAGGGGTGTATAGAGTCGTGAATTGGCCCAAGATCGACGTGGCAATTTGATTCTTGAAGGGTTGACGGTGGATAAAGCGAAGGCATTTAAAGGACTGCATGGAGGAACTACAAAACAGTTGTTCATCCCTGTATGAAAAAGAATAAAATATTCAAGGGAAGAGTGGTGTGCATCCGATGCCTTAACGAGGAAATCAGGGATAGTATCAAAGAAAAGATGAAGCCGTTACAAATTAACCAGATAAAGCAGCCTCCCGGGGACTAGGAAGGAAATTCAGAGTACCAACAGAGGAAGACAATGGGGCTTAATTAGTGCTAGGGGAAAGGGAAATGGAGTATTGAAAGAAAACTGGCAGGAACAAAACATAAAAACTGACTGCAAAAGTTTTTTATCGATATGTGAAGCGCCAAAAGATTAGTTAAAACAAATGTAGGTCCGTTGCAGTCAGAAACGGGTGAATTGATCATGGGGAACAAGGACATGGCAGACCATTGAATTAAACTTCTTTGGTTCTGTCTTCAATAGGAAGATATATTTAAATTTTCCGGAAAATAGCCAGTGTCTGGATCGCGGGGTCAAATGAGATGGAGGAACATTGAGATGAAAAAATCCAGGTTAGCCGCAAAAGTGGTGTTGGGTAAATTGAATGGATTATTAAAGGCCGGATAAACCCAGGATCCAGATAGGCTGCATTCCAGGGTATTGTAAATGTAGCCCCTGAAATTAGCAGAATGCCTTAGTGATGCCTTTGATTATGGAGTTAGTTGAGGATTGTAGGATTTGGTGGGTAGCTAATGTAACCCCCCCCCACTTTTTAAAAAGGGGGGGTGAGGAGAGAAAACGGGGAATTACAGACCAGTTAGTCTAACATCGGTAGTGGGGAAACTGCTAGAGTTCAATTAGTATTAAGAGATGGGATTAGCCAGCGCATTTGGAATGAATGTTTGTGGAAAACATTGGACAAAGTCAGCATGGATTTATGAAGGGTAATATGTCTGACGAATCGTATTGAATTTTTTGAGGATGTAACTAGTAAGTGGGGATAAGGGGCGAAGCAGTGGATGTATTGTATCTGGACTTTCAGGAAGGCTTTCGACCAAGGTTCCCACTCAAGAGATGGTGTACAAACTTAAAGCACACGGTATTGGTGGGTCCGTATTGTTATGTGGATAGAGAACTGGCTGGCAGACAGGAAGCAAAAGAGTAGGAGAGGGAGTGAAACGGGTCCTTTTCTGGATGGCAGACAGTGATAGTAGGTGGTGCTGCAAGGCTCAGTGCTGCAGGGACCCAGCTCTTTTACAATATACATTAATGATTGGACGAGGGAATTATAATGCAACATCTTGAAGGTTGCGGAGATGACACGATGTGTGGGGGCCAGTGTTAGCTGGGGGTACCGGAGGATGCTAGGAGAGAGCGGCAGGATGACTCGAGCAGCAGTGATAGACTGGTATCAACATGTGTGGTGGGCAAATGCATGGCAGATGCAGTATAATGTGTGGATAAATGTGGAGGTTATCCACTTTGGTGGCAAAAACAGGAAGGTAGACTATTATTTTTTTTTTTGAATGGTGACGATTAGGAAAAGGGGAGATGCAGCGAGACCTGGGTGTCATGGTTACACCAGTCATTGAAAGTAGGCATGCAGGTGCCACAGGCAGTGAAGAAAGCGAATGGTATGTTGGCATTCATAGCAAAAAGGATTTGAGTACAGGAGCAGGGAGGTTCTTACTGCAGTCTGTTACAGGGTCTTGGTGAGACACACACCTGGGAGTATTTGCGTACAGTTTGGTTTCCATCTCTGAGGAAAGACATTCTTGCCATAGAGAGTGAGTACAGAGAAGGGTTCACCCAGACTGATTCCTGGGATGTCAGGACTTTCATTGAAGAAAGACTGATAGACTCGGCTTATACTCGCTAGAATTTAGAAGATTGAGGGGGGTCTTATTGAAACTTACAAAATTCTTAAGGGGTTGGAATGCTAGATGCAGAAGACTGGACAGACTTTCCCGATATGTTTGGGAAGTCCAGAACATGGGGGTTCAAAGTTTAAGGATAAGGGGGAAAGTCTTTTAGGACTGAGACCGAGAAAAACATTTTTCACAGAGTGGTGAATCTGTGGAATTTTTCTGCCACAGATGTGTTAAGTTTGAGGCCAGTCGTTGGCTATATTTAAGAGTGGAGGTCGATTTGTGGCCCTTGTAGCTAGAGGGATCAGGGGGTATATGGAGAGAAGGCAGGTTACGGGATACTGAGTTGGATGATCCAGCCATGATCATATTCGAAGGCAGAATGGCCTACTCCTGCACCTATTTTCTATGTTTCTGTGTTATGATGGGACAGTCTCCCCGGGAGACTATGTTGGTGGACACTTTATTGTTCTGGGCATTGCACTTAATAATAACCATTTGGACTGGGAGGGTTTATAGGCATGCAGTAGCTGGAGTGCAGTAGCAAGCGCTGTTTATAAGTTGCTAAAGTCGTCTTGTTGGAGTGAGCGAGTTAGTAGTAGAAATTAACCAAGCCCGAAACGGGTATTGGTCCGATTTACTCACAGACTTTCCCCTCTCTCTCCAGCAGCGGAGTCGAGCTGTTTTAGTTTGTTTTAAACAGTAACTGAGGTTGGCTGCAAAATGTTGAGGTTCTTGGGGCATAACATGACAGCCTCGATTCTTGCGGGGTAGTTAAGTGCCTCGAAAGCCACCAGCTCGGCATCCTGCTCTTATCTTTTGTTTCCCTTTCACTGTGGCTCTTTTGCATATGTTGTTTACTCTCCTCACTCTGGGGTTCATTTATTGCTCTTCCTGTTCTGCCTTAGCCCTCTCCTCTGCGCTTATTCCTTCAGTTATCAGTTCTGGGGGTGCCCTTCCCTGTAGGTGTGTACTGGAGCCCCTTCCTCTTCACGGGATCTTAGTGTCGTAGCTCCTGCTGAGTTAGTGCTGGTTTTAGCCAGGGCATGGGGGATGTGGTCTACACTATTCCCAATTGGGTTCTCTCCCCGGATTTGTTCCTAATTTCCCACCCCCCCACCCCCCCCCCCCCCCCCCCCCCTCTCTCTGTAAACAAGGTCGCCGTGTCAGACAAGGGGTCCACTCCGGGATTATTTTGTGTAGGTTTTCCATTTTTACATATCAATTGTTTAATATTATGTTGGCCAACCGAACCTATTCTCCCTTTTTTATTCATTAAGGTAATCTTTGCATTTTCCTGGATGTCAAATAACACACACTATGCTGTTACCGGGGAGCTCCCAGATTAGCTCTTTATCCACTTACTCCGCTCAATATCGGCTTAATACCTCAAACACTACTTAGTCTGATCGTCAACAATCCCAAAAATTGTTGTTGTCTGTTTACGAAGATCTTGGCAGGGAACCAGATCATTTCGGAACAAGGATCACAGTGTTCCCGGGTACTCTCAGGAAGTTCAGATCATGGGGTCTGTTACTGCACTTTCTTTTCCCCCTATTAGTACACCAGGCGAAATCTGCAGGCTCTTACTCTCTTCGTCTGCAAGTTGTTTCCAGCAAGAGTCCTGCTCGACTACGCAATGTTTGTGGTTCATTTCTGGACACTTTAAACAGGCAAAAACTAATACAATCTGTTATCAGTAATCAAGCATTTGAAATCCTTTATTTCGCCAAGCGGGTGTGGTAAGACTCTTCAGTTTGTAGATATCTGACTATACAGAGTATCCGCAGGACATCAAAGCGGGGCTGTGATTAAGTTCATGTATTTATACTCCATATAATCAAGCAATTCAGCAATAATTATCTACAGAGCGATTAGTACAGCATCTTGGTTCTTAAGATTGACAGCTTCTTAAGATTGACATTTTCTTCTGAGAGCGGAAGGATAGGCCCATATATGGTTATATAGGCTTATTTTTCTGCAGAACATAGCAATTTTGTTTTTTTTTAAGTAAATGACGCACATTTTAATCTATATGAGCAAGGGTAAGAGCTGTGAGTCTGAACATCCTCTAATATGTTTACATTTTTAGAAAGAGACATTCATGAAGGAGTTATGCTTGTTATCGCATCACTTTGTGTTCTTGGAAAAAAAAGACATTCTCTTCATCTTTGTTAGCTGGGTTGCATCGTTGGTGGGGTGTTGTGTGGGTTTGTGGTTGCAATGATTTGGGGGGGCCGTTGGGTGTTAGTTGTGGTTTGTTGGCCTTGGTTTTGGAGGAGCGGTGTTGGTGGGTGTGGTGGGGTTTGGTTGTTTGCTGTTTGCTTGGGGGGGTAGTGGTGGGTGGTTGGCGGTTTGTTTTTGATTTGTGATGATAGGGTAGTATGGTAAGTAGTTAGTTGTATGAGTTATTATGTGAGTATTTATGTTTTTACTATAGGAGCAGTATGGGTGAGGTGAAGTTTTAAGTGCGGTCGGCTGATTAATGCAAATGAAGTGCATTTTATTGGATGTGCCACTGGGCTGGCCTGGCGCAATTAATAGAATTGAAGAAAAGGTAAGACAGCCTGTCGTTACGTTTCAGCTGAATCCATTTTTGAAAATTAAAATTGTTTTTAAACTTCCTCAAGGGTAGCTAGTAGCTGAGCACTGCTCTCTGGTTGTGTGCTCAGGTGGTTTAGGTTGCTTTGATAACAGCTGGGGGGGGGGGGAAGAAATTGTCCTGAATCTGAAGGGGTCTTGTGTGTTTTCACACTTCTATACCTTTTGCCTTGATGGAGAATGGGACGTTCAGTTCCGGAGTAGGGAGTGTGGAGGAGGCGGAGGATTGCGACACGTCCTTGATTTGTGTATACAGCTGTGACCCCCGCACTCACCAATGATCCACAAAACCCTCCACCTGAAACCAATATCAAAAACCATTTTATATCAAAATTATTAAACCCACACCATGAATGAAGAATCCCTCAGATGGGAATGCATTTACCCTCAGTTTCACTGTAAATGAACATATCAGAAATCATGGACAACAAATATATGTAAGGAAGGAATGCAGGTGCTGGTTTATACCGAAGATAGACTCAATGTGCTGCGGTAGTAACTCGCAGGGGTCAGTATTTAGCGTCTCTGGTCCTCTGGGAAGTATATAAAAAGGATTTAAAAAATTAATAAAATCTGGGAAAATGAATAGATGATGTTTTCAGGTCGGACGGAAAAAATGGGTCCTTCAGTCTGAGTCTGTATCTCTAAACTAAACTTAGCGGTTTCTAAAGTAAGAAAAGAAGGGTCCTCCTGACCCGCAATGTCAACCTATTCCTTGTCTCCAGAAAACACTGCCTGACCCACTGAGTTTACTCCAGCACTTTGTGTCCATCCATGCTCAAACACATGGGAAAAGAGTACATGCAGAAACAAGGAACTGTCAGCAGATGCTGGTTTATGCCAAAGTATATAGACGCGGAGTCTGGTGCTGGAGGAACTCAGTGGGTCCCAGGCAGTTCTCTGGAGAGAAAGGGTTAGTCTTTTCTCACCTCCAGCTCTTCATCCCTCCCCCTACCCCATCCCTCCTCGCCTCCCCCACATTACCAACTTTCAGTTTTTTTCCACCAGAAGAACTCCCTGCTCGAACAATCACCTCATCATTTTCTCCAGAGATGCTGCAGATTTCTGCATGCTGCCTGACCCGCTGAGTTCCTCCAGCACTTTGTGTCTATCTTCAGAATGAATAAACCTCCCCAAACTTCATGCTTCCCAGTTGATGATGAAGAAAAAACCAATTGAAAAATATGAGGCTAGTTGTTCAGTGCCTTGATGCAATGTGTGTTGTTTACTGAGTTTCTATTTTGTTCTCATATTGTCGACCTGCGTGGGTACTAGGATGGATAGTTTCTCATCTATCTTTTGAAAGGAATTTCTCTCGCCTTAATCTGAGGTGTTTGTTTTGGGGTTTTGTGATCGGGTTTATTCAGCAGGGATTGCCCTGACAAAAACAAAACACAAAATAAATTTATCTATCTCCACTCTTTGTCAGCATGTGTGAGTTAGGTCTCCAACAAAATAGCTGTTATAATGTTCTCTGGGGGGGTTGCTGGGGCGGCCGGCATTGGTCCAGGGTCTGAATGCTTTGGGGGCAATAATGCCTGGGTTTTCACATGGGTATCAGGGGCTAACTTGCGGCATATCTACATGGTCTGGCACTTGTGGCACAGCGGGGTAGAGCCGCTACCTCACAGTGCCAGAGACCCGGGTTCAATTCTTGTTTCTTCACTTGGGTGCTGTTGGTTGTATGGAGAGTATGTACATTTCTCCCCGTGACCCGGCGGTGAGGTTGGGGGTTTTCTCTGAGATCATCCGGTTTCCTCCCACTGTCTCAAAGACGTACAGATTTTGTGAGTAGGTATTTGTAAAATTTCCCCTAGCAGGGGATGTGCAGTTGTGGATGAGGGAAAGTGGGATAACATGGTAACTGGTGTTCTTGAAGGTAACATGGAACTGGATGGGGGTGGGTGGGGGGGGGCACGGTTGCGCAGCGGTAGAGTTGTGCTGCCTTACGGCACCAGGGACCCGGGTTCAATCCAGACTACGGGTGCTGCTGTACAAAGTTTGTACATTCTTTCCCGTGATCTTTGTGGGGGATTTCCTCTGGGAGCTCCAGTTTCTTCCCACAGGGGGGGGGGGGGGGGGGGTTTATACGCCAATTGGTTTCGGTATTATTGAAAATTGTCCCTAGTGTGTGTTAGGATATAGTTGTTAGTGTGCGGGGAATCGCTGGTCGGTGAGTACATATCTTGTTTCCGCGCTGTATCTCTAAACTAAACAAACCATCTATCTATATACTTGTAAACTCTATGTGGTGTCTGCCGTCCGGCTGCCGGTGACTGTGTCTGTCGACCGCCGTCCGGGCTGCCGGCTGGCTGTCACATTCCGTTTCTTTTTCAGATAGGATTTTTGCCCTTTGATTCCCTGAGGCTCGCCAAAACCAGTTCACCCTCAGTGCACGCCGCCGTGGTTTATCCATTTTCGCCAGACGTTACGCTTGAGTACATTCACAAAAGCGCTCCTCATTACGTTTAGTTGAGTACGTTGGTGGACGTATCGCAATTTTTAAGAAATATAAAATTCACCCCCAATTTTTCAAAATCTTAACACAATCAAATTGCTCTCACCCTCATAGCAATCACCTGTATAGAAGTGGTTCACAATTGTTCGTGTAGGTCCAATCGTGTGAACAGATTTACATCTGCCTTACAATTTGCCCAGCCTCCCCCCCCCCCACCAACAGCAGCATCTGGTCGAAAGCGCCCTTTCTGTGCGCACATTGATAGAGAAAGAGGAATGGGGTGCACTGCCCCTTACTCCTCCTCCTCCCTCACACATCTCCCCCTTCCCCTCTCCCCCCCCCCCCTCTCCCCCTTCCCTCCACACCCTCTCTCACTCCTCTCCCACCGTCTCCCTCTCCTCTCCCTCTCCCCCATCCCTTTTTTCCCTAACCCTCTCTCCTTTCTACCACTCCCCCCTAACCCTCCCCTCCCCCTCCCTCTCTCCCCACTTCCACCACTCCCCCTCCCCTCTCCCCCTCCCTCTCCATCTTCACTTCTCCCCCCATCCCACCTCCTTCCAACAATCCCTCTCCCTTCCGCTCCTCCCTCCCCACTCTTTTCCCACCCCTCCCCTAGCGACTCTTCCCCTCCTCCTCTCTCTCCCTCTCTCTCCCCTATCCAAAAATGTAAAAGAGAGCCCCAAACTCCCAACCCTCTCCTCCCCTTAACCCCTACTCTCCTTCCCCCTCTCTCCTCTTCCCCTCCCCTCTCCCTCCTCTCCTCCCCTCCCAAAAACCCCTCCCACCCTCTCTCCCTCCCAGAAAGGCCCACCCCTCCTCCCCTCCCTCTCTCTCACCCAGTCCATCTCTCTCTCTCCTCACCCCCCTCTGCCCCTCCCCCCACCCACCCCCGTCTCCCCCCCTCCCCCACGCCTCCTTCACCCCCTAGAATCACTCCCTCCCCACTCCCTTCCCCCTCTCTCGAATGCACCAAGATCCACTCCACTCCTGCGCTCACGACTAAGTGCGTGTCTCTCTCCCCCCTCCTCTCTTCCCCTCCCCCTCCTCCCCCCCCATATCACACATACACCACTCTTCAAGCCTTGTCCCCGAGGTCTTCTCCCTTCCACTCCCCCCTCCACTCTCTCTCCACCCCTCTCTCCTCCCCCTCCCTATCCCTTTCCTCCTCGTATTGTAACCCACTCCACCACCCCCCCTCTCACCTTCACCCCGGGAGCTCACGGGGTGCCCACCTCCCCTCCCCAATCCCTCCCGGTCCCCAACCTCCTCTACCCCCCCCTCACCTACTCCTCCCACCCGCATTCCATCTCTCCCATCCCCTTCTTCTCGATATCACCTTCCCCTCATTGCCCGAGGGCCCCGAGGAAAGTCCCTCTTTCCACACTCCCTCCCACCCTTCCCTCTCCACTCTTCCAACCTCCTCCCCCCCCCCACTCTCCACCTGCGTCCCCTCCCGGGGCACCTTTTTCCCTACCCCCTCTTTTTCCCCTCCCACCCTTCCCCCCTCTCCTACCTCCCTCCCCACTTCCACTCTCGACCCATCCCCCCACCTTCCCACTCCCGCACGGCCTCCCCCATTTTCCCTTTCAGGTGGCTCCCGCCACCTCTCAGCCCCGCCTCCTGGGAACCCCTCTCTCCCCCACTCTTCCCTCTCTCGCTCTCTCACCCCGACCACGCGCAAGCACGGGCAACCCCTTCCCCCTCCCCCTACCACTCCCCTCACCCCCACACTCACTCTTCCCTCTCCTCAAGTCCCTACCCCTCCTCTCCCTCCACACCGGGGTGACCCGTCTCCATCCTTTACTCCTCCTCCCTCTCATCCTCCCATCCCCCAACCACTCCCCCACCCGATCCACGCCCCTCCCTATGAACAACCCCTCACAGCCCTCCACTACGCCCCTGCCTCCCCCTCCCCTCCGAAAAGGAGGGCATCTCCTCTCTCACTCACCCCTCCCACCCACCACCTTCCCTTCACCCTCTATCTCCCCCACACCCCCTTCCCTTGCCTGCACCACTCCCTGCTACCTCTCTCCCCCACATCTTTCCCCTCTCCCTCCCCCTCCCCTTCACTCTCTCTCCCCTCTCCTCACTCACCCCCTCCTCCCACCTCTCTCCCTCCCATCCTCCTCCTCTCTCCCCCTCCTCTCGCGCCTCCACCTCTCCCCCTCCCCTCTTCCTCCCCCTACTCCCTCTCTCCCTTCTCCCTAACCCCTCTCCTCTCACCTCCCCTCTCCCCTCCCCCTTCCCCCCACCTCTCTCTACCCCCGCACCTCACCCCCTCTCCTCCCACCCCCTTCCTCCCGCGCTCCCCTCTCCTTCCCCTCGCCAGCCCCTTCCTATCTCCCCCGCTACCCCTTCCCCAAGGTACTTCCCGTCCCCGCTTCCAATTCCACCACTCCCACCCCCATACACCCCTTCTATCCTTCTTGCACTCCCCACCACCTCCCCCCCCCCCCTCTTCCACTCCCTTCCCGACCATATAAGTCATTTTCTACCCCTCTCTCGCCTCTCCACTTGCCACTCCCGTCTCCCTCCCATCTCCTCTCTCTCCCACTTCCACCCTCCCCTGACACCATCTCACCCGCCCTCCTCCCCTCCCCACTTCCCCCTCAACACACCCTATCCCCCACCTCCCTTCTGGGGCACTCCCTCCCGCCCCCACCCCCCGTATCACCACCTCTCCCGCCCCTTCCCCTCCAGTCCCTCGCCCTCCCCCACGTCGGCCCCTCGTCTCCGCTCTCCCCCTCCCTCCCCACTCTTCCCCCTCCCCTACCACTCTCACCCTCACTCCACTCTCTTCCCTCTCTCCCCCGTAACCCCTCCCCCACCCTCTCCACACTCTTCCCCCTCTCTCCCCTTCCCCTCCTCCCTCTCTCCTCCCGCCCCACTCCCCACCCTCGCACCCCCTCCCTGAACCCTCTCACAACCCTCCCCACCCCTCTCTCCTCCTCTTCCCCTACTCCCTATGGTCCTCACACCTCCTCCCACTCTCACCCCCTCCCCCCGGCTCTCCCCCCTCCCCACCCTCTTCACCCTCATCTTTCTTCCCCCCCACCCCTTCCCCTCGCCCTAATGCACCACTCCTGCTTACCTCTCTCCCCCCACTCTTCCCCTCTCCATCCCCCTCACCCCTTTCTCTCTCTTCTCCCCCTCCTCTCTCTACCCCCCCTCTCTCTCCCCACCTTCTCTCCCTCTCATCCTCCTCGTCTCCCGCTTCCACTCTCTCTCCACCTCTCCCCTACCCCTCTTCCACCCCCTCCCCCTCAACTCTCCCTTCTCCTAACTCCCTCTCCTCTTACCTTCCCCCTCTCCTCTCCCCTCCCCCTTCCCCCACCCCTCTCCACCCTCAGGGGACATGCTGCCCCCCCCACCCCCCGCAAACGCACGTTACGTTTGGGGGGAAACAGACCCCAAGGGTCTGCACTTGGTCTAGTTAATTTTAAAGCTTTGGTAAATAAATGTAGTTATTTGCCAGGTGCAACACATCACAGGCATGTACATTCATAGCTGGAGAGAGTGAGTGGTTCAGGGTTTAGTGGGCTGAATTGCCTTACATTAGCAATGTCCATTATAGTTGTCTTGGTACTTCTGATATTTGTTGAAGTTCTTCTGAACGCGGAGGCAATATTGGACAGATTCATGGTATGACACTTTTGCTGTGAGGTGCTGTAACAAAAAGGTGAACCGTAGTATTATCCATGAAAACATTGAGATTCAGGAAACCCTAAATACCATGAAACATTATGCTCATCCGACTAATTAACTACATGTGCAGGAAGTGCTGCAGATGATGTTTACACTGAAAATAGACACAAAATGAAAGTATATCAGCGGGGACAGGCAGCATCTCTGGAGAGAGAGGAACAGGTGACGTTTTAGGTCGAGTCCTTTCTTCAGACTACAAATGTGAAATTCAGGACTTTTCAGCTCTTTGTGCATTCACACCTTCAACGGATGTCGGATGATATTTTCAATGCCAGAATAACATATGTCCATGCCAGATTGTGTCTGATATGGGAAGGCAGTTCACCAGATGATGGGTCAAAAGTAGCCTATTTCCTGCTATTGATTTTCCTACTTTAGCCTGTTGAGATGCAGCGCAGAAACAGCCCTTCCTCTTACCGAGTCTGCGCCGACCAGCGATCCCCACACTAGCACTGTTCTACACACACTAGGGACAATTTGGAGTGTGGGTGGAAACTAGAGCACCCGGAGCAAACACCACTCCACACAATCAATGGTATTCCTAGCTATCTCCCTCACCTTAAAGCTGTGCTCACTTATATTTGGACTTAAGATTATGTCCCCCAGTATATGAGGGAAAACTATGCCCTTGAATAACACACATTAACACAGCCCTACACACACTGGGGACAGTTTTTTACATATGAAATACATTTCATACTTAGCAATTAACCCACAAATCTGTACGTCTTTGAAGGGTGTGGGAGGAAACCGGAGAGCACCCAGAGAAACCCCACACAGGCAGCACCCGTAGTCAGGGATCGAACCTGGTCACTGGCGCTGAGAGGCAGCAACTCTACCGCTGCGCCACCCTGACTTTGTGGTGGTTGTCGTGGGATCATATATCGAACTGGGGGATACAGTTATGAGATAAGAATGCAGGCATCTAAAAACTGAAGTTACTGAGCCAAGCAAAGCAAGGGCCATAGATACATGGAGCACGGAAGTAGGCCCTTTCGGACCCAACTGTCCATGATATCTAAGATGCCCTATCTACGCTCATCCCAGTTGCCCGTGTTTGGCCATTTTCCCTCCACCACATTAAATTGGTAAGAAGGACCCAACTCCAATCATCATCTTTCTCTGTTGTCTAGAGATGTTTGCTGTTCCGCTGAATTCATTCAGCATTTTGCGTATTCATTTGTCAAAAGTCCCCCTCAGTTGTATTCACCTATCACTCGCCATGCATTGTCCTGCCCTTCTCTCTTCCAGTTTTTTCCCCTCCATCTCAATAAGCCTGAAGAAGGGTCCCGGTCCAAAATGGCATCTATCTATTTTCTCCACAGATGTTGCCTGACCGCTGAGTTTACTCCAGAACTGTGTTCATTTTTTAATTAAAGTACTGTTGATTTGCAGGTCCTTGAGTGCGTTGTCTGATTTTTTCAATGGTTTATTAAACGTACTGGCCACCACTCCAGTTGATACAGCATTACTCGCCACTGTGAGTACTGGCTGACTCTAAAATAATTACAAACCTTAAATTAGCATAAACAAGATTTATAGAAAATTAGAAGCAATATTTCAAGCAATATTTAGAAGTGAGATGGAGTAGAGAACTTCATTATTCCGTGGGGTCAACATCACCAACAACATTCTCCTGGACCACCCATATTGAAAGCAACGTCCAAGATAGCACACAATCCAACGCCTCTACTCCTTAGAAGGCTTAGGAAGATCGGCATGCCCCCAACAACTTCTCACCAACTTCTACAAATGCGTCGTGGAAACATTTCTTCAGGATGCATCACAGCTTGGTTGGGGGACAGCTCCATCCAAGACTGCAAGAAATTGCGCAGAGCGAATTGTGGACGCAGTCCCAGACCATCACATTAAACAACCTCCCTCTATTGACTCCTTTTATATCACGCTTTATACCTCACGCTCGGCAAGCTCCCTGCCTCGGCAAGGCAGCAGTCTCTACCTCTTATCATCAGGTATTAAAAAGTCTTTGTGGCACACACGAGTCGCTCCAGGGACATTTTCACTCTGTTATTAAGCAATGAACCATCTACCACAACTTGAGTGCGGGCCTGTACGACAGAGCGACATCTTTGGGGTGGTGGGGAAGGGGGAGGGGGAGGCGCCTGGGGGGGGGGGCGGGGAGGGCTGCGGGCCGGTCGGGGCGGGAGGGCGGGGGCGGTCAGTGTGAACGTTGGGTTGAAGGTCAGGGACGGGCGGGACGGGGGCGGGGGGGAATGGGGCGGCGGGCGGTCCTGGGGGCCGGGGGGGTCTGGGGGTGGGGGGGCGGGGTGGGAGGGAGGGGGGGTGGGGGGCGGGGTGTGGGTCGGGGGTGGGGGTTGGGGGGTGGGGGGGGTGGGGGGCGGGGGGGTGGGGGTTGGGGCAGGGAGGTGTGTGGATGTGGGGGGGGCGCAGCGGAACCGAGGGCTGCGGCGCGAGTAGCGGAGCCGGGGACTCCCGGTGCGAAGGGGGTCGCTCTTGCGGGTTGGAGGGGGGCCAAGGGTGATGGGGGGTTTGGGGGAGGGGGTGGGGGGGGGGGGGCCGGGGGGCGCGGGGGCGGGGGGGGGCGGGGTGGGGGGCGTTGGGGAGGGGGGGCGGGTGAGGGGTGTTGGGGGGGTAGGGGGGGGGTGGGGGGGCGGGGGTGGGGGGGGATCGGGGGGGGGGGGGGGGGGGGTGGGTGGGAGGGGGGGGTGGGGGTGAACGGGGGAAGTGTGGGCGCGGGACATTGGGCGGTAGGCGGGGAGGGAGGGGCCGGCGGCGGGTGTGAGGGGCGGTGGGGGGAGGGGTGGGGGGGTGGTCGGGGGGGGGTGGGGCGGGGGGGGGGATGGGCGTGGGGGTGGGGGGGGACGGGGTGGTCGGAGGGGGGCCGTTGGGGGGGTGGGGGTGGGGGTGGGGCTGGGGGGGGGGGGGGGGGGGGGGGGGGGGGAGGGGGTGGGAGGGCGGCAGGGTGTGAGGGGGTTGGGTGGGGTGGTGGGTGGGGGTGGTGGCCGGTGGGGGGGGGTGGGGAGGGGGGCGGGGTGCGGGGTGGTGGGGGGGTGGTGGGGGGGCAGAGGGCTCAGTGACGGGGGGACAATTCTTCTTCGACTTCCCAGCTGACGGGCGGGGTTATTGGGGGTGTCCGGGGGGGGGGTGGCGAGGGAGCAATGGGGGGGGGCGAAGCAAGGGGTCGGGGCGGGGGCGGGCGGGAGGATGATGGGGGTGGGGGGGGTGGGGGGGAGGGTGATCGCGGGTGGTGGGGGGGGCGGGGGGGCGGCGGTGTGCGGGGGGTGGGGGGGGGGGCGGGTTACCACGGGCTGGCGGGGTCCTGGCAGGGGGCGATTCGGGGTGTTGGTTGCATTTTTTTTGTTATTTGGTGTGTTTTGTTTTTTTTTTTGTTTTTTTTTTGGGGGGCCCCCCCCCCCCCCCCCCCCCCCACAACTAGATGTCAGCATTCCGATGAACTTTACTGGGGGGGATTGCGGGGGGGGGGGGGGGTGGGGGGTACCTCTTTGTCGACTTTGACTCCCCCCCGTCGCCCCCGTGCTGCGGCGTGTGGTTTTATTTGTTTAGTTTTTTTTTTCTTTTTTTTTTTTTTTTTTTTATTTTGTTTTTTTGGTTTTGTGATTTTCTTTGTATTTTTTTTTTTATTGTTGCTTTTTTTTTTTTGTTTTTCTTTTTTTGTTTGATTTTTTTTTTGGTTGTTGTTAATAGTTTTTTTGTTTTTGGGTTTTTTTGTTGGTATTTTTTTTGGTGTTTTTGATTTGTTTTTTGGTGTTGTCGGTGTGGATTTCTGTTTGTTATTTTTTTTTTTGTTTGTTTATTGTTTTTTTTTTTTTTTGTTGTTGTGTGGGGGGGGGGGGCAGGGGCGTGGGGGCGACGGGGTTGTGTAAGTTGCCGTGAGTTGAATTACTTTTTTTTTTTTTTTTTTTATGTTTTTTTTTTGTTTATTTTTTTTTTGTTTTCGTTTTTATTTTTTTTTTGAGGGTAGTGCCGGGTAATTATCAGTCAGTCGGCTTTTTTAATAAAAAATTAAACCGCGCATGCGCAGAGTGTGTCGCTTGTTCGGTTTGGGTGGTTTCCGTAAAAATAAAAAATAAAAATAAAGACAGTAACAATTCAAATTGCCCAAGGTTTCCAAGTCTCATTTATTCTGAATTACTGAAATGGGTGGGGGGTGAAGGGTGATTGGAGTTGGAGAGATGGTGGGAAAAACCGGGACCTCAGGGAAAAGTTGAATCAGTTGTCATCTAATTGAATGTTTTGCAGTCAGGAGAAAGACCAATACATGATTACAATCGATCCATTTACAGTTTATATACATACACTTGTTCAAGGGACCAATTGGGGGGGGAGAGTTCCTTACACTAGCATGTGGGGGGGTCTGTGCCAGGGGTGAAGTTGCGGGGAGGGCAGGAGTGTATGGAGAAGGAGGTGGTCGGGGATAATGCTCTTCCAGTACTCCAGTCATTCACCGCTGCCGCGGCTCTCTTTGTATGCGTCGGAGCCACCGCATTGTAGCCGGGGAAGAAGCAGCTCGGGTGGCTGCGGAGCGGCCACCGGGAGCAACAGCAGAACAGGACGGCCGCCACTTCAGCTCCTTCTGCCGGCCCGCTCACCTCTGGCAGTGCTCTCCATGTCAGCCGCTTCCTGCAAACCTTAGATTCCCAACAGCCGAATAACCTCAATCGTGCTGTGTCGGAATTTTAAGGACATGAGTGAGGCCAGCGCGCGGCAGGAGAGAGGTTTTTAGACGGAGAGGCTGCAGAGATATAAAGCTGGGGCCAGCAGAAGGCGCTGAGGTGGAGGAGGCCGGTTCCGCTGTCCTGGCCCGGCGGCGGCTCACAGCCACCCGAGCTACTTCTCCCCTTGCCTCAATGCGGTGGCTCCGTGCAAGGATGCATCGCAAGTGGCATGATCCTGATCTCTCCTTCACAACATTTCGTGCCCTCCCCGCAACTTTACACCGGGCCGGCTTCCAAACGCTGTGAAAACGCTCTCCCCCCCACACCCCGGAAATACGGTATTTAAAAACATAAAACCCAAAATGTACTTACCACATCATTGGTACACGAACTTCATTCTTCACTCTTTGTTTCCTAAGATACACTTAAAATAAGGACAATCTATATTTGAAAACCCCGCCAAGAAAACCAGCGCTGGCGCATGCGCAGTACTGCAAAAGCGGCAGAATTTCAGCTGCCTTCAGCCCCGCTTGAAGTTGACGGCGTGAAAGCAGCGCTGACGGCACGTGTGCTGCACACACCTTCAGGGTTACTGTACAAGTGCTGCTGATGAAAGGCACGGAGAATTATGCCCATACCTAAGAGATCGATCTCTTAGATAGGCATAATTTCTCTATTTGAAGCCATACCTTTATTATTTATGTTTAGTTATTACCATTTTATAATTTTAGTCAGGGTAGGCAGTGCCCTCGGACTAGCTTGATCGGGACTTACTAGCGTTTACATTGCAATAAACATTATTCCCTTATCATGATCTATAAACTGTAAATGGAATCGATTGTAATCATGTATTGTCTTTCTCCTGACTGCATAACACGCAAAACAAAAGCTTTTTAACTGTACCTCGGTACACGTTGACAATAAACTAAATGAAACTGTAATATTTCACAAAAAGAACCAGTAATATATATAATTGGATACTTAAACTAAAAACTGCTGGTATTTAGGAATTGAAAGTCTAAAAATAGTTGAATAGTGAAAAAATATTTAAAGGAATATGTGCTAAGGCAATAACTTCCATTGGTTTATCCACATCCGGTATCTACTTTAGAAGTTTATTCTCAAGTGGGGTTGGCGTTTGGGTCGTCTTTATATCCTGGTTTGTGTCTTCAGGTTGTTCAGGTTTATTATTGTCATGTGTACTGAGGGTACAGTGAAAACACTTTGTTTTGCATGCTGTCTAAACAGATCGGCAACACTCTACAGAAATACAATCAAGTCAAACTCAAGTACAACAGATTAGAGCAAAAGGAAAGATACAGCGTGCAGAATATAGATCTGATCATTGTAGCGCATCAGTTCCAGAGACAAAGTCCAATGTCCGCAATGGGGTAGAGAACACCTCTCCAAGTGTTCTAATAGTCTTACCATACAAAGTCAATATAAATCATTTGGATTTAAGATTTCTTGCTTTAAACTCTACTGATTCGAAGAGGTGCTGAAAGTACTATCGTGTATGAAGGTAGCAATCTCCAGGGCCTGATCAGGTATATCCGAAAGACATTTGTGGAAACTAGATATAAATTGCAAGAGGCCTAGGTGAAATTTACTAGTCGCCTTTACATTCTGGAGAGGTGCCGGAAGATTGGAGGGTGGCAAATGTTGTGCCTTTATGCCCCAAAAGTGCTGCAGGTAAATTCTGGGAACTGTAGGCCAGTGACCTTAAATCTGTAGTTACTAGATAGTATTCTGAGGGGTAGGATGTACATGTTCCATTTAGATGGACAAGGGCTGATTAGGGATAGTCCAGCATACTTTTGTATGTGGGAGGTCGTGATTAAGTTTTTTGATGTGACCAAAAACACGTGACCAAAAAGGTCGATGAGGGCAGGGCTACAGATGATGTTGTATATATGGACTTCAGAAAAGCATTCGACAAAGTTCCATATGGTAGATTGCTCTGGAAGGTTAGATCACATGGGATGCAAGGAGATAAAGCTGAATGGATAGAAAATTGGCTTCATGGAAAGGAAGCTGAGTGTGATGGTGGAAAGTATGCTTCTCAGACTGGGGGGCTGTGACTATTGGTGTGCTCAGGGTTCAGTCTCATATGGTCAAATATCAATGTTCCCATTAGCGAGATTGCATACACTGTTTGTCAATATCAATGATCTGGATGAGTACATACTGGGCAAGATTAGCAAGTTTGCTGATGATACCAAAAGTAGGTGGTTTTGCAGATTGTTAGTGAAGATGATTGTGAAAAATTGCAGCAGGATCTGATTGGGTTGGCCGGGTGGACTGAGGAATGGTTGATGGAATTTTAATATAGAGAAATATGAAGTGTTGCATTTTGGGAAGGTCCAACATGGGCAGGGCCTACACAGTGAATGGTAGGGCCTCCGTGGTGTGTTGTGGAGCAGAGGGATCTACGAGTTGTGCAGGTGCATGGTTCCTTGAAAGTGAAGTTGCAGGTAGATTGGGTGGTTAAAAAGGTTTTTTGGCACATTGGCCTTCATCAGTCAGAGTATTGAATATAGAGGTTGAGAAAGTCATGTTGCAGTTGTATAAGACGTTGGTTGAGAGCACTTTAGAGTTTTATAAACGTAGAAAATAGGTGCAGGAGGAGGCCATTTTGCCCTTCGAGCCTGCACCGTATCATTCATGGCTAATCATCCACAATCAGTAACCCGTGCCTGCCTTCTCCCCATATCCCTTGATTCCGCTAGCCCCTAGAGCTCTATCTAACTCTCTTTTAAATTCATCCAGTGAATTTGGCCTCTACTGCCTTCTGTGGCAGAGAATTCCACAAATTCACAACTCTCCTGGGTGAATTTTTTTTTTCTCATCTCAGTTTTAAATAGCCTCCCTTTATACATGAGGACATCTGTAGGACTCATAGACTCATGGAGCACGGCAGCAGGCCCTTTGGCCCATTTCCCTCCACCACAATCAATTGTAAGAAGGGTCCCACCCCAAACATCACCTATCCATGTTCTCCAGAGATGTTGCCTGACCCGATGAATTACTCCAGATATGTGGGTCATTTTTCGGTTAAAGTACCTGATTTTCATTCCTTGAGTGCGTTGTTCTGAGTTTCGAGTTGTATTAAGCGTACTGCTACCAAAAGTAAATGAGAAACCACCACTCGTCGGAAGTCCGAATCCTGGCTGACTAAAAAAATACAAATAATACAAACCGTAGATTAGCATAAACAAGATTATTGAAATTAGAAGCAACATTCTGAGCAATATTTAGATGGAGTAGATAACTTCATATTCCGTGGAGTCAATATCACCAACAACTTATTTTGTTTCTGACATTGTTTTTGTCTGGACCACCCCATATTGAGTGGTTGTTATACAAAATTGAACCTTTTTTTTTATGTTGTTTTTTGGTTATATATTTTTTTGTTGCTGTTTTTTCTGTTTTTTTCTCTCTCGTCTCTTATTGCCCATTTTTCATATTTTTTTGTTTTCCCCCCCCCCCCTTTTTGTGTATCCCTACTCTCTTTTTTTTTTCTTGTTTTTTAATGTATTATTTTTTTTTTTTTTTTATCTTTCTTTTTTTACTATTCGTTCTAACTTCTCCTCATTTTTTTTTTATTGAAAATCTATTTTAAAATATTTGGACATTGAGAATATTTAAAGGTTTTTACATGAGCTAAGGAAATTTGCATTGGTTTGTTCACATCTGGTATCTACTTTAGAAGTTTATTCCCAAGGTTGGCACTTTTTGGGTAGTATTTCATATCCTGGTTTGTGTCTTACTAAACAAAGTCAATATAATTCATTTGGATTTAGTGTTTCTTGCTAATTTTTTACAGATCCAGAAACTAACAGTGCAAATATAAGTTTAAAGTTTTTGAAATATTTTTCATTTAGTAAGAGAGATGTCAACAAACCTGGTGCTCTGCCCAAATAATCCTTGATGTGCACATTCAGAGTCAATATTTGATTTCAAAGGAACTTCCTCCTGTTGGGTTACAGTAGTTTTGGATGTTTGTAAATATCTAAAATAATTTTAAAAAAAATACAAGCTGTGATCTGGAATAAACAACATAAAGTTGCATCATGACGTTCTACACCCAATTGAGAGATTATGTTGAATAATGTTCAATTAGCTCTGTAGAAGTACTCCATATGCAGCTTTACCAAAGTCTTGTACGAGGATGTTGCCAGGACTCAGAGCTGTAGGGAGAAGTTGGGCAGGCTAAGATTTTATTCCTCGAGCGCCGGCGAAGTAGGGGGTGGGTGGGTACATGGATGGGGGTGGGTGGAGGGGAGGGGGGTGGAGGGGGGAGTGGGGGTGGGGTGGGGTGGTGATCCTGGGACACCAACTGTTGAGCTTTCCCGAGGTTTTGTGGGCCTAACTCAATGAAACCCCAGTGAAGGGAGGTGCCCACTTGATAACACCAATGATGTACTTGCATCTATAGGATTGGGTTTATTTTAAGAGCTAGTTAACATGTAAGTACCTGTTTTTTTTGCAGAGTTATTTATTATCATTAGCATCAGTTGGTGTATTTAGTTAGATAATGCTTTGGCTTTGGGCTTGGTTTTCTTAGTCGAGCGCTTATACTGGAGTTATCGCACAAGGACTTTGTGTTTTAATTGTAATTTATAACCATATAACATATAACCATATAACAATTACAGCACGGAAACAGGCCCTCTCGGCCCTTCCAGTCCGTGCCGACCATTTATTTTCCCATAGTCCCATCTACCTGCACTCAGACCATACCCCTCCATTCCCTTCACGTCCATATACCTATCCACTTTACTTTTAAATGTTAAAATCGATCCTGCCTCCACCACTTCTGCTGGAAGCTCATTCCACACAGCCACCACCCTCAGAGTAAAGAAGTTTCCCCCCCTCACGTTACCCCTAAACTTCTGTCCCTTAATTCTCATGTCATGCCCTCTTGTTTGAATTCTTCCCTACCCTCAAAGGAAAAACGTATCCACGTTCCACTCTGTCTATCCCTTTCTTCATTTTAAAGACCTCAATCAAGTCCCCCCTTAACCTTCATTGCGCTCCAAAGAATAAAGACCTAACCTGTTCAACCTTTCTCTGTAACATAGTTGCTGGAACCCTGGCAACATTCTAGTAAATCTCCTCTGTACTCTCTCTATTTTGTTGACATCGTTCCTATTAATCTTGATAGGCGACCAAAATTGTACACCATACTCCAGAATTGGTCTTACCAATGCCTTTACAATTTTAACATTACTTCCCTTTACTCCTATATTCAATGCTCTGATTTATAAAGGCCAGCACACCAAAGGCTTTCTTTAACCACCCTATCTACATGCGATTCCACCTTCAGGGAACTATGCACAGTTATTCCTAGATCCCTCTGTTCACAGCATTCCTCAATTCCCTACCATTTACCATGTATGTCTATTTTGATTTGTCCCCTGCCAAGATGTAGTACTTCACACTTAACAGCATTATTAAACTCCATTCTGCCATCTTTCAGCCCACTTTTCCAATGGCCCAAATCTCTCTGTTAGACTTTGAAAATCAACTTTTCATTATCCACAACACCACCTATCTTAGTATCATCTGCATACTTACTTATCCAATTTTCCACCCCATCATCCAGATCATTTGATGTACATGACAAACAACAGTGGACCCAACACAGATCCCTGTGAGGCACCCCACTGGTCACCGGCTTCCAACCTGACAAACAGCCTCCACCATTACTCTCTGACATCTCCCATTCAGCCACTGTTGAATCCATCTTGCTTCTCCGCCATAACACCAAAGATTGAACCTTCTTTAACCAACCTCCATAGGAAACCTTGTCAAAGGCCTTACTGAAATCCATATAGACAACATCCCCTGCTTTACCCTCATACAATTTCCCTAGTTACCGCTTCAAAAAAATTCAAGAGGTTTGTCAAACAATGGACCTTCCAGGGCACAAATCCATGTTGACTGTTCCTGATCAGACCCTGTTTATCCAGATGCTTATATATATTATCTTAAGTATCCTTTCCATTAATTTGCCCACCACTGACGTCAAACTAATATGCGGTCTATAATTGCTAGGTTTATTCTTTGAACCCTTTTTAAACAATGGAACAACAGGCGCAGTACACCAATCCTCCGGCACTATTCCCGTTTCTAATGACATTTGAAAATATTTCTGTCATAGCTCCTGCTATTTCTACACTAACTTCCCTCAATGTCCTAGGGAATATCCTGTCAGGACATAAAGGACCTGGAGACTTATCCACTTTTATTTTTTTCAAAAGTGTCAGTACTTTCCTCCTCTTTGAATCTCATAGTTTCCATAGCTACATGATCTACTTTTCCCCCTTAACTCACAGAGTTCAATATCCTTCTCCTTGGTGAATACCGAAAGAAAAAGAAATTGATTTTTCAATATCTCCCCTCCCATCTCTTTTGGCTCTGCAGATAGCTGTCCATTCTGGTTCTCTAATGGTCCAATTTTATCCCTCGTTTATCCTTTTGCTATTAATATAGCTGTAGCAACCCTTTGGGTTTTACTTTCACCTTTCTTGCAAAGCAACCTCATATCTTCTTTTAGCCTTCCTAATTTCTTTCTTAAGATCTTTTTACATTCTTTATACTCCTCTAGCACCTCATTTACTGCCCATGCCTCCTATAATTATAGTGTAGATATCTCTTTTTTTCGAAACTCACAAGTGTCCAATTTCCTTTTGAAAACCATGGGCTCTTTCCAATTTTTACTATTTCCTTTCAACCTAACAGGGACATAAAGATTCTGTGCTCTTACAATTTCCCCTTTAAATGCCCTCTATGTCTCTTCTACATCCTTCCCATGAAACAAAGTGTCCCAATTCACTCCTTTAAAATCCTTACGCATTCCCTCAAAGTTAGCCTTTCTCCAATCAAAAATCTCCACCCTAGGTCCAGTTCTGACTCTCTCCATAATTATATTGAAACTAATGGTATTGTGATCACTGGTCCCAAAGTGCTCACCAACGCATACCTCCGTCACCTAATGGCCCTGTCTCACTGTGCGAGTTGACCCACGAGGTACCCCGAGTGACAGACTCGTGGCTGTGCACGAGACTGCAAGTTTATGACCAAGTGTGTAACCGAGTTCCCACGGGTATGTCATTGCTGCGATGTTCCTAGTTCCTCTCCCGAGTTAGCAAGTTCCTCTCCCGTTACTCTTGAGCCAACCGTGAATGAAGGTATGTTTTAATAAAGCAACAATGTTAAAATACATCTCCATCCTGTGGTTTTGAGTTATTTCAGCGCAGGCGGCATCTATTGATGAAATGTCCTACAATGGGAAAAATGCGCATCCTCCAGTAACCAAAGCATTTCTTGTTTGTTTTATGTTTTTAAATACTTTTTTCCCCCCAATGGATCTCTATTTTTACAATAATTTTAAAAAAGGGAAAGCAGCCCGGGTTAGTGACTGACATTGAGCGGCCGCCGGGCCCCCCCCTGACAGGCAGACACACCACACACACACACACACACACACACACACCACACACACACACACACACACACACGATACACACAGACAGCAGGGACTGGCCGCCACTTCAGAGGAAGGAAGCAGCTTCTGGGTGACTTTAGAGCGGCCGCCGGGACCCGACATCAGACACACACACAGATACAAACAGATAGACAGTGAGGGAGAGAGTGGAGACACACACACACACACCACACACACACACATACACACAGACAGCAGGACAGGATGGGCCACCACTTCAGAGAAGGAAGCAGCTTCGGGTGACTATTGAGGCGGCAGCCGGGGGACCCGGACAGCCACACACACACACAGATACACACAGATTTTTTATAGACAGGAGGGAGAGAGAGAGAGACACACACACACAGACAGACAGAGTCACACACACACACACACACACACACACACAACAGATACACACAGACAGCAGGACGTTGGCCGCCACTTCAGAGGAGGAGCAGCTCGGGTGACTGACATTGAGCGGGCCGCCGGGACCCGGACAAGGCTCTTGGGTGCTGGGATCATTCTCTGCGGGATGGTTAGGCGCTGGGAGACATGTGTAGCGAGAGGAGTGCTGATGCAGGCATGACACTTTGGTAGTGATTGCCCACAGCCTCATAAAAGCCGCTGTTGTTTCCTGTCCCTATGATAGCAGGGGGCATCAATTACAAGCAGCACAATAGCACCCCTCCCCCTCCACGCCAACACAAAGGCAACGATCCCCAAGGCTTTAGGGGCAGAACGGAAGAGCAGACGCAACAAGCTGGCGTAACGCGGGCCAGGTAACACTCTCTGGAGAAGGTGACGTTTTGGCTAAGGGCTCTCGTCTTCTGAAGAAGGATCTCGACCCGAAAAGTCACCTATTCCTTCTCTCCAGAGTTGCTGGCCTGACCCGCTGAGTTACTCCATGCTTTTTGTTGATGAATTGGGTGACGTTTCGGGTCGAGACCCTTCTTAGGACTGAAAATAAAACTTGCCTCGCTTGAAGAGCTTGTAAATTAAAACATAAAATCAAAAAATATTAAAGGCTCGCGACTCATTATGTGCTGTATTTTTCACCTGCCTATTGCTGTCTCCCTCGTACACCGTGAGCGCGGTCGGACAACTCACCGGATGGAAAAACCTCCGCTGCATCCCGGGCGGAGGGGCGAAGATCACGATCAGGGATGACCATCAAAGTAGAGAGGCGGCGGGTCGGCCAAGCCAGGGCTCCCCGCCACCGGGATAGACCCCAACTACTGGACTAAGCTCAGCGGGATCTCTGGAGAAGTCTGAAGTAAGGGTCTCGACCCGAAATCTCACCCATCCCATCTCTGCCTCCAGAGATGCTGCCTGTCCCTCGGAGTTACTCCAGCATTGTGATGTGTCTATCTCCGGTGTGAACCAGCATCTGCAGTTCCTTCCCAATCCCACACATCTCGGCCCCGGGGGGGTGGATGGAGCATCACACGTGGACACAATCCCACCCACCACCCCAGACTTGCCCCTTCGGCAGGTCTTTAAGCCGTTCATTGGAGACAGAGTGAAGCCACGGGGCAGGGCGCCTCAGTAATAAAGGACAAGGTGGCCAGAAAGGCCGAAGATAGTACACAAAATGCTGGAGTAACTGGCGGGATCGGCTTCATCTCTGGAGCCGAAGGATATGGGTTGGCATTTCGGGGTAAGTCTGGAAGAAGGGTCTCGACTCTATTCCTTCTCTCCTGAGATGCTGCCTGGTCGCATGAGTTTACCTCCAGCATTTTGTGTCTATCTTTGGTTCCAGTCTTTACTCGAGCAGAATGAACAGATTATTAAAGTTCCCACGGTAGACTCACCGAGACACTAAGATAAACGCACGGGGGCCAACTACGTTATTACAACGAGTTTAAATGTTTCCATTTTTAACTTGAACAGTTAATTTGACTCGTGGAAAAAATCAAACATGTTTTGATTTTTTTATCACGAGTTAACAAGTTTCCCGAGTACCTGCCGTTAGCTCCACGAGTCGATTAAGTTGCTCGTGCGAGTTCCGACGTTCCCGCTGAACGTGATCACCACGAGTGAAAACTCGGGGTCACTCGTGGGCCAACTCGCACAGTGAGACAGGGGTTTAACCTGCCTCATTTCCTAACAGGAGGTCCAGCACTGCCCCTTCTCTGGTCGATACCTCTATGTACTGCTGCCAAAAAACTATCCTGCACACATTTTTTACAAACTCCAAACATCCAAGTGGCCCATTTACAGAATGTGTTTCCCAGTCTATTTTTGGAACCCCCCCCATTGAAATCTCCCACAATCACTACTTGTGCTTACTACTAATATCTGCTATCGTCCTTACATATTTGCTCTTCCAATCTTCTCGGCTCCCCCATTTGCGGTCTATAATACACCCCTAAAAGTGTTGCTACCCTCTTCCCACTTCTCCAGTTCCACCCCAAATAGCCTCCCTAGACGAGCCCTTAATCTATCCTGCCAAAGCACTGCTGTAATATCTTCTCTGACAAGCAATGTAACACCGCCCCCTCTGGTCCTCCAATTCTATCACACCTGAAGCAACGAAATCTGGAATATTTAGTTTCCAATCACAGCCCTCCTGCAACCATGATTCATGATTGCCACAACATCATATTTCCAGGTGTCAATCAGGCTCTAAGTTCATCCACCTTACTTACAATGCTCCTAGCATTAAAATATACACATTTTAGAAACCTCCCACCATCCCTTATTCTACTGTCTGTTTATCTTTTTTCATCTTTCGCCTACATTTGGATCCGAGTGGCTTCCCTTCTCTGCCCTCTTGCCCCACACCCTGACCCCTAGCCCCCTCTACCGAGTCCCTCCCCCAGCCTTTCTAGTTTAAAGTCTCCCCAGTAGCCTTTGCAAAGCTCCCTGCCAGGATATTGGTCCCCCTCGGGTTCAAGTGCAACCCGTTCCTTTGTGTACAGGATCATGCCTTCCCCAAAAGAGGTCCCAGTGATCAAGAAACTTGAATCCCCTGGCCCACTGCACCAGTCCCTCAGGCCACGCATTTACCCTCCACCTCATTTCATTCCTACTCTCCCTGTCACGCGGGCACAGGCAGTAATCCTGAAATCGTTACCTTTTGGTCCTTCTCCTTAACTTTCCCCCCAAATCCCTAAAAATCCCTTCAGGACCTCGTCACATTTTTCTGCCGATGTCATTGGTACCTATGTGTACCACAACATCAGGCTCATCTCCCTCCCTTATCAGAATCTTTTGGACACGTTTGACACATCCGAGACCTGGCACCAGGGAGGCAAAAAACTATCATCGGGTCTCCCGACTGCGGTCTACAGAAGAATCGCCTATCCGACCCCTAAACTATAGAGTCCCCTATTACAATTGCCCTCCTCTTTTTGCTACCTTCTGAGCATCAGGGCCGGTTCTCTGTGCCGGAGGCCCGGCCGCTGTTGCTGCCCCCAGCTAGGGCTGTCCTCCTCCAATCGTACTCAAACCCAAGTACCTATTTTCCAGGTGTACGGTCACAGGGGTACTCTCTCCCCCTGCCTCTGCCCCTTGCCTTCCTAACTGTGACCCACTTGTCTGCCTCCTGATGGTCTGGGAGTGACTACCTCCCTGTAGCTCCTCTCTATTTCCTCCTCACTCTCCCTGACCAGACGGAAGGTCAATCGAGTCCGTCTGGTTATTTAGGATGTAGAAGCTTTGGAGAGGGCGCACAGGGAAGTTCGCTCTGAGAGCTAATACTTTTTAAGGAGAATAAGACTTGAATTGAGGTTGGGACAAAATGTAGATTGTTTTCTCTGGATAAACACTGGAGGTTAATGGGAGACAAGGAAGAGAATGAGAGGCATAATGAGCTTGGGAAGGCAATCAAACCAGGGTGGAAATGTCAAAGACTCGAGGGCAAAACCTTTAAAGTGAAAGAGGCAACGTTTAAAGAGACGCGCAGGGCAAGTATTTTTAATGCAGAGGGTGGCGGTGGAGGCAAATACGAAGATAGTGGCATTTCCTAAGAGGCTTTTAAGATAGGCCCATGGATATGCAGGGGAATGGGAGGGATACTGGTTCATCTGTCAATTACAGAGGAGATCAGCTACAGACATTGTGAGCTGAAAAGCCTGATTCCTGTGTACTGCAATTTTCTATTTTCTACGTTCTATATTGCGAGTCTAAGAAATATTTTAGTTTAGTTTTAGTTTATTTATTATCACGTGTACTGAGATACAGAGAAGTTTTTGGTGCATACTATTCCAGTCAGTGGAAAGATTATACATGATTACTATCAAGCCGTCCACTGTGTCCAAGATACGGGATAAAATAACTTTCTATCGTGTAACTGCAATTCTATAATGGTTATATTTGGTATATTTTGCACTACCTGTGGTGTGTGTATTTATGTACGACTTGTGTTGTACTCATGTATGCTTTGATTTGGACTGGAACATGATTGCACACAAAAACAAATGAAACAAATTGAACCAATGTAAATAACAATAGATTTGCACAGCACTGAGAATCAGAGGGTATCTAATTTATCCAGATTTATTCGATACAGAGGAAGATTCAAGTTCCTACAGTCAATATCACTACGAAGGTTGCCCGATCACCCATATTGACGCATCGGCCAAGAAAGCACCCCGATGTCTCTACTTCCTTAGGAAGGCTTATGAAGAAGCTAGGCATCACATATCCCCCCCCCCCCCCCCCCCCCCCCCCCATCCAACAAGTCTCACCAAACTTCTACAGATGCGCATAGAAAGCATTTTATCAGGATGCATCACAACCGCAAGAAATTGCAGAGAATTGTAGACGCAGCCCAGACCATCACATAAACCAACGTCCACTTACACCTCACACTGCCTCGGCGAGGCCAGCAGCATAATCAGGAAATGTACAGATGTGTGAAAAAGCACACCTCCAGATTCAGTGACAGTTTCTTCCCTGCTGTTATCAAACAACTGATCCATCCTACAACAAGAGGGCGTCCAGAAACTAATATCCACCTCATTGGAGATCCTTGGACTATCTTTGATCGGACTTTACTGGCTTTATCTTGCACTAAACATTAATCATTTATTTCCCTTTATCCCGTATCTGTTACACTGTGAAAGGCTCGATTGTAATTTATGTATTTGTAGATGATATGTGTGTACACCTTTAATTGATAGTAACGAAGTCCATGCTAACCACTCCCCCACCAGTTTAGTATAATTGCAACCCACACGCCCCTAGCTCTCTCTCTAGTGTTCGTGACAGACCACGTACAGCCAGGGCTATGTATAACGTGTGCTTAATTAATAGTACTGAAGACTTTACGGTGTCTGTGTACCACTCTGCATGGCGTCAGAAGTGGTTCTTTCCTGCGTCTCTGATCTATCGCGTTTTTTTTTTTAGTCCCAGTACCCCCTCCCTGTGCCGTGATGGCTTCTGCCTGTCGTAAACCTGGACATCCTAGTCTTTGATGCAGACATCCACTCATCGCTGGAGTGTGTTCCGACGGGACTTTGAGCACTATGTTGCAATCGCCCACCCTGCTGTGGCCCCGCTGTCAAGGCTTCCCTGCTGCTTAACCTGGCTGGTCCAGAGGCGCTCGATGCGTTCGGAGTCGTTCGTCTATGGACATGGTGTGAGTATCTGGACCCCGGTTGCCTTGATGCTAAATTTACGGCGATGTGTGTGACCTTCCCACTAACCCACATCTTAGAGCATTTCTAACTGTTCTCCAGACGCCAGAACCCTGGGGAATCTATTGACAATTTTGTGGCCGCGCTGTGCCAACTGGCTCGCCGATGTAACATGCATGTCCTGACCCCCGATTACTTTGACCCGTGACATTTTTATGCTTTGGTCTGCGGGATGATAAGCTTCGCTATGAGCTGTACGTAAGCCTGATCTGACTTTCCATGAGGCGCTGCATGCCTCTCGTTTAGCTGAGGCTGTCTCCTCCGCTGTACCTGACCTGTGGTCCACACAGCCAGTCTCGCTGGTCCCCCAGTATAATGCTCCCGGGCAACAGAGGGCAAGACCACTGCAGGGCTTCAGACCGCCTCAACGATGTCCAAATTGTAACTTTGTCCAAATTGTCCAACGATGTCAAATTATAACCTGCAGATCCATGACGGGGTGCAACTGCCTGTGTTCCTACGCGTCCCGCACAATGACGTCGCTGAACAACACTATGCCCAGATTGAGAAAGAACTGCTGGCGGTTGTCTTTGCCTGCCTCCAAATTCAAAGTCTATATCTGGGGCAAACTGCTTTCACTGTCGAGACGGACCCACCAGCCTCTGGTCACCATCCTCAACAAGCCGATACACATGGCCTCCTCCCGGCTCCAGCGCATGATGCTGCCAGCTACAACGCTTCACTTTCACAGTGGTTTTATCGCAAGGGCAAGGACATGTTTGTTGCTGACACGCTGTCTCGGGAGCCTCTCTCATCCACAACCCGACATCCGTTACGAGGACGTCCGATCTGATAGTCCTGCGGGCGTGAACTTCGTGCCCTCCCGGTCAGTTGAAGTCCCTGGCCGCAAGCACACGGCAGGCAGACGCTTCGCTTACAGCAGCTGGCAGCGATCATCCAGCAGGGTTGCCAGACCGCTGTTCTTCCCTGCCGGCCGCAGTGGTGCCTTACTTCTTGGTTCGTGACGAGTTGGTGCTGCGTGGTGGTGTGATAGTGAAGGGGCACAAGGTGGTGGTGCCCGCAGCACTACGAAAACAATACTTCGAGGCAGACGCTCATCGTGGCCATCCCGGGGGCCGAGGCGACCCTTTCTGTCGCTCAGAGCCAGTTCTTCTGGCCCGACATGCCTCGCTACTTCCGGGATAGGGTCTCCGCGTGCCCTACCTGCAACAGCCTCGCTCCACAGCAACAGCGGCAGCCGCTCCTGCAGCAGCCAGCTGCTGACCTGCCATGGTCTGCGCTTAGCAACCGACATCTTCGAGTGGCACGGAAAGCACTTCCTGGCGCTTGTCGACTCTTACTCCAGCTGGTTTGAAGTTGACCAGCTCCACTCCTCTCTTCCCTCCGCGGTTCATCGAAAGTTGCGCTGCCACTTTGCCACCTTCGGGTCCCCCGTCAGCCTGCAGTCGGACAACGGACAGCCAGTTCACCAGTGCCCGTTCCGCGCTTTTGCTGAACGTTTGGAACTTTCGTCATTACACCAGCAGCCCGGAATACCCACAGAGCAATGGACTGGCGAGCGCGCGGTCCGCAGTGCTAAAGGATTGTTGGAGCGTTGTCGCCTATCCCGCTCCGACATCTACCTGGCCCTGCTGAACCTCGCAACATCTCCCGCGACCATGCCCTGGGATCCCCGGCTCAGCGACTCATGTCCCGAGTCACGAGGCCCACGGTCCCGGTGTCTCAGCCAGTCCCTGTCCCCTCCGTCTTTAAACCTGCCTTGGTCCGGGAACGCATTGCCGAAAGACACGATATCCAGAAGCGTTCCCACGACAGGTCCTGCCGTGTCCTCTGCCCTCTTCTCCCCGGCCAGGTCGTCCGTATGTGGTCCTCTTCTGGCCGTTCCAGGCTGGCCGTGGTCGTCGGTTCTGCCGGTTCCCTCGTTCATACCTTGTCAAACCACGACGGCAAGGTGCACCGCCGGTCCCGCCAGCATCTCCGGCTCGTGAACGAGCCTCTCCTCCCCCGGCGGGCTCCGTTATGCCCCCCCGCTGCCCCTGTCGCGGCCCTGTGTTTTGCCGTTCCTCTGGGGCCGACCTCCTCTCGTCCTCCTCCGGAACGCCTCCCGGCTGCGGTCCCGCTTTCTCCGGCTTCCGCGCCCTTCTCTTCGCCACCCTCCCGATGCCTTCGTCGCCAAGGGGTTTCTCCTGTCCGTAGCCCCACCATGCCCCAGCGTCCCCGCTTGTTCCCGTCGGGGAAGGAGGTGATGGCGAGGTGCGGACCCAGTTGGTCGCCTGGTCAGGCCGCCGGTCCGTTACGGCGATTACGTGTGATCCTGTATCCCTGTGCTTTACTGTTTGCACTCACCCTGGCGCATGAGACGTGGTTCTCCTGTCACTCACTGTTTGTTTTGGTAGAGGAAGGATGTAGATGATATGTGTGTAGACCTTTAATTGATAGTAACGAAGTCCATGCTTACCATCCCCCACCAGTTAGTATAATTGCAACCCACACGCCCCTAGCTCTCTCTCTAGTGTTCATGACAGACCACGTTACAGCCAGGGCTATGTATAACGTGTGCTTAATAAAGTACTGAAGACTTTACGGTGTCTGTGTACCCACTCTGCAGTATTGTCTTTCCACTGACTGGTTAGCACGTAACAAAAGCTTTTCACTGTACCTCGGTACACGTGACAATAAACTAAACTAACTATCCAATACTAGCCTCATAATCAATTCTGCTCCCAGTCTGTCCACAAGAGCAACATATCACACATTGAGACTCACCTTGAAAGAAGCTGCTTTGCATCCTGTCAACGAAAGAAAGGAAATCAATTAAAGTCAAAGAAAGCAACAGTGACTGCACTTCAGATCAGAGAAAGCTTAGAATAAGTTGCAGCAACTGAATAATGGATAGAGTCTTAGAGTTATACAACAAGGAAAGCGGCCCTTCAGCCCAACGCATGTATGCTGACCAAGATGCCTTGGATTATGCCAATCCGATTTTCCTGCATTTGCCACATATCCCTGTAAACCTTTCCTATCCATATACGTGTCCAAGTGCCTTTTAAATGTTGTTGTAGTCCCTGCCTCAACTACCTCTTCTGACAGCTCGTTCCAACACCCACCACCCTCTGCATGAAAAACTTGCCCTTCAGGTTCCTATTAAATCTTTCCCCTCTCACCTTAAACCTACAGTGCCCTCCATAATGTTTAGGCCAAAGACCCATCATTTATTTAAATGTATTAAAAATTGGCCTTTATTAAAATCTGACAATGTGCACTTTAACCACGTGTGATTTTTTTCTATTAGACATCTCAAATTGTGGAGTACAGAGGCAAATAAATAAATGATGGGTCTTTGTCCCAAACATTATGGAGGGCACTGTATGTCCTCTGGTTCTTGATTCTTCTAGCCCTATGCATTCACCCTGTCTATTCCTTCTAACAATCTTTTTACACCTTTATAATGTCGCCCCGTGTGCTCCAAGCAATAAAGCCCTCCCCTACTCAACCTCTCCTGGTAGCATAGGCCCTAGATTCCTTCTTTACAAGAGAATGGGAACAAGTTAAAGGACCATGTTGTTAAGATTGAAAGGGTGTATTACACATTTACGAGGATGTTGCCAGCACTCAAGGACCTGAGCTATAGGGAGAGGTTGAACAGGCTAAGGCCGCTATTCCTCAGAGCACAGGAGGATAAGGGGTGGTCTTATAGAGGTGTAGAAGATCATGAGAGGAGAAATTGGGTAAATGCAGAGTCTTTTACCCACAGTAGGGGAATCGGGAACCATAGGATGTAGGTTTAAGATGAGTGGGAAAGATTTAATAGGAACCCACGGGCCAAACCTTTTTACACAAAGGGTGTTGGGTGTATGGAACGAGTTACCAGAGGAGGTGGTTAATGCAGGTACTATCAGCATGTTTAAGAAACATTTGGACAGGTACATGGATAGGACAGGTTTAAGTGATATGGATCAAACGCAGGCTGGTGGGACAAGTGAAGATGAGGCATGTTGGTCGGCATGGATGAGTTGGGCCAAAGGGCCTGTTTCCACGGTGTATGACTCTTTGACTTCATGACAATGAGTACCTGAAGAAAGTAGAGAGGATCCTTCTGCTCTTGATCCTGGACCTCCTTTTCTATGATTTTCATATCTTCCATCTTTTTTAACAGTGATTCAGAGTTGCTCGTGATCTGGGAGAGCACTCGCTGCATCTCCTCATCGATCATCTCCAGAGAGGACTTCTCATCTTCTTCCAACTGCTTCCTCCATTCAGAGAACGTGGCCGACAGTTTTTCCTTCAGCTCCTTACTGAATCTCTGAAAACCCAACCAGAGCAAGAACTTTAAATTATATAAAGCCAATGATGCTTTAGAATTCTCCAAGGTTCTTCACAAAATAGTTGGAGCTATGGAATATAGGAAGATATTTGAGAATCTATTTGAGTGCAGTTTGGTTACTCAGACTAAATTTTGGAATTTACCAGGCACTCACCAGAAAGACTCCAACAGTTCAAGAAGGCATCTCACCAATTTCTTCCGGATAGCAGTCAGGGATGGGCTCTAAATGCCTGTTTGTAGTGATGTTCAAATCCCTGAGAAAAAGCCTTTCTTAAATAAGCAAATCAAGATTGCACTCAGATAGAAAAACATAGAAATTAGGTGTAGGAGTAAGGCCATTCGGCCCTTCGAGCCTGCATCGCCATTCAATATGATCATGGCTGATCATCCAACTCAGTAGCCGTACCTGCCTTCTCTCCATAACCCCTGATCCTCTTAGCCACAAGGGCCACATCTAACTCCCTCTTAAATATAGCCAATGAACTGGCTTCAACTATCCTCTGTGGCAGAGAGTTCCAGAGATCTTAGCAGGTGGTCACCAAAGTATTTGACATTAAAGCAAATGTTCCAAACTTCTGTTCCATCCCATCTTAGAACATGGAACATAGAACAGTACAGCACAAGAACAGGCCATTCAGCCCACAATGTCTGTGCCGAACGTGATGCCAAGACCATCTGTTAACTATCTGCACAAGATCCATAACCCTCCATTCCCTGCGTATCCATGTGCCCATTCTAAATTATTTAAACACCGCTGTTCTACCCGTCTCCACCACCCCGGCAGCATGTTCCGTGCATCTACCAACTAAAATACCTGCCCCGCACATCTTGTTTAGACTTTTCTCCTTCATCTTAAAACTATGCCCTCTAGTTTTTGATACAATACAATACCGTTTTATTGTCATTTGAACCTCAAATGAAGTTCAAACAAAATATGGTTTCTGCAGTCATACAACAAGAAAAGAACCAAGACACACAACCAACACAATTTACACAAACATCCATCACAGTGAATCTCCTCCTCCTGTGATGGAAGGCAAAGTCTTGTCTCTCCCCTGCTCTCCATTCTTCTCCCGATGTCAAAGCCGCCGGTGAGCGCTAAGTAAGTCTGCAGCCATTAAGGCCGCGCCAGGCAATGTAAGGCCCTGCCCGGGTCTTGATGTTGGAGCCTCTGGCGGGCGCTGGCAAGTCCCGCGGCCATTAAAGCCGCGCTGGGCGATGTAAGGCCCCGCTCCGGGTCGTTTTCAACCCCACAATTCGGGCAGGAGCTCCGAAAAGGGGTCTCCCACCAGGGACCCGCGAGCTCCCGATGTTACCGTCACCGGACCTGCGGCCGGAGCCTCCGAGCTCCGAAGCCGGGTCGCAGCCGTGCGCCACCACAGCTCTCCATGCTCCGAAGCGGGCCAGCTTCACGATGGTAAGTCGCAGGCTCCGCGACTGGAGCCCCCAGGTTGTTCCGGTTGGAGGCCGCTCCACGGTGCTAGGCCCCAACGACAACAGAGACCCGACAGAGAAAAGGTTGGGTCCCCCGTACAGGGAAGAGATTTAAAAGTTTCCCCCACTCCCCACATATACACAGTTAAAAGCAATAAAAAACCACCACAAACTATACACTCAACGGGACAAAAAAAAAACAGACGGACTGCAGAGACCGCTGCAACGTCGGTCGCGCTGCCTGTTGCATCATTTGAAAAAGGTTCTGACTTCGACCTATCTATGCCTCTCATAATATTATATACATCTATCTGCAACCTCCAACGCTTCAAATTGAGAGATTATGTTGAATAATGTTAAATTAGCTCTGTACAAGTACTCCATATGCAGCCTTACCAAAGTCTAGCTTAGGTGTACGAGGATGTTGCCAGGAGTTAAGGGCCTGAGCTACAGGGAGAAGTTGGGCAGGCTAGGATTTTATTTCTTGGAGCGCAGGAGGATATGGGATGATCTTATGGAAGTTTATAAGATCATAAGGGGTTTAGATCTGATAAATGCAGAGTCTTTGACCCAAAGTAGGGGATTGAAGTACAAGAGGACATAGGTTTAATTTTAGGGTAATTAAACCTGAGGGACAATTATTTTTACACTATGGGTGGTGGATATATGGAAATAGGTGCCTGTGGAGGTAGTTGAGACAGCTCCTCTCACAACATGTAAAAGACATTTGGACTGGTACATGGATAGGATAAAAGCTAAGTAGGATATGGGCCAAACGCACTCGTGTAGATCGGACATGTTGGTCAGCGTGAGCAAGTTGGGCCGAAGGGCTTGTTTCTAAGCTGCATGACTCTTATAAAGCTGTATCATGAGTGGGGCGGCAGACGGTAGAGTTGCAGCCTCACAGCGCCAGAGATCCGGGTTCTATCCTGACCATTGGTGCTGTTTGTACAGAGTTTGTACGATCTCTCCGTGACCTGTGTGGGTTTTCTCCGGGTGCTCCGGTTTCCTTCCACACTCCCAAGACGTACAGGTTTGTAGGTTAATTGACTTTGGTATAATTGTAATATGTCCTTAGTGTGTTGGATAGTGTTAGTGTATGGGGTGATCGCTGGTCAGTATGGACTTAGTGCGCCGAAGGGCCTGTTTCCTCACTGTATCTCTAAAGTCTAAAAGTCTAAAGACTTCCTAACTCTTTTACTCAATACCACTATCTTTTCACCACTCCCCTACCAAACAGCGTTGCCTGGATTACAGCACTAAGGGGGTGTCATCCTTTCTATTTATAGAGTCATTCAGCTCCTATCAGGCCATTCAGCCCAACATGCCCACAACGACCAACATGACCCACCTACACTAACCCCACCAATCTGCATTTGGTCCACATCCCTCCAAATCTGTCCTATTCATCTACCTGTCTAATAGTTTATTTGGGATAGTTCCTGCCTTAACTACCACCTCTGGCAGCCTCGTACCATACACCCACCACCATTAAATTTTTCCCGCCTCACCTAAAACCAACATCCTCTGATTTTCGATTCCCCAACTCTGGGCAAGAAACTCTGTGCGTCTACCTGATCTATTCCTCTCATGGTTTTATACACCTCTATAAGATTACCCTTCATCTTCCTGTGCTCCAAGGAATAGAGTCCTAGCCTGCTCAACCTGTCCCTACAGCTCAGACATTCGAGTCCTGCTGACCTTCAGACGCAGTTTCTTTTTTTTTTTTTTTTTTTAAATTTATTTATTATAGAAACAAAATAACAACCAGTTACATTATATTTCAATAGTAAAAATACATAGTCTTAATAATTGATTCATACTAATAATATTATTTATACTGTATTATCCTTAATTATAAATTTCAAAGTTGTATATTTTATATAATTAGAGATACATAATACTATTAATACATTCACAATATTAGCATTATACTCGTACTATTAGTAATTTTCATTTTATCTCTAATTTTTTAGGTATAAGACCAAATTTTATGATATTATTGATACAAAAAGTTAGTAAAACTTATATAATTTCCATTATTTCTTCCTAATGTTAACAATATTTATCTTATCGCTAAATTTAAATTTAAAATTATTGTATTTTAAAAGTACATAATTTTGTATAATTAAAAATATAAAATACTAAAAAATACTAATAATACTAACAATGTTCTCATAAATCTAATAATATTTATATTCGTACTAATATTAAGATAGTGTGTTTCTATATTGTTTTTTAATTTTTTATTTAGATATAAGAAAATAAAAAAGTTAGGAAATAGAATAAAGAATAAGAAAAGGTTTGATGGAGAATAAAATATTCGTCATTAATCCATCCTTATAGATATATTCATGATTTATTATATGTATCTCTTCATCCACTCAAATATCCAGGTCTCAGTCAGGTTCTCGCGCCGAACCATTATGACCCTGTAAATATTTAATATATGGAGACCAAATCCATCTGAAGAGATCTAACCTATCCATAAGGACAAGCCTCAATCTCTCCAAATGGAGTGTCTCCGACATTTCTATATTCCACATTTTGATTGTTGGGAATGCAGGGCCTTTCCAAAATTTTAATATTAATTTTTTCCCAATTATTAAACCATAATCAATAAAAGTTCTTTGATTCGTTGTTATTAATTGGTCAGTTTCAATTATTCCAAGTATAATTAACTTTGGGTCAGGGGTTATATTTATATTGATAACGGTCGAGATTATTTTAAATATTTCCTTCCAGTATTCTACAATTTTTATGCAGTTAGTAAATGAGTGTGTCAAATTTGCTTCTGAAATTTGACATTTGTCACATATTGGAGATATTTTTGGAAAAATATTATGTAATTTAGATTTAGAGTAATGTAATCTATGTAATATTTTTTTTTTTTTTTTTTTTTTAATATTTTTTTATTGTAGAAACAGTATATACCAAGTACACTCTTATACGACATTGAGATTTATACAATGTGTAAAATTATAACGTATTGATTATTAATTAGTACTATTTATGATAATTGTAGTATTATCCATTATACATTCCGTTATTATTTTATTTTATATAATTGGGAGTATATGTAGTATATTCCTAATATAAGTAATACACTTAGATTTCTCAAATCATAGATATTCTTCTAATTACCAAATAGAAATCCCCGCTGATTTAACTACGTAGTACCCAATCTTAAACAACATTTTTTTTAATATTCATAATGTTATCAAAATATTAATAATGTTTGTATTATTGTTAATTTTATATTTCATAGTTATTGTATAATTGAAGGTACATAGTTTTATATAATTACAAGTTTAAGACATCTATAATCTTTTTCATACAAACAGAAATAAGTGTGTACATATTAAAAATTTATATAGTATGTTTCTATAATTTTTTCCTTAATTAAAGATAGAGAGATAGAAAAAAAGGAATAGAAAATAGAAAAGAAAGTGTGAAAAGTTTGATGGAGATTGAAGTATTACTAAGTAATCCAATCTTGGAGATACATTCATGATTTGTTATGTGTATTTCTTCATCCACTCAGATATTCAGGCCTCAGTCAAGTCCCTGCGCCGAACCGTTGTGACCCTGTAGATATTTAATATAGGGAGACCATATCTCCTTGAAGAGATCTAACCTGTCCATGAGGACAAGTCTCAATCTCTCCAAGTGAAGTGTCTCCGTCATTTCTGTATTCCACATTTTAATTGTTGGGGATACAGGGCCTTTCCAAAATTTTAATATTAATTTTTTCCCAATTATTAAAGAATAGTCGATAAAAGTTCTATGATTCCTTGTAATTATTTGTTCCATTTCCGGTATTCCAAGTATGATTAACTTTGGGTCATAAATCATAGTAATATTAATAACTTTCGAGATTATTTTGAATATTTCATTCCAATATTGTAAAAATCTTCGTACAATTAGTAAATGAGTGTGACAGAGTTGCTTCCATGATTTGACATTTATCACATATAGGTGATAGTTTTGGAAATATATTATGTAGTTTAGATTTAGAATAATGTAATCTATGTAAGATTTTAAACTGTATAAGTGCATGTTTAGCGTTTTAAAGAGCAATAATGTATATGTTGTAGGCTTTCTTCCCATATTTCTGGACTTATTATTTGACTTAGTTCATTTTCCCAGCGCTGTCTATGTATTTCCGATGATGGGATATCACTTTCCAACAAAATATTATAAATGTATGATATCATTTTTTCTGTATTTGGGTGTTTATTCAAGCATTCATCTAAAATTTCACTCTTTCTATTTCTAAGTTCTTGTGTATTTGCGGAAATATAGTTTCTGATTTGTAAATATCTGAAATATTCATTATTATGAAGCCCGTAAGTTTGTTGTAATTCTTGAAATGAAAGAAATGAATTATCCTTATAAAGATCCCCTATGTTTAGAATTCCCTTTATTTTTCCATTGTATAAAAGCTTTATCCATCATTGACGGTTTAAACGTAAAATTATTGGCAATTGTAAGAGCTAGCGGTATAAATTTTAGTTTTAGTGTTTTCTTTATTTGTTTCCAAATACGTATTCCACTTTCTATTATCAGATTTTCACTATAAGTTTTCTTAGGTACATTAATATTAGCAAATATTATAGAGCTAATTTCAAATGGAAAACAGTCTTCTCTTTCCATTTTTAACCAATTTGGTTTATTATCTATTTCTCCTAACCAAAAATTCATATTTCTAATATTAACTGCCCAATAATAGAACATAAAATTTGGTAAAGCTAAGCCCCGTTTATTTTAGCTTTACATAAATGTTTTTTATTTATTCTATGATTTTTGTAGTCCCAAAATAAAGTTAGTGACTATTGAGTCTACTTTTTTAAAGAAATTTTTAGAAAGATATATCGGGATTGATTGAAATAAATATAATAATTGTGGGAGGAAAATCATTTTTATTGCGTTTATTTTACCTAACATTGAGATAGGTAAGCTTTTCCAATATAAGATATTTTTAATTTAATTTATTCAATAATAACGGGAAATTAGATTTAAATAAAGAGTCAAATCTTTTTGTAACAAAAAATACCAAGATATTTAATATTTTCATTTGTTATCTTGAAAGGAAATTGTTGTAATATCTGTAAATTATTCATGGTTATTGGCATAAGTTCACTTTTATTCCAATTAATGCTATATCCTGAAATTAAACCAAATTCCGTTATTAGTTTTAACAAATTACAGATACTTATTTCCGGTTTTGTAATATAAAGTAATATATCGTCCGCATATAACGAGATTTTATTCTTAGTATCTTTAGTATCGTATCCATATATTTCTGGATGTAGTCTTACCCTTTGAGCAAGGGGTTCGATTGCTAACGCAAACAGTAATGGTGATAAAGGACAGCCTTGTCTACAACCTCGAGATAAACTAAACTTAGTTGATAACATATAATTTGTTATTATTCTAGCTGTTGGATTTGCGTATAATAATTTAATCCAAGTAGTAAACTTATCACCAAGCTTAAAGGCTTCCATCACCGAAAATAGATAAGGCCATTCCACCTGGTCAAAAGCTTTTTCTGCATCCAACGAGATGACTACTAAGTCTTTTTTATCACTTCTTTTCGAGTATATAATATTAAATAACCGTCTTAAATTATATGAAGAATATCTTTTAGGTATAAATCCTGTTTGATCAGGATGAATTAATTCATTAACAATTTTGCTTAGTCTTTGTGCAAGAATTTTTGTTAAAATTTTTTTGATCGGTATTTAATAAAGCAATTGCTCTATACGATCCTGGATCATCCAAATCTTTATTTATTTTGGGTATAAGTGTTATAATAGATTCGTTCAATGTGTCTGGTAATTTCTCTTGTATATATATCTGTTCATATAATGATTTTAAATATGGGACCATTTGGGCATGAAAAATTTTATAAAATTCCGAGCCTATACCATCTGGTCCTGGAGTTTTACCATTTTTTAAAGATTTAATAGATTCTTGGATTTCTTTTATTGAAATATCGGCATTTAAAAATTCTCTATTTTGTAAATCTAATTCTTTTAAGTTACATACGTTTAAAAAGGCATCTATTTCTGTTTTATTTACTGTTGTGTTACCAGTATACAAATTTTTATAATATTGCATAAATCTTTCATTAATATCCTTGGGTTGTATTAATAATTCACCGTTTTGTGATTTAATCCTATGTATAATTTTTTCCGCTTCAATTTTCCTTAATTGTCGAGCCAATAGTTTTTGTGGTTTGTCTCCAAATTCAAACAACAATTGTTTAGTATGTTGGTAGTATTTTAAAACTTGATCAGTATATATTTTATTTAATTTATACTTCAATGTTACAATTTTATTATGTATTATTATATCTGATTTTGTTGCATTCTGTATATCTAATTGTTTGATCTCCCTTTCTAAGTCATGTTCCTTCCGAATCTTCTTATTATGGAATGCTTGTGAAGAAATCATAATTCCTCGAAGATATGCTTTAAATGTTTCCCATAATAAAGAGCGAGATATTTCTGGTTGATCATTTATTTCAAAAAACATCTTAATCTGAGTTATGATGTATTCCTGAGTTGTTTTATTTTTTAAAATTTGTGGATTAAGTTTCCATTGTCCTAGATTTCCTGTTTTACCATTTATTTTAATTTTAAATGTTAATGGTGCGTGATCTGAAATTATAATATTATGATATTTGGATTCGTAAGTAAGTGAGATAAGCTTTGCATCTACTAGGAAGTAATCTATTCTTGAATAGGTTTTATGTACTGGCGAATAGAAGGAATATTCTCGACCAGTAGGATTTTCTGTTCTCCAAACATCTTTAATGTTAGACGTTTGAATGTATGCGTTTAATAAATCACTAGAGTGCGATTTAGTTTTCCTTTGTTTTTGAAGATCTATCTAAATAAGGGTCTAATGTACAATTAAAATCTCCTCCAATTATCAAATTGTAGTGTGTTAATTCTGGAATATTATTAAGTACTTTCTTAAAGAATAAAGGACTATCAAAATTTGGACCATAGATGTTAACAAAAATCATTTTTTTCCCTATTTATTTCTCCTATTACAATAATGTATCTGCCATCTTTATCAGATATAGTAGATATATGCTTAAATAAAGTACCTTTACGAAATAATATTGCTACGCCTCTTGATTTGTGTGTAAAGGAAGAGTGGTATATTTTATCTATCCATTTAGCTTTCAGCCTATTTTCAGCGTCTTTCTTTAGGTGAGTTTCTTGAATGTAAATTACATCAGCTTTCATTGCCTTTAAGTGTGTCAATATTTTTCCTCTTTTTTATGGTTCATTGATACCTTTAACATTCCAACTGCAAAAGGTTAATCCCTCGTTCCCCATATTTCTTTTTAAATCCTGCATTTTAGATTTGTGGGAATCTAGAATAGGGTCCAAGGGTCCGCGCAGTAGACTTAACCTTACACCCGAACACCGAGTAGATGAATTTTAGATCTCTCTTATGTGCTTCACGAGTGTATCTCCATTGTTCCAGTATATAGCTCCATTCAAACTGAAAGATATAGTAAACATAAAAACATAATGAGAAGTGAATAAAAAGCTTAGAAAGGTGTATAAAGAATAGAAAAACTACAAATAAAAATATTTGTAGTTTGTGAAAGCCAAGTTGTGTTGGCCATTAATCTAAAGGCTTCCGGCATTGATGTTATTAATTTAGCCAGCTCCTAATTTTAAGGAATTATTATTCCATAGTAATATTTTAACGGGAATATAGTATTAAAGAAATGAAAAGAGTGATATTAAACATCATAAAAGTATATATATCTAAGGTTAGTTTAAAAAAAAATCCAATTATAAAGCCACAGTTAAAGAAATTTTTTTTTTTTTAAATACAAAAAATAGAAGTCATTATTAAAAAAGGGAGAAATATATTGAGGGAGGGATATCCCCATATGTAACAGGACATAAGATATTAATTATTAGTAGTATTAGTTAGCGATGGTGCAGAGTCTTGGTTAATAACAGTCATAGTAATAATAAAACCGCGTTATAATTTTAGTAGGTGTGTTATTTGTTTATGTTAGTTGTATATTATGAATAATTGTCAATGTTCGGTGAGCTTCTTCCAATCCGGGAAAACATTTCGTTCCATACGACATTGTCCATTCCTTCTGATTTCTTCTAATTCCATGTTGTCGTATAAAGTTTCATAAAATGTTAAGAGACCGTACTAGGTCTTTAAAAATAGAAAAAGGCAGTATATTTGCTTGTAGATGGTTTTCAAGTGTCAAACTGCTTTGCAAATTCCATTGCTTCTGTTGGAGTCTTGAAAAAGTGTTCCACGTTGTTATAAGTAACTCTTAAGATGGCGGGGTAATTCAGACCGTATCTCAAGTTTTCTACACCCCTCATAAGGTTTTTTGGCTTCGTTAAACGCTTTTTCGTTTTCTGGCAACCTCTGGGGGATAGTCTCGATAGATACTGATTCTTTGTCCTTGAAACATCAGATTCTTTGTTCTCGAGGCTCTTCGCATAATGTCCTCGAGGGTGAAATCATATTGTAACTTGACAATGATTTGTCTTGGGGGGGCGTTTGTACTGGTCTGTCTTCTGCCGACTCGGTGTGCACGAGCTAAAACAGGCATATTCATCCAAAGATAAAACAGCTTGCAGTAATTTAGCAGTGAATTCTCGAGTGTCTTCGTGTTTCTCTAAACCTTCAGGAATCCCTGCAATCCTCAAGTTCTGCCTTCTTTGATAGCCTTCCAGCTGCGTGCATTTATCTGTTACTTTGGATAACAACTCCAGTAGACGTTCTTGTTCTGTTATCAGCTTTGCTGTAGACACAGTACTAGCCTCCGCTATCTTTTCAAGGTTTTTAATGCCATCAACTTGTTGTTCGACCACTTTTGCAATAGGGTCAATCTTATGTTTAAAGTCTTTTTTAACATTTTCAAGTTTACCCTCCATCTTGCGTTCCAGGTTATTAATCATATCAATGATTTCATTCTTCAATATTTCTGATTCTTTCTTGAACTTATTATCAATTTGCGTCTTTGTATCTTTTTGAAATTCACACCATTGATTTTTCATCAAGTCCATCTGATTATTAATTTGAGATATTTCTTCCTTTATATCTTCCTGTATTACTTTCATTTCTTTCTTTATATCTTTCATTTCTGCCTTGAACTCACGTTTTAAATCAGCCATCTGATGAGAAATAAAAATTCTCAAGTCCTCACCTCCTGTGTCTGCTTTCCTGGAAACGTCTTCCACGGAGCTGGCCCTACTCGAGTCCGAGGCTTCTCCCAGGCCTTCTCCCGGTCTCGCCCGGGTTTTTTTACCCTTCGTTTTCTCGGTAGGGCTCCGTGCCGTCATAATTCGTCGCAGGGCTGATGACGTCAGCCGGTACCGTCGGTGTTGAGGCGGCAGACAGTGAAAGCAGTCGATCGGTAAGTACTTTTAAATCTGTTTAAATCCCCGTTTTTTGAAGAATTTTTGCGGAGCTGGCTGGTGCTGTGGCTTACTGCTCCATAGCGCCACCGGAAGTCTAATATTTTAAACTGTATAAGAGAATGTTTAGCGTTTAATGAACAATAATGTATATGTTGTAAGCTTTCATCCCATATTTCTGGTCTTATTATTTGGCCTAATTCCTTTTCCCAAGACTCTCTGTATATTTCTGTTGATGGGGTATCATTTTCCAATAAAATATTATATATATATGATATCATTTTTTCCATATTTGGATGTTTATTCAAACATTCATCTAAAATTTCTATTTTTCTATTTCTAAATTCATATATATTTGCAGAGGCATAGTTTCTAATTTGTAAATATCTGAAATATTCTTTATTATGTAGCCCATAAATTTGTTGCAACTCTTGAAATGAAAGAAAAGTGTTTTCCTTATAAAGATCACCCATCTTAGAAATTCCTTTATTTTTCCATTGTAAACGCAGACGCAGTTTCTAAAGGAAATATCAAACATTGTGAAGAAACGCCGCTCTGAATCCAGTGGCACGCAGTTAGTTTTTCCTACCTTGCATTCGATTTCTGATTGCTTCAGGTCTTGCTGTTCACTTGACCAATCCTTCTGCATTTTACGGAGGTTCTCGAACTTGTTCTTCAATATCTCCTGGGGGAAAAAAAAGTGAAACATTTAACATCATGAATATATAACGAATTCCTAACTCCGATAGACAGTTGCTCACCTTGACCTTTTCCTGTCCGACTTCCAGACTCAGCAGAGAGTGGGATTTGTGTTTCCCGATGATGGTACAGGACACACACACGCACTCCTGGTCCTGCTCGCAGTAGAACTCAAGAACCTTCTTATGAGTTGGGCACTGCCTGGTGGTGAAGTCGGCATTGGGCTCGATCAGCCCGTGGTCCTTGTAGACCTGCTTGGTCAGATGCGGCTGCAGATGGTGGGAGCAGAAGGAGGTTTCACATCTGAGGCATGTCTTCACAGCCGGGGATGGGCTGTCGATACAGTTATCACACATCACGGGACTGGGCCAAGCAGCAGGGGCAGTGGGCTGGCTCTGGCTGTACTTCTCCACGATGTTCTGCAGAGTGTGGTTCTTCACCAGGCTGGGCCTGGGGTTGAAGGTTTTGTGACATTGAGGACAGTTGACCCCACACAAGGACTCAGAATGGTCCCAGGCATCGCTGATACATTTGGCACAGAAACTATGCTGGCAGGGCAGTGCCACAGGGTCTTGGTACAAGCTCAGACACACCGCACAGGTCAACTCATCCCTCAAACCTGCAGCAGCCATTCTGCCTTGCCCCGGCAGTGCAGAGCCAGGTCAGAAAGGAAGAAGGTGGATTCCAGGAAATCATTTACTTTCAGTTTCAATGTTTGTCTGAAATTTAACCCCTCGAGTTCTGCACTTGCCCAGCCAGGTTACATGTTAAAGAGAGACACAAAGTGCTGGAGTAACTCAACAGGACAGGTAGCATCTCTGCAGAGGAGGAATAGGTGACCGTTCAGGTCAATATAGTAGATACATTGTAAGCATATATATATATATATACACACACACTCACACACACAAATATATGTGTAGGAAGGAACTGTAGATGCTGGTTTAAACTGAAGAAAGACAAAAAATTGCTGGAGTAACTCAGCCAGACAGGCAGCATCTCTGGGGAGAAAGAATGGGTGACGTTTGTGTGTGCATGCATATACACATTGTGTGTGAATATATGTGTGTGTGTGTGTGTGTGTAGAAAGGAACTGCAGATGTTGGTTTACACCGAAGATAGACAAAAAATGCTGGAGGACAGTGGAAGCCAAATCGCTGGATGGATTTAAGAGAGAGTTGGATAGGGCTCTAGGGGTTAGTGGAGTCAAGGGATATGGGGAGAAGGCAGGCACGGGTTATTGATAGCGGACAATCAGCCATGATCACAATGACTGGCGGTGCTGGCTCGAAGGGCCGAATGGCTTCCTCCTGCACCTATTTTCTATGTTTCTAGGAACTTGGGTCTGGCGGCGTAAAATGAGGGAAGAGCTGCCAACTCTCACGCATTGAGCGTGAGACTCACGCATTTCGCCCAATTCTCACGCTGATCACGTAATTCTCGCGCTCTGTCGTGAGAAATTCTGTGATCAACGAGAATTTCAAAACTAATATTATGAGGGATAAAGTGATTAAACCCCACTATTGTAAGGGGCTTTAAAGAGGATTCAAACCGATAGGGACCAGGGAGTGGGTTCTGACACAGCTGTGTATAAATGTTACCAGACCCATCCTTGAGTAAGAAGTGATAGCATTGTATAGCGGTAGAAGGGAGTGATGTAGATAGATCCCAATCAGTAGAATGGAGTGATAGATGGGACCCTTGTCACTATAGCTTAGCTTTAGTGCTGATATAGGAGGACTGAGAGCATTCACTTGGAGGTGAGTAAACCTAGGGTAGGTCATGAGCAACTGAGCATGCTTAATAAAATAAATGAATATTACAACACACCCCTGGTCAAGAAACTGCTCATTACCATGCATATGTCTGGACATGCGATGTATGATGTGGGAGGTACTGGGGGGACGTACCTACAGATTGTGCACCTCAGGGCCCTGATTGGAGCAGGTCAAAGGAGGGGAGTGTGTATAAAGGGGGTTTACCCTTCTGACTTCGGTGTGTCTCAACTTGGAGAGGCACCCGACTCTGCAGACTCGAAAATAAAGAATCTCTTGCTTCCACGATTTAGTCTTTGAGTAGTGATTGTGAGCACATCGCATATCTCACAAACTGGTGGCTCGTCCGCGATTGCCACTCCGGCTGCTCGGTGGAGGCAAAGAAGGAAGGGAAGGTGCACCCTGCTGATTTCAGCAGTCTCTGATCTCCTTGCTTGCCATCAGCGGTTTGAGTGAGTGATATTCGGGCAAAAGACTCAGGAAGCAAGAGGGAGTGTCAGATAAATAAATAAGGGACGGCTGAGTGATTCTTGTGCACAAGACCCGGGTAAGAAAACTGACTATTAAGTATTGCCTGGGCGACCGGGGGTCTGTCGGACGGGAATAGTCCGATAAGATAAAGATAACCGGAACGGGAAAAGTAAGAGTCCGGGGGGAAACAGGACAAGGCTCACACTGGTGAAGAGCCGCACATTCTGCCTGATAGTCCATTGGGGCGAATGTGGCAATCTTGGGGAGAAGGAAGCCCCGGGGAAAAAGATAAGGAGACTATGATTAAGTTCTGTTATTTTGATTAACCAAAGGAACCAATAAGGGGGAGTTCAGTCTGGTGGCACTGGGCTGTACTGAATATTCAGAGTATGTAAGAAAAATCTAAGGAAAATCACAATGCCAAATGTTTTGAGTACATTTATAGAAGAAACTCATATACAGATTGGTCAGGTACATGAGGAGTTAGTGCAAAATATATTAATTTTAAAACTTTAATCGGTGTAGGAAATTGCATGATTTCATTGAAGTAAGAATGGAACTAATGTGATTTGTGTGTAAAAACTGGTTTTGTATGAATGAGGAAGTTTGTATATGTGATAGGTTTATTTGCTGTAGGCCACATGCTGTAAGGGTAGGTGTGTGTGTTCCTTTATGAAATTGTAAGCAATGGGGAGGTTACAAACAGCTGTAAGGTGACAGACAACACTTTGTATCATCGCAACTTAAAAGGGGAAAGTTGGAAAATGTAGGTTGCTTGGCTTTGTTGATTTCTTTTCAGTAAAGTTAATTTGGAAAATTGTTAGTCGTATGCATTTAAACTAGGAATTGGAATTTGGGAATTGTAGGGAGAATGGTTTGAACAAAATTAGAAATAAGTTAATTGCTGAACAACAAGCAGCTTTTATGGTTTGTTTAGATAAACATTCTGGTTGGAGAAGGGTAATAAATTAATGGGGCCCAGGGGAGAAAAAAAAGGGTTAGCAGACAATGAGTTAAACATGAGTTAAAGAGGTATTCACCTTTGATCGCCCTGTTCGACAGAAAAAGTGAAGGTTGTATGGTTTGCTTTAATATGTTGTATTTTACCTGTTTTTAAGATGCAAACAATTGATATAGTGCACAAAGAAAGATAATACAATAAGTAAGATAACTGCAGTCGAATTGCTAAGTAAAAAGTTCCCTGTATCTAAAGAAAGCACTCTGAGAAATGAGGAGAAAGAAAGGAAATTGGTGAGGAAGTGGCCCAAGGAAGTTACTGTCAAGATAAATGTGTGATAAGATGGAAGTGTTAATTATGAATTATATGCCACAGCTAAGTTGGAAAGGTGGGAAAACAAAAGGGAAAGGCAAAAATGATGTTGCAGGCAGTACAGCAAGGGGTAAAGAAGAAGGGAGACGAAGGTGATAGAAGGCCGGGCGCTCATGGAGACCGGGGAAGGGGAAGAGGCAGAGACAGAGGACGAGGAAGAGGTGAATGGAGGGACCGAAGTTGGGGTCCCCGGGAAAACAAGGAACAAGGATGAGGAGGATGGTACACGGGGCCATCCCGGTGTTACTATTGTAACGAGGAGGGTCATTTCAAGAGGGAATGTCCCAGGCTCCCAGACGAGAGGTGCAGTTGTACACACTCATGGAGGAAGAATAGGGAAGTCGGGGGTCCCGCTCCCTGGGGTGTATGGGATACACACGGGAACCTCTGGTAAACTTGAAATTAGGACCCCAGGGAGAGGATATGGTATTTATGGTAGATTCGGGAGCGGAAAGATCAAGCGTAACTAAGGTACCGGAAGCAGAGATGCCAACCCTAAATTTAGTTCACAGTAACATTCAACCCATTTGTCCGTAACAAATGGGGGTAAATGCATTTCTCTCCGTAACATACTACTCACTTGGGGTTGTTTGCCGGCGGCTATGCGCCTGCGCACTGGTGCAGATCAGCGGGCTGCCGGCGGGCGGGTGCGGCACATGCGCACTTGGCAAGGTTGCCGGCGGGTCTGCGCCTGCGCACTGGGTGGGGGTGGGGGTGGGGGGGAGGCCCGGTGATGGGGCTGCTGCGAGCGGCCGGCTGGCGGCAAGAAACGTCGCCGTGTCGCTGATCGCGTGGGCCGGCGCCGCCCGGGCTCTGGGCCGGGCGTGGCTGCGAGCTGCCGGGCTGGCAAACCGGGGGCACATGGTGCCGGCGTTCACCACGGGAGGAACACCGGCGCGGCGGTGTTCCGTAACAACATGTTTGGCTGCCGGAACACCGTAATAAGGTTATTTCGCCGGGACAAAATACGGCGAATCCGGGACACTTGGCACCTCTGTGGAAGGAATGGGATTGGGTGAAAAACAAGTCAGAATCTCGGGGGTAGGGGGGAAAGTGATGACTGCCCCCGAGGTAGAAGGGGTGGTGGTAAAATATGAGAATCGAGAAGTCAGTGGAAGATTTTAAAAGGAAGGTGAATACATTTGCAATGGAGGATAAACTATCTAAGAAGTAAGAAATTGAGTTTAGAATGAGAAAGAAGGCAGATCAGAAAGGATTAAAGTGGGAAGCAGAGGGATGAATTGATGAGACTGCTTTAAACAGATAAGAGTAGGACAGACACAGATTATCCTTTAGGGCACTCATAAACTGAGATGGCTAAAAATACTTTACCCAATATTCCTGATGGGGCAGGAAATGGATTATAGCTTTAGAGGACGATTATTGGCTATGGGAGATTTGAAGGCACTGTTGGTGAAAGTGATAGGAACCACTAAACTGACAGAACTCCTGAAGATGGCTGGTATAAAAATGCTGTGAACAATGCAATAAACAATGGCATGCTGTTTGACACAGTCAGGCAGAGGGTATGGCAGGCCCTCAGACAATAATCCAGCAGCCTATCTGGAGAACAAGCTGAAAAGGTGGAGACTGGAAACTGAACAAAAATAGAAGGCAACCAGTTAATGAACACTATATTTTGAACCACTGTGGTGGATGTCATTCCTCCTAAAGTCAAGTCTAGATTGGAGGAGGTGGTGGGATTGTAATCTATTTCCCACCCCTGATTAAGTGATCATTTGGTCAATGAGGTTGAGAAATATCGCAAAGATAGGAAAAAGACTTGCAGACAAGCAGGAAGAGGTGCAGAGAAAAATGATGCAAATGTAACTTGAAGAGCTCAAAAAGAAAGAGCGTGAAAAGGGAAAGACAATGTTGTCAGTAACAACAGACCTGGTTGAAAAATCTGAAATAAGTGATGCACCGACACACAGTGAGTCCTATGACAGAGCCAAACAGGGGCCAGAGATTCCATGCCAATAATAAATGTATTTGGGAGAGTGTTTCCTCAAATGCCCTATCAGGAGTGTAATAAATCTGGATATAAGCCCAGACAGGACTGAGGTCCCCAAGGGAGGGAGGGATCTCAAGGAAGAGGTCAAGGAAGGCTAGTAAGGAGATAGGTAATGGATAAGGTGTGTTGGGGATGTGAACAGGTATGGTAATCAGGAAATAATAATAATAATAAGATAATGGTGAACATAGCTATGTTAAGAACATTAAGAAGAGGTATTAAATACACCTAGGCTAGGATGTAGCAGGGTTTTAAATACTAGCCCCATGATTTTAATCAGATGTTTTAGGCAGATTTGGAAGGTGTTGATATAGTATGTGGATGATTTGTTGGTTTGTTCCACAAGTGAGAAGCAATGTGAGAGACATTGTAATTATCTTGGAAAAGATGGCATAGGAGGTCATAATGTATCAAGGAAGAAGTTGTTGTTTTGTCAGCAGCAGGTAGAATATTTTGGATGAGTAATATCTAAAGAAGTAAAAGCTATAGCGCAGGATCAAATTGAAGCAATAATTGAAGTTCCCAAACCTCAGACAGTAGAACAGATGATGATGATATTGGGAATGGCAGGATATAGTTCAGACTAGATTGGGAAGTATGTTGAAATTGTGATGCCATTAAGAGAAATAATGAAGGAAGAAGAACACACAAGTCTGAGAAATGTTTTACAGTCAGAGCCTTTGAATGAAGGACAAAAAGGTTTTGCTTGTGGATGTTTCTTGTTAAAGGGATCATAATAGCAAGTATGCAGGGTTTGAAGTGACGCATCAGGATGAATTAGACTTTAAGGTAATCTAATTGGAAGCTTGCCTGCAATCTTGCTTAGCTCAATTGGCAGAAATTAAGGCTTTCAGAGCAGCATATTTACATGGAGTCTGGCACATGTTTGGAGCAGTAGGGAAACAGAAAGGCTTTGAGAAAAGCAACAGAGACCCCATGCAAAGTTAGCAGTGTCCCCCTATGAAATGTTGTTTGGGTTACCTTATTTGGGAAAGATAGAAGGAATACCCACCATAGAGGGCAGGGATGTATTCTTACGGAACTATTTACTGGAAGTATCTCGTTCCCTTACATAATTAAAAGCTAAAGGATTATTGGCTCAAAGCCCACCACTCGACTCCAATACATGCTGTAAAGGCCGGCGACTGGGTACTGGTTAAGAATTGGAACGAGGAGAAACTCCAGCCCCGGTGGACCGGCCCATACCTAGTATTACTGACAACCGAGACAGCAGAACGCACAAAAGAGAAAGGGTGGACCTACGCAATCCGGGTTAAAGCACTTGTTGATCCACCCGCTCCTGATAAAGAGGAACAGTGGATGGTGAAGCCAGGAAATAAGCCCCTAACATTAACTTTTAGAGAAAAAAAAATTAAATGTATAACTAGCAGTATGAAAGGGGCATTTGTGGTATTGTTTGCTCTGCATGTAATTATGGTAAAAAGTGTTAATAACTGTGATAAATGTTATCATCCTATCAGATACGGAGGGTGGACAACCAGATCATTTACTTATTATTCCCATGTGAACGATGCTTGCTATAACCTGAGGACTAGAACTATTTGTGAGGACGGGGGAAAGAAGTATTATAGGGTAGAGAATAGAGGATATGTAGGGAGGTTTGGGTACGTTACCTGCCCAAAGGGGGAGAGATGGGTTTGTATAACCAGGACAGGACAGTTAGGTCTCCCTTTCCAGGCCTTAAGATGGACATTAGATAAAATAAAGGAGGAAGTAATAACAAAGTTAACGGAAGTAGTAGTCACCAAGCCTCCCCCTCCCCCACCTACTCAGCCTCAATTGCACCAGACACTGTACGAAGAAATAAAGAAGCAGATTGAGATCCCTGAAGGAGGAAAAAACCTGTTTGTGGACTTGGCCCTCCGGATAGCTGGAATCCTGAATGTGACTAACTATTGGGTCTGTGGCGGACCACTGATGAGCTTACATTGGCCGTGGAGAGGATCCATTGTTGAAGTATGGGACCTGATGGAGTGGAACCTGACAGTTGGATAAGACCGAGATCCCCAGGCATGGGTCCTGACAGACGCTCCGGTTGGGACTGAGTGTATCGCTAGTATTGCCCTGGGCAAAGGATGCCGTCCTAGTAGGCAGCAGCCCCTGCCAGCGCATCGTCACCCAGTGGCCAAATCAGTCCCGAGTGTGGTGGCCAGAGGAGCCTAAATGGTATCCAACTAAGAAAGACGGGAGAAACTGCACTATCTGGATGAAGACCGATGGAATGGAATCGACTGGACTATGGAACTGCACCGGGAACAACCCTTATCAAGGAATCCCGGTATTGCGAGACATATGGAACAAGGTTACCTCTAGTGGACCGGCCCCTGAAGGACTGTTATGGATATGTGGACACAAGGCATACTCGGTGTTACCAACAAATTGGAGCGGGACTTGCTTTACTGGACTGGTACAACCGGAATTTTTCCTGTTAAACACCGAAGAAGGGCGGTCGCTAGGAACACCTGTATTTGACGACCCATATCGGAAGAAGAGGAAAATAGACATTGGGGAATGGGAACATGATGAATGGCCACCCGCAAGAATCATCTCATACTATGGACCAGCCACTTGAGCACAAGATGGATCCTGGGGCTACCGAACCCCGGTATACATGTTAAACCGGATCATAAGACTTCAGGCATTATTGGAAGTAATTACCAACCAAACTGCGGGGACACTGGAGATGCTGGCAAAGCAGCAGACACAGATGAGAGCAGCAATATACCAGAACCGGTTGGCCCTAGATTACCTCCTGGCAGAAGAAGGATAGGTATGCGGGAAATTCAACCTCTCTAATTGCTGTTTAAACATCGATGACAACGGACAGGCAATGATGGACATATCAGAAGGAATCCGTAAGTTGGCACATGTTCCAATACAAAAGTGGAATTCGATTATGGGAACCCGATGGTGGGATTCCATCCTTGGAGTTACATGGTGGAGAACAGTGGGACTCGTGTTTCTATGTGCATTGGCTGGACTGATCTTTATCCCCTGTTGCATCCCTTGTTTTAGGAAACTTATTACAAGGAGTATAATTCAGATGCAGGCTGTAGTCATGCCTATGGGAGAGAAAGGGGAAATACAGAAAATAATGATAATGCGGCCAGGAAAGGTCCATGATCTACAGGAAAAGGAGATTAGGACAATGTTACGTCAATTCGAATTGAGGGAACTTGAAATTGAGGTTTAATCAATAGATGCGTAGCAAAAGAAAAAGGGAGGATTGTGAGGGATAAAGTGATTTTACTTCGGAGTCACGTGAGTGACTACGTGAAGAAGCCCTGCCTGGCGCTGGAACGGCATTACGTCGACGCTGATGGCAGAGCATGAGCTGCAGAGGCAGCTCCTCGACAGCGGTAGGTACGGGCCCGCAGGTAAGTGCAGTTGAAAAACTTTCAGGGTCTAAAAACTCCGTGGCTGGTATTGAACCACCAGGATTTAAAACGAATTTAAAAGCAAAAAATAAATAAAAGTTAAAATAGAAAGAAAATACTCTGTATAAAAAACAACGGAGTTTTAAAAGAACGTCCCAAAGGAAGCGATCGGGACGGGAGATTAATTACGGAGCCGGTTCCGATACCGGTGGCCGTTAAAATTACGTTAGGAAGACTTTTAGTCGCTCCACAAACTTTTGGCAGGGGGGGGGGGGGGGGGAATTTTAATAAAGTCAGAAAGGCCATAATTTAAAAGTTTAATAAAAGGCCTTCAGACTAAAAAAGCTTTATGGCTTAAAAAATAATGGAAAAAGATTCCAAAAAATAAAAATAAAATAAATTTAAAGAAATTCAACCAAAAATAGTTTAAAAGGCCCAAAAACATTCCCTAACCTACCCTAAGGGGGTTTCATATATTAATATATATGATGAAATATTGTGAGAATATCTACCTCAGATATGTTTGGAGGTAGTCTCCTTGAGGGAAAAACGCAGGAGTAACAAGGGCAGTAAAAACAAAATGGAAAACTGACCCTAAAAGTGCACTGATAGTGGTGGCTGGTCATAAAGTACCCACCACAGCACAAATATATATATATATATATATATATATATATATATATATATATATATACACAGGTGTACTAGGTACAATACCTGAATAAGGAGTGAGGCCATGGAAAATAACCATGGAAACCAAAATTAGTTGGTCTCTCACTAAAGCTGTTATGGTTGAAACAGCAGAATATGATAAAACTTTTATGTTTTATAAGATATCAACGGTGAATCCGTTATGATATCCATGTCTCAATTATATGAGATATAAGGAAATACGATTTCAAAGTATTTCAAACTGGTGCATGGCATCACTATTCAATGGAAAACAAATAAAACATTGTGCAAATAACCAATACATTTAAAATAAAAATAAATTGCCATCAGTTTGTGGAGCTCAATGGGAAGAAATATATAATATTAATTTTAGTTATATATATGTAATTGTATAGGGACCAAATTTGCGCTCTAGATTTGCAGATCAATACAAATCAGGTTATGTTAAACTCCTGATTATTATGGAATAAAACCTGCCTTATGATAAATCAAAACATTGTTTACAAAAGAACAGACTATTGGTCTTTAAACTTTGGGAGGAAAATATTATGATCCAATATAAAAATTTAATAATGGATCAAAACAAAGGCAGAAGTATGATAAATATATATTATCCAACATGGCCTTATCTGAACCCATATAATTGGGAAAAGAAGGCTTGAAGTACGTTGAAGAGGTGCAAACAACTTGTTACAAAATAAGTTGACGAAATCTCCGATTGTGGGGGATTATAGGTGTATTATGATCATTGATTTAATATAACTAAGGACTACAAAAAATTATAGAAGGAATTGGTTCACCTGTATAAGAAAACCTAAAAATAATTGATTTTAGGTTTGCACCCAAAGTAACTCCAATAAAGAAGGGGTACGTACATATATATATTATAAAATTACCTCACTGTAAAGATATGATGGTATAAACCATACAAAACATCATTTTATATACACTTTCACAGTGTAAAAACATTTTATTAAAATGGAAACATCTTCAACATTGAAATACAATTGTTATTAACAAATTGTTAATCAAATATTACAGGTGCTTGAAATTAATTAAAATGGGTCAGCTGTGCAAGTTAAAACATTGTCTAAAGGATTAAAACCAGTTCTAGGCTGTTAAACAGAATACTGGAAGAACAATTGTACTGATAAAAAGATCAGCACTTGCACTAATGAGGACATGGTCATAGTTTATCTTAATCACATTTAAATTGGAAGGTTATAAAGAGTCAGCTGCAAATTAGTGCTGCAATTACAAGCCTGTTGAAAGGCAAGGACCTGACCCATCACATAAAGCCTATGTTTAGGCATTCATAAATATTCATAAATTACTTTCTGGATTTAGGAGTAATTCAGCACCGTAAGAGGGGGAAAATTGTTTCCATGATACAAATATGTCTCATTGCTTTGTTGACATACTTTGTCCCTCCATCAGAAAAGGAGCCTAGGTAAAGAGTAAATAAAGCTCCAAAAGAAGGAATACAGAAGCTTATAAGAATATGTATGCCTTTGTGAGAGGCCTATGCAAATACCAAATGATACATTATCATTAATAAAGTAATGGATAAAAAAGGTTCACAAGCTGCTTCAACTATAAGCTTAGCAGCTGTTGCAAGCTGAAGCAAGTATTAACAGATGATGGACAGCTTCTGTGAATATTTGGGTTAAGCTAAGAATAATATCTATTCTTATAAAGATAATTGATACGTCTCTTGTTGGGACTACGGACAATAATACCAGGTAATTGCAAATGGATTGTCCTAAGAAATTTCTCCAAACATTTGTATTAATTATTGAAGTATAAGGAGTTATGGATTAAATATCGATTGTTCTATTATGGAAGTGTCCATGTCATATCAAGGTGAACAATACCACGGCTGTGGCACATATTAAATCACATAAGATAAGTAAAATAATAATCAAGTGATTATCTGAGTAAAACAGATGTGGCATATTCTAAAATGTTTTAGTCCAGCTGTTTATCTCTAAGAAAGAAACAATGTTATCGCAGACAACAAATTAAGGGGAGAAAATACATTGTCAGTAATATGGATTACTTACGATTAATCTGGTTGAATACAGATTAAATCACCGATCTTTCAAATGTTCTCGTGGGTAAACCAAGAACAGGAAAGGTGGATGCATTTCTCTCAATTACATGAGGAAAGATGTTCTTTTATGTTCCTCATTTTTTGTCTGATAGGGCAGTGTCTGATGAAAATGTAGCAGGACTCTGCCAGAGGCGCTTTGGTGGCCCTAAAACGGACCTTCATGGTTTTCATAAATATTGAGTGATGTTGAACCACTTATGACGATTCATAGTTGCAGTAATTTATTGTTGTACAAAGGCATCCATGACATGAAAATATGAATTTGACTATCTGCAGGTTGAACAGACCATTACAACAGTTTGATGGTCAAAGAAGTCTATGAATGTTTTAACTAATATAACAACATAACAATAAAATAATTATGTATAAAAGAAGTGTTATACCTGCAATTTGGAGAAATAAGTTTTAAGAAACAAAATTTTGAATCTTCCCTACCCTCAATGGAAAAAGCTTATCCACGTCATGTCTTGCAACTTTGGTCAGATTATATATATATATATATATATATATATATATAATCTGACCAAAGTTGCAAGACATGACGTGAATAAGCTTTTTCCCATTGAGGGTAGGGAAGATTCAAACAAGAGGGCATGACATGAGAATTAAGGGACAGAAGTTTAGGGGTAACGTGAGGGGGAACTTCTTTACTCAGAGGGTGGTGGCTGTGTGGAATGAGCTTCCAGCAGAGGTGGTGGAGGCAGGATCGATTTTAACATTTAAAAGTAAAGTGGATAGGTATATGGACGTGAAGGGAATGGAGGGGTATGGTCTGAGTGCAGGTAGATGGGACTAGGGGAAAACAAATGGTCGGCACGGACTGGAAGGGCCGAGAGGGCCTGTCTCCGTGCTGTAATTGTTATATGGTTATATGGTTATGTCGGGATATCAATATAGTGCTGAATTGCCTCCGGCAATGGACTCCAATTCTATCAATGATTCAAAAAAGTTAACGTTGAAAGTAATAATGCTCATGACTTTAGTATCAACATAAGAGTGCAAACATTGCAAATATTACGTTATCATTGCATGTGGATACAGATTACATTATCATATATGTTTATGAATTTACCAAACAAAGCAGACCAAGAAGAGCTGAAACCAAGGTAAACCTATAAGCATATCCTGTCGGCCATAAATTGTGTGTGAGTCAACATTGATGAAATATGTTGATGTAGGTAAGAGTCTCTGTGGTGGTCAGAAAGCACTACTTATTACACACAAAAAACCACATTAGGTTTCAGTAAAAACTGATGGTTCTAGAGAAATGTATTCTAGATGATTAAAACTTGAATAACACTCAGTGGAACTAGACACTGAAATGTGGAAAATCACTCTGTTAAGGAGGTAGATACATTCACAGGAATTGCACAGGATGAGCCGCTCGAGCAAAGATTCAAGGCCACAGGAGGGTGTAAAATTAAATGGAACCAGTCATGGTGTCAGGATTGGACACGCAGTGTTGGGTTCTCTATAATTGTTGCTTTGTTCATACCATCAAATATATATCAATTGATATTTTGTGATAAATTTGCCTTTCAATGGAAAGGGCATTATTTTTATTCTTTTATAACGTGAAATAATTTATCACATAACTTGAGGCAATGTTTGGAGGAAAAAATGTGTTATTTGCTCATTACTGTGTTGAATGAGCCAGAGTGTCGTATGGAACGAGTCTACGACATAAAAAACACAGAAAGCTTCAAAATCTTCACGTAGTCACTCACGTGACTCCGAAGTAAAATAGTAAGATTAAACGAGAACTTACCAGTTCGAAGTTTGATCGTTATTTTATGAGGAGTAACGATGAGGGATTACGTGCCCTCCACTCCACACCCTCATAAAATAAATGATCATCTGGTAGTTCTAAATCTATGTTGAGCCTTACTATCTTACTCCGGCTATTATGTTCTGTGTTTTTCATGCCGCTGCTTTGAAGTATGCTGTTCCAGTGCCAGGCGGGGCTTCTTCACGTAATCCCTCATCGTTACTCCTCATAAAATAACGATCATACTTCGAACTGGTAAGTTCTCGTTTAATCTTACTATTAAACCCCACTATTGTAAGGGGCTTTAAAGAGGATTCAAACCGATAGGGGCCAGGGAGAGGATTCTGACACAGCTGTGTATAAAAGTTATCAGACCCATCCTTGAGTAAGAAGTGATAGCATTGTATAGCGGTAGAAGGGAGTGATGTAGATAGATCCCAATCAGTAGAATGGAGTGATAGATGGGACCCTTGACACTATAGCTTAGCTTTAGTGCTGATATAGGAGGACTGAGAGAGTTCACTTGGAGGTGAGTAAAACTAAGGTAGGACATGAGAAACTGAGCATGCTTAATAAAATAAATGAACATTACAACACACCCCTGGTCAAGAAACTGCTCATTACCATGCACATGTCTGGACATGCGATGTATGATGTGGGAGGTACTGGGGGGACGTACCTACAGATTGTGCACCTCAGGGCCCTGATTGGAGCGGGTCAAAGGAGGGGAGGTTGGATGTAGAATTGTGTGTATAAAGGGGGTTTACCCTTCTGACTTTGGTGTGTCTCAACTTGGAGAGGCACCCGACTCTGCAGACTCGAAAATAAAGAATCTCTTGCTTCCACGATTTAGTCTTTGAGTAGTGATTGTGAGCACATCGCATATCTCACAATATCAATTGCCTGGGCTGCGGGTGTTGGAGAGCCGGAGTGGAGGGAGGAATGGAAGCAGAAGCAGAGGCAGGGGCAGATGCGGATGGGGAGCCAGGGTTGATGAGTGTTTGCCGTGCTGGCGAGTCGCTCGGTGCAGCTCTGTCCTTGGAGCAGCTTCAGTGCAAGAGTCCTGGGCCATCGGAGGTGTTGGAAGCATTACGCTGCGGCTGTGAGAGTGTCTGTGCCAAATTTGCCCTGGTAACCAGCATGGACCAGGCTGTGGCTCTGTGCATCCTGGAGGACAACCAGTGGCTGCTGGAAGTAGGTACCAAGCACTGGGTAGAAGCAGTGGCCTTCAAATGTGGGTGGTTGGAGAAAGCATCGTGCTTGACTGCTAGATTTTCACTTACTATAACTGCAGGAAAAATGTTCCCCATGTTGGGGGAGTTCAGAACCAGGGATCACAGTTTAAGAATAAGGGGTAGGACAGTTAGGACTGAGATGAGGACAAACTTTCTTCATGCAGAGAGTTGTGAATCTGTGGAATTCTCTGCCACAAAAGTTAGGGGAGGCCAATTCACTGGATGTTTTCAAGAAAGAGTTACATTTAGCTCTTGGGGCTAGCAAAATCAAGGTATATGGGAATAAACAGGAAGAGATACTGATTTTACTTCGGAGTCACGTGAGTGACTATGTGAAGAAGCCCCGCCTGGCGCTAGAACGGCATTACGCGACGCTGACGGCAGAAGCAAGAGCTGCAGAGCGCAGCTCCTCGCAGCGGCCGGAAAATAGGGGACGTTCTAAAAAAGACGTTACGCTGGTAGAAACAGCAAAAGAGAAAGTAAAATTTAAAATCAGAGTCACGCTGGCGTACTGATTTAGCCAGATAATAAAAAAGAAAATGGAGAAGTCACAAAGAAAAATTTCGCGGGTAAAAAGATCGTCCCGGGGTGAAGCTAAAGAGTCGGGACAAGAGTTTAGTGCGGATCTGGTTCCAATACCGGTGGCCGCTGATTCACCCGTTAGTGAGACTATAATTTCTCCAGAAATGCAAACCATGGAGGAAAATGTTCCTAGAAAAAGTAAAAAGAAATCCGTGAGGCCCGTGGTTTCTGATAATGACTCTGATAATGAAAGTCCTCCGGATAATAAAGCTATATGGCTAAAAATGGAACATATGGAGAAAGTACTCCAAAATATAATGAGACAAGGGTCACAGTACCCAGAAGTTTCCCAAAATGACCCCGAGGGGTTTTGAATATACAGAATATGGCTATGTGCCAAATTGGGAATTTGAAACTCCAGACCCAGGATTAAGGGCGGAGGAAGTCTCATTGGATATAATTCCAAGTGTATCAGGGCTGCAAAAGACAGACCCTGATAGTGGTAATGTGGAGTATGAGTGCACACCACGAATAAAAAAGATGAGGCCAGATGTGCCTGATATGGCAAAAGATTTTGCTATACCTGAAGGAAGTGGTGAGGCTATGGAAGAAAACCTAGCTGCCAGTATTAATTATATGGTATCTCACCAACTTCAAGATTCTGTGATGCTTGAAACAGCAGAATTATATAAAACACCGGAAAATTGCACCTCATTGAAGGTACCTACGGTTAATCCGTCTATATGGACGCCTATGACTCCAGGCATGAGAGGACAAGAAATAAGATTTCAAAGAATCCTCAAATTGATTTCAGCTGTCATTACTGCTTTTGGAAGGCAAATGGAGGGGTCGGAAATGGATAAAATCCAAAAAGATACTTTGGGCTTATTGTGCAATTCTTTCTATGAAATTAATTGTATGAGGAAAATTGCGATTCGGCCCATATTTCATCCAAGGTTTGCAGGTCTGTGTCGATCAAGTGGTGTTCAAGCTCCTGGTTATCTATTTGGAGAGAACCTGCCTAAGCAAATAAGAGAAATGGATGAAGAGGCTAAATCTATTAGCCACATGAGACCTTTCGTTTTTGGACAAAAAAGGTATTTTTCGTCAAGAAGGGGATTTGATTTTGGAAACAGAGGCAGGACTATGATAAGAAAATATTACCATCCGACACAGCCTAATGTTCACCCGTATACGGGGAGAAGGAGACCACCACGTTCATATGGAGAGGTACAAAAAAAATTATTCTATTCTTAAAGAAACTGTGGACAAATCTCCAGTTGGAGGGAGATTACAAATGTTTTATGATGAATGGCTTGCCATCACATCTGATCGGTTTATTTTACAAACAGTTTCAGGAGCTACTATTACATTCAAAGAAGATGTTAACTCTCCGGTACAAAATAAACCTGCTTATGGGTTCATGTTTTCTGCAATTGAAGAAGCAGAAATTAATGTGGAAATTGACAAATTGTTTAAAAAAGGTGTTATTGAAAAAACTGTTGAACATAAACATCAATTTGTGTCAAATATCTTTCCAAGAAGTAAAAAAGATGGTGGTTGCAGAATTATTCTGGACCTTACAAACTTTAATAAATTTGTTGAGTATAAACATTTTAAGATGGAAACATTCAACACTACAAGACATTTGATATCAGCAGGTTGTTATATGGCTACAATTAATTTAAAGGATGCGTACTATTCAGTACCGATACATCAGTTCTTTCGAAGGTATTTAAAATTTAATTGGCTGGGACAGCTGTGGCAATTCAAAGCTTTACCAAATGGGTTAAGTTCAGCTCCCAGGCTCTTTACAAAGCTGTTGAAACCAGCTTTAGCACAATTAAGGGCACAAAAGCACATCATTATGGCTTATCTGGATAACATTTTAATCATCAATAGCAATCAGGAATCAGCTGAAAAATCAGTTTCAGCAACTAAAACTTTATTTGAGAAATTAGGTTTCTTGATTCATCCAATTAAGTCCCAGCTGCAGCCAGCACAGTCAATTAACTATTTGGGGTTTGTGATTAACTCAGTTACTATGTTAGTAACTTTGCCAACAGATAAGATTGATGATATTTTAATGACCTGTAGGGGTCTCATTCACAAACCTTATCCCTCCATCCGACAAGTAGCAAAGGTTATTGGTAAATTAGTGGCAGCATTTCCTGCAGTAGAATTTGGTCCATTACATTACCAAAACGTTCAAAGGGACAACATAAGAGCTCTAAAAAAGAGAGCAGGCCATTTTGATAGGCCTATGCAATTAACAAAAGAAGCTTTATTGGAATTACAATGGTGGATTGAAAATGTCCCACAAGCTGCTAAAAACATTCTGATACAACAGCCTGAAGTAATTTTACAAACAGATGCTAGTGCTCTCGGATGGGGGGCGACAGATTCATTCACCAGCTGTGGGGGCAGATGGACTGTCCAAGAGGAAATGTTTCTCCAAACATATGGTATTAACTATTTAGAATTATTGGGAGCATTTTATGGGTTAAAAGCCTATTGATCTACAAAAAAGAATCTGCATGTACTGATACAATTAGACAATAAAACAGCTGTTGCATATATTAATCACATGGGTGGAGTCAGATCGGTATCATGTGATTGTTTGGTCAATCAGATATGGCAGTGGTGTATTAAGCACCAAATTTGGATTTCGGCAAATTACATCCCAGGCAAAGACAATGTGGTGGCAGACAATAGATCAAGGATGTTTAAAGACAACACAGAATGGTTGTTGAACCGTAATTTTCAGTAAAATTGTGATTCAATATGGGTTACCAGACATTGATCTGTTTGCATCAAGATTAAATCATCAATTGCCTAAATATGTGTCTTGGGAACCAGATCCAGATGCAGTAGCAGTAGATGCTTTTTCACTACATTGGGGGAATATGTTCTTTTATGCCTTTCCGCCATTTGCTCTGTTTCAGCAATGTCTGAAGAAAATAGAACAAGATTCTGCCACAGGATTATTGGTGATTCCAAATTGGCCGACACAACCATGGTTCCCATTGATGTTAAACATGATTAAAGAACCATATATGTTAATTCCTAGCAGCAGTGATTTATTGATAAAACCAAAGAAATTCATCCATTACATGCTTATATGAATTTGTTAATCTGCAGGTTTTGACCAGACCACTACAAGAGCTTGGATTGTCGGATAGAACTATGGATATTATAGTTGCATCGTGGCGAGATAGCACTCAGAGACAATATATGACACATATAAAGAAATGGGAACATTTTTGTAGACAATCAAATATATCCTATCATACTGTGAACATTGCAAACATATTGGAGTTCCTTGCCGAGTTGCATTTTGAACAGCACTTAAGTTATAGTGCCATTAATAGTGCACGTAGTGCCTTATCATCTTATTTAGGACAAATCTCTGACCAGAAATCAATTGGATCACATCCATTAATATCCAGATTTATGAAAGGAATCTTTAACAAAAATCCACCCAAACCAAGATATACAGATATTTGGGATGTCAGCATTGTACTTACTTTACTTAGGCAATGGACTCCAATCGAAGTTTTGTCATTGGAAAAGTTAACAATTAAATTAGTAATGTTAATGGCATTGGTTTCAGCTCAAAGGGTGCAAACATTACAAATGCTACATTTAGACTGTATGCATGTGGATGCAGATAACATTGTGTTCTATGTGTACGATCTGATCAAACAAAGCAGACCGGGGAGAACTGGAGCAAAGGTAATGTTTCAAGCTTACCCTATTGATCCAACGTTGTGTGTAGTTAAACATTTGAATCAATATGTAAAAGCTACCAAAACTCTTCGAGGTGATGAAAAAACATTAATGATTACGCATAAGAAACCACACACAAAAGCTTCAGTGCAAACAATTTCAAGGTGGTTAAAACAGGTGTTACTTTTAGCAGGAGTAGACACTGATGTGTTCAAATCTCACTCCACCAGGGCAGCAGCTACATCCGCGGCGAAGTTACAGGACGTACCACTCGAACATATTTTAGAAACCGCAGGGTGGTGTAAAGAAGAAACTTTTTCAAAGTTCTACAATAAACCTGTTCACACAATGACAGGCTTTGGACACGCGGTGTTGGGTTCACTATAATCACCTGCTTTGTTTCACTATCGATTGATATTATCAATTATGTTATCACTTATATCTTTTATCACTTTGTAATGGTTTATCATTAAAAGATTTATGGAAAGAACTAAAACTAGTCTGGTAAAAGGTTTTTTACTCATGTATGTGTTGACCTAGCCGGACTGTCGTATGGAAGAATTCTACGACATGGAAAACACAGAAGCTTCAAAATCTTCACGTAGTCATTCACGTGACTCCGAAGTAAAATAGTAAGATTAAACGAGAACTTACCAGTTCGAAGTTTGATCGTTATTTTATGAGGAGTAACGATGAGGGATTACGTGCCCTCCACTCCACACCCTCATAAAATAAATGATCATCTGGTAGTTCTAAATTTATGATGAGCCTTACTATCTTACTCCGGCTATTGTGTTCTGTGTTTTTCATGCCGCTGCTTTGAAGTATGCCGTTCTAGCGCCAGGCGGGGCTTCTTGACGTAATCCCTCATCGTTACTCCTCATAAAATAACGATCAAACTTCGAACTGGTAAGTTCTCGTTTAATCTTACTATTTTAGATGAACAGCCATGATCATATTGAATGGCAGTGCTGGCTCGAAGGGCCCAATGGCCTATTCCTGCACCTATTTTCTATGTTTCTACGGAGCGATCGCCGGCCCTCTTATTTGTTAAACAACTATTTCCTTTGGGTGTTTTTTTTTTCATTTCCCCCTTACCATTTCCATACTTTTTCGATAGCTGCCACGACCCGTTTGATATCATCCTTCGCCCTGCTCCTGGTCTCGGCCCGCACCGATCTGCCGGACAGGCTGTGTGTGTGTGTTTGTTTGGCGGAGTCTGGAGGAAGAAACGCCGGCACCAAGAGCGAGCGAAAGTGCGGACAGTCAAGGGAAACGGAAACGGGAGATATAAGCATATCTTCCATTCATTTGTCCTTAGTACTGTCTATATCTCTTGTTCCTCGTTCCCCTGACTCAGTCTGAAGAAGGGTCTCTACCCGAAATGTCATCTATTTTGCTCTATGATCGTTGCTTTCCTCCGGCAGTCCACGCATTCCCTCGCCCTTGGATTAAGTAGCGCAGGATAAAGCTGCAAATTCACACACAGGATGTGTTTGCGAGAAAGAGAGAGAGAGATCCCGACACTTGCACAACTCCGTTTATTCCCCCTTCACAGGAATTTTGCATTTATTTTTAAGGTCAAACACAGTTTTCTAAAAATAAAGTGTCTGAAGAAAGATCTCGGCCCAAAACGCCACCCATTCCTTCTCTCCAGAGATACTGCCTGTCCCACTGAGTAACTCCAGCATGTTGTGTCTACCTTCTTTCTAAAAACAAACCCTGGTCCTCCAATGTTTTAAAACACACAAAAAAAAATTGTGATTTTTGCAGAATTCAAGTTCCCCCCCCCCCCCTCCACTCGTCCGGGGAAATGAATGTGTTTATTTTTGTAGTAAGGAGGGAGGAGGGTGAAATCGCTCAATAACTGGTCATGGCAGCTATTGAAAAAGTCGACCCGAAATATCATCTATTCTTTCTCTCTAGAGATGCTGCCTGATCCGCTGAGTTACTCCAGCCTTTTGTGTCTGTCTCCGGTTTATTTATTTATTTTTTAATATATATTTTTACTAGAGTAGGTAAGCAGTGAATTAGCAAACACATATTATGATAGCAATATTTTGTTTACAACAATCATACATTATTAATATTATCAAATGAATCATTTTACTTCGGAGTCATGTGAGTGACTACGTGAAGAAGCCCCGCCTGGCGCATGATCAGCATCACGTCGACGCTGACGGCAGAGCAAGAGCTGCAGAGCGCAGCTCCTCTCAGCGGTAGGTAAGGGCCCACAGGTAAGTGCAGTTGAATTACTTACAGGGCATATCCAAACTCCGTGGTTGGTGTATAGAGCCACCAGGAGTTAAAAAGAAAAATACTCCGGGTGGAAAAAAAAATGGAGTTTAAAAGCTAAAAAGAAAAGAAAATACTCCGGGAAAAAAAAAACGGAGTTTAAAAAGCGTCCCGGGGGAAAACTCAGCGATCGGGATGGTAGATTAGTGCGGAGCCGGTTCCGATACCGGTGGCCGTTAGCGTTACCGTTAGGAAGACTTTAGTTGCTCCACAAACTTTTGGCTATGAGAAAAACTCCAGTGAGGAGAAATTTTAAGAAGTTAGAGAGGCCATGATTTAAAAATTCTAATAAAAAAAGGCCTCCAAAAATTCTAATAAAAAAAGACTCCAAATTAAAAAATTCAACCAAAAGGGTTTAAAAAAGGCCCAGAATATTCCCCAAAACAGACCCTGAGGGGTTTCCATATACTAATATATATGGTGGGTTTTTACCAATGTGGGAATATCTACCTCAGATTGATTTGGAGGTAGTCTCCTTGAGGAAAATCTCAGGAGTACCAGGGCAGTAAAAGAAAATGAAAAAAAACTGACCCTGAAGGTGCATTGATAGTGGTGGCTGGTCATAAGTACCCACCACAGCACAAATATACATACAAGTGTACTAAGTACGATACCTGAATGAAGGAGTGAGGCCATGGAAGGAAACCATGGTAACCAACATTAATTGGTCTCTCACCAGCTTCAAAAAGCTGTTGTGGTTGAAACAGCAGAGTTATTGATAAAACATTTATGTTTTATTAAGGTACCAACGGTGAATCCGATTACGGTACCCATGTCTCAATTATATGGAGACATAAGGAAATACGATTTCAAAGAATTTCAAGCTGTTGCGTGGCATCACTACTTATGTAAAACAAGTAAAACATTGTGCAATAACCAAAAATTTTTTTTAATTAAAACACAAATTGCCATTAGTTTGTGGAACTCAATGGTATAAAGAATATATAATATAAATAAATGGTCCCAAAAAATGTTATTGGGACCATTTTTTGCACTTTAGATTTGCAGGTCAATACAGATCAAGTTATGTTAAAACTCCTGATTATTTATGGAGTAAAACTGTCTCAGGATAAATCAAAAGACATTGATTACAAAGGAAAGACTATTGGTCATTAAACTTTGGCAAAATTATGATCCAATGTAAAGATTTGATAATGGATCAAACATAGAAACATAGAAACATAGAAATTAGGTGCAGGAGTAGGCCATTCAGCCCTTCGAGCCTGCACCGCCATTCAATATGATCATGGCTGATCATCCAACTCAGTATCCCGTACCTGCCTTCTCTCCATACCCTCTGATCCCCTTAGCCACAAGGGCCACATCCAACTCACTCTTAAATATAGCCAATGAACTGGCCTCAACTACCCTCTGTGGCAGAGAGTTCCAGAGACTCACCACTCTCTGTGTGAAGAAAGTCTTTCTCATCTCGGTCTTAAAGGATTTCCCCCTTATCCTTAAGCTGTGACCCCTTGTCCTGGACTTCCCCAACATCGGGAACAATCTTCCTGCATCTAGCCTGTCCAACCCCTTAAGAGGCAGGAGTATGATAAATAAATATTTATCCAACACAGCCTTATGTGAACCCATATGGTTGGGGAGAGAAGGCTTCATGTACATTTGAAGAGGTGCAAAAACTTGTTACAGAAGAAGTTGATGAAATCTCCAATTGTGGGAGATTACAGGTGTGTTATGCTCAATGATATGGCATAACAACGGATTGATTTATTTTAATGTGTAAAGGATCTACAAAAAAATTTGTAGAAGGAATTGGTTCACCTGTATAGGAAAACCTAAAAATTGATTTTAGGTTTGCACCCGAAATATCTCCAATAAAGAAGAGGTGTGTAAATTTGTATCAGATAAAATTCCCCAGGAAAAAGGAAGATGTGGTGGTAAAGCCATACGAGACATCATTTTAAATACACTTTTACAATGCAAAAACATTTTATCAAAATGGACATCTTAAACACAGGAAAACAGTTGTTATTAAAAAATTGTTAATCATTACTATAAGACTTGAAGGATGGTATTTCGTACCAATTTATTATCATATTTACAGGTGCTTGAAATTAATTAGATGGGTCAGCTGTTGCAAGTTAAGACATTGTCTAATTGATTAAATTCAGTTCTAGGATGTTCAGAACAGTTAATGGAACAGCAATTGCACTGATAGAAGATCAGCACTTGCACTAATGAGGACACATGGTCATGATTTATCTTGATCACATTTTAAATTGGAAGGTTGATCAGGAGTGTAAATAAACCGGCACTTCTTGGGATTCAGCTTCAGGTTGGCCTTCCGCGCCCGATCCAGGACGCGGCGGAGGTTCAGGTCGTGCTCGGCAATGTCCTTCCCATAAACCAGGATATCATCCACGATGATAGCACAGGGTATTACACACATCATCAAGCACCGGCTACATTCTTCTACTGAACTGTACCCAGGGAGGGGAAGGCGTTATGATTGATGTTAACTAGGCGGGGTTAATGGTACTGAGGTAACTATATTATTGGTTGCATATATAAACCATCTACATCCTTCCCCTTAGAAAATCAAAACAGATTGTAGTCACGACAACAGAATTAAACAAAATCGCCATAACGAACAGGTGGCTTACTAATCCAGCCCGAGCGCGTACGGATGTCTCCCCCTTCCCCCGAAAGAGCAGAAGAAACAGGAGGACACGAGGCAGCTGGGGAACCAGTGAAGGGCGGTGGGGTGGGAGAAACAGGAGAGTGAGAACCACGACCGGTAACAGGTGACCCGCGCAGAGGGGAACCGGGCACTCGATATGGGGATCGAGGCATGCAGGGAACACTGGCTTGGACGGCAGCCGGCTGCTGGTATGAGAGTGGCGGGGCATAGGGCCCGGGGGCTGCGGCTTCGGCTCATTAACCACAAGCAGGTGTTGTCGGCTTCTTTGGTAAATGGTTTCCTCATCGTCAACCAGATATGAACGAGGTGAGTCGGCCACCCCAACCACGGTAGCCAGACGGGAGTGACCACCGGCGGTCTGCAACCGAACAACCTGTCCAGGCAACAGAGGATCGAGTGGTCTGCATGACCGATCGTGGGAATGCTGCTGGCTGTCATGTTTCTCATGAATGTGCCTCTGCACGGAGGCAGGCTCCAGCACCCGAGGTTGCAGCTGGCGCTGGGCAATCGGGATGGTAGATCTGCTTGTTCTGGACATCAGACGCTGAGCAGGTGACCCCATGGCCGGATCCCTGGAAATATTCCTGAGGTTCAGGAGATCCAAGTACAAATCAGAGTTAGACAGTCTCGCCTGTTCCATCAGAAGCTTGGCGCTGCAGACGGCCCGTTCAGGAGATCCAAATACAAATCAGAGTTGGATAGTCTCGTCTGTTCCATCAGAAGCTTGGCGCTGCAGACGGCCCGTTCTGCAAGGCCGTTGCTCTGTGGGTACTCTGGGCTGCTGGTGAAATGCACAAAATTCCACTTGTCGGCAAAACTTTTGAATTCTTGGCTGGTAAACTGCCTGCCGTTGTCAGTCTGCAGCCTGACAGGGGACCCAAAAGTGGAGAGGTGTTTCCGCAGCTTTCGGATCACCATCTCCGACGTGAGGGATGTTAGTAAATCCACTTCAAACCAGTTGGAGTACGAGTTGACCAGGACAAGGTAGTGGTTACCATGCCACTTGAAGATGACGGCAGCCAAAGAGGACCAGGCCAAGGCAGGGGCGGGCTGTTGCAGCAGGGGCTGTCGCTGCTGGTGTGGAGCAAGACTGTTGCAAGTGGAGCAGGCAGAAACTTGGTCTCGGGTATATTTGGCCATTCCAGGCCAGTAGAATTGGTACTGAGCGTGGGCGAGTGTTGCATCGACCCCAGGGTGTCCGCTATGGGCTGCACAATAGTAAAAGTCAAACAGGGAGGACGGGACTACAACTTTATGTCCCTTGACGATGACGTCATTCTGGACCACCAGTTCATCGCGGACCAGGAAGAAAGGCTGTGTTTCAGACGGCGCAGCAGAGCGCTTTGTTGGCCACCCTGCTTTAATCACAGAGGCAAGCCGCTGCAAAACTGGATCGGCAGCGGAGTGCTCGGCCAAAACCTGTAGCTGCTTGGTGGGAATGAAGTTAACGCCCAGTACGAGCAAATCCTCTGTTTCGTAGGGGTGGCGAGCACAGGAGGTCCGCGGGGCGCGCGATAGAGTGTCAGCAATGTGCATCTCGGTACCCTTCTTGTAGATTATATCAAAGTCGAAACGCTGGAGCTGCAGCATCATACGCTGCAGCCTGGCAGGGGCAGCGTGAATCGGCTTGTTAAGGATTGTCACCAGTGGCTGGTGGTCGGTTTCGACCGTAAATCTGCTGCCGAACAGGAAGTCTCTGAACTTGGAGCAGGCAAACACCACCGCAAGCAGCTCCTTCTCAATCTGAGCGTACCGCTGCTCGGTGTCCGTCATGGTGCGGGAGGCAAAGGCGACAGGATGTAACGATCCATCGACAGACTGAAGGCAAGCCGCACCCAGGCCGAACTTGGAAGCGTCACAGGTGACGGTGATGGGGCGACTCGCGTCGAAGAACCGCAACGTCGGAGTGTTAATCAGTTTCGACTTGAGGCAGTCAAAGGCCTGCTGGTGATGTGGGAGCCAGACCCAGGCGATATCCTTTTTTGTCAGCTGCCGCAGGGGAGCACTCAGCTCACTGAGGTTTGGTACAAACCTCCCAAGGTAGTTCACCATGCCCAAGAATCATTGTAGACCTGGCACGTCGGTGAGGGCTGCCATCTCGGAGATGGCAGCTGCCTTCAAGGGGTCGGGTTTAAGTCCGTTAGGGGTGAAAATGTGTCCAACATACGTGACTTCTGAGACACGAAACCGGCACTTCTTGGGATTCAGCTTCAGGTTGGCCTTCCGCGCCCAATCCAGGACGCGGCGGAGGTTCAGGTCGTGCTCAGCAATGTCCTTCCCATAAACCAGGATATCATCCACGATGATGGCACATGGCAGGTCCGAGAATATCTGCTCCATCGTTCGCTGGAACACCTCGCTAGCGGAATTGATGCCGAATGGCATTCGCAGGAACTTGAATCTGCCAAACGGTGTGGCGAAGGTCGTCAGGTCAGAAGACGCTTTGTCCAACGGGATCTGCCAAAACGAGTTCTTAGCGTCTAGGACCGAAAAGACGGTGGCTTGCCCGACCTGAGCCGCCACGTCCTCAACAGACCGCATGGGATAGTGTGGTCGCCTGATGGCAAGGTTTAAGTCCTTAGGGTTAATACACACACGTATTTCATTCTTGTCCTTCTTTACCGTGGCAACCATGGTGGAGACCCAATCGGAGGGCTCGCTAACCGCTTCTAGCACCCCCTTTTTGACCATGTTGTTAAGCTTCGCCTCAACCCTGTCTTTCATGGCGTGAGACACCCTGTGAGCTGGCCGGACCACAGGTTGTATATTTGGGTGGATGGAAATATGGTATGTCAGTGGTAACTTTCCCAGGTATTCCTGGTATTCTGCAACCGGGTTGAACGACAGTTGCACTTTGTGTACTGTGCGGTCGAAGGACACCAGGCCAAGATCTTGGCACTCACGGTTGCCCAGCAGAGTTACACAGTCAGAGTTCAAAACATAGAAAACCAGGTTTCTCGTGGCCTTTTGCAGCACGCAAGTTAAAGTGGCCCTCCCCGCAGGCCTTAGAATTTCTCCACCATAGGCATGCAGAGTAGCATTATCAGCAACCAGGGGCTCATTATTCCTTATCTTGTTGAAAAGATTTATTGACAAAACGTTCACCTTCGCACCAGTGTCCAACTTTGCAAAGAAGGTTACATCATTGACAGTCACAGATACGGAGGGATCAGGACGTTGGCCAGGTGCCTGTAGGAGGGTAAACACATTCGAATCCTCGGGAGAATTAATTGGATCTGCATCATAGGATTCAGCTATGTTGGGCTGTAAATCGTAACAGCCATCAGATTGCCTCAGCATGTTTAGACTGGGTCTGGAAATCTGTACCTGTCTCCCACGGGAACAAAGGGAGCGACAGGCGGCAGAGAAGTGGTTAGTTTTTTACAAAAGTTACAGGCCTTGCCATAGGCGGGGCATGTCGACAGTCTATGGTGCATGTAGTTACAGTTTGGGCACCTTTTTGGGGGCACTTCACCAGGACCTGGGTTGGCACGCGACAGAAAAGCATTGTTTTCCATCCAAGGCTGTGGTCTCCTAAACCCAGCCAGGTTGACAGATTTATTGTCCGAGTCCCGGTGGTCATCTGGCAATACAACAACCTCAGACAATCTGCAGGCATGCATGGCTTTTTCCAACGTTAGATCTGGATCCCTTAGAAGCTCACATCGCAGCTTCTGGTCATGCATGCCAGTTACTAAAATGTCTCTAGTGAGCTGGTCTGTCATGTCACCAAAACGGCACCGCTGGGCGAGATAACGCAAATCAGCAATAAAACATTCAACAGGTTCATCCGGCAACTGTTTCCTTGTAAAGAATCGTGCCCTCTCTAGAATGCGGTTCGAGGGCAGGTCACAAATCTCCCGGAACTTACGTAGCAGGCAAGTGGGGTCACTGGCAGATTCTGCAGTAGTCACCACGTTGTTGTCGTCCAGGACCGCTGGGGCATAGGTGAAAGTTCTGGCTCTCTTCATGGCATCAGGTCCGACCAGGTTGAGTAGGAGGGAGGCTTTAAGGGAGTCAGGATCAGCGCGGTGTGCGACGTTGACAAAGTGGGTGAAATCAAATTCAAACGTGGCCCAGCGCTCAGAGATGTCAGCATCAAAGACGAGCTGTGCGGGCTTTCTGCAAGAGGACACCATGGTCAGAGAGATTAAACACAAAAGGCACAAATCAAAAAAAAGAAATAAAACCCGATAGACAGGAGACGCAAGTATCATCCCACTTCGACACCATGTAAATAAGCAATTCACAAACTCTTAAAGTGTGCAACATCTTTTAATGATAGCATAGGGTATTACATACATCATCAAGCACCGGCTACATTCTTCTACTGAACTGTACCCAGGGAGGGGAAGGCGTTATGATTTATGTTAACTAGGCGGGGTTAATGGTACTGAGGTAACTATATTATTGGTTGCATATATAAACCATCTACAAGGAGTCAGCTGCAAATTAGTGCAGCAATTACAAGCCTGTTGAGAGGCAAGAGTCCTGACCCATCCAATAAAAACTATGTTTTAGGCATTCCTAAACATTCCTAAATTACTATTCTGGGTTTAGGAGTAATTCAGCACCATATGGGGGGAAATATTTTTTCCGAGAAACAAAATGCCAATATTACAAATATGTCTCATTGCTTTGTTGACAAACTTTGTCCCTCCATCCGAGAAGGCGCTTAAAAGGTAAAAGAGTAAAAAAGCTCCAAAAAAGGGAAAACACAAGCATTATAAGAGTATGCAGGCCTTTTTGACAGGCCTATGCAATTACCAAAGGATACTTTATCAGAATTAAAGTGGTGGATAGAACAGGTTCCACAAGTTGCTTTAAACATATAAGCTTAGCAGCCGTTGCAAACTGAAGCAAGTATTCTCAGATGATGGATAGCTTCTGTGATTATTTGGGCTAAGATAAGTATGATATCTATTCTTATCAAGTTAATATTTGATACGTCCCTTGTTTAGGGGACTACGGACAATAACACCAGGGAATTGCAAATGGATTGTTCTAAGAAACTTTTTTCTCCAAACATTTGTATTAATTATTGGAGTATCAGGAGCTTTTTATGTATTAAAAGCCTATTGTTCTACTATGAAAGTGTGCATGTACAATCAGGAGAACAATACCACGGCTATGGCATATATCAATCACATGGGTCAAGTAAGATCATTATCAAGTGATTATCTGGGTAACCAGATGTGTCGTATTCTAAAAAAATTTTTATCTCTAAGGAAGAGACAATGTCGTCGCAAACAACAAATCATGGGAAAAATAAAAACATTGTCAGTAATATGGATTACTTACCATTAATCTGTTTGTGTCCAGATTAAATCACCGATTGTTCAAATGTTTCTCGAGGGAAAACCGGGAGCAGGAGCGGTGGATGCATTTCACTAAATTCCATGAGAAAAGATGTTCTTTTATGTTCCTCATTCTGTCTGATGAAAATGTAGCAGGACGCTGCCAGGGGCGCTTTGGTGGCCCAAACCGGACTGTCATGGTTCTCATTAATGTTGAGAGTGATGCTTGAACCAGTTATGATGACTCATAGTTGCAGTAATTTACTGTTGTACAAATTCATCCATGGCATGAAGATATGAATTTGGCTATCCGCAGGTTTGACCAGACCATTATAACAGTTTGACGGTCAAAGAGGTCTATGAATGTTTTAACAATATAACAATATAACAATTATGTATAAAAGGAATGTTATACCTGCAATTTGGAGAAATAGCATTAAAAAACAATATTTGTTTTATAAGAAATTGGAAGTCTTTTGCAAACAGTAAAAGTTATTTTATCATGTTAGATATATGGGAGTTCCTTGTGGATTGCATTTTTTCTCAGCATCTAAGTGACAGGGCCAATAATAGGGCTCATTGTGTTTATCGTCCTAATTAGGACAAATTGCTGACCAAGAATTTATCGGGCTCATCTGTAATATCCCGATATGTAAAAGGAATATATATATATATAATCTGTCCAGTTGAAATACAGAAGTTGGGAGGTCAGCACAGTCCTGACTTGCCTTAGGCAATGGACTCCAATTCTATCAATGATTCAAAAAATTAACATTGAAAGTAATAATGCTCATGACTTTAGTATCAGCATAAGAGTGCAAACATTGCAAATGTTACATTATATAATTGCATGTGGCTACAGATTACATTATCTTATATGTCTATGAATTTACCAAACGAAGCAGACCAAGAAGAGCTGGAACCAGGTAAAATTTAAGCATATCCTGTCGGCCAAAAATTGTGTGTGGGTCAGCATTGACTCAATATGTTAAAGTAGGTAAGAGTCTCTGTAGTGGTGAGACAGCACTACCTATTACACACAAAAACCACATTAAGTATCAGTAAAAACTGATGGTTCTAGATAATTACATTCTGGATGGTTAAAACATGTTTAAAACTCAGTGGAACTAGACATTGAGATGTGGAAAATCACTCCATTAAGGATGTAGATACATTCACAGGAATGGCACAGGATGGGCCGCTCGAGCAAAGATTCAAGGCCGTAGGAGGATGTAAAATAAATATTAAAGTTACAAGGAACCAGTCATGGTGTCAGGATTGGACACACAGTGTTGGGTTCTCTAATTGTTGCTTTGTTTATATTATCAAATTATATTATCAATTGATATTTTGGTGATAAGTTTGCCTTTCAATAGGAAGGGCATTACTTTCATTCTTTTATAATGAAAAAACTTATCACTTAAACTGAAGCAATGTTTGGGAAAAAATGTGTTATTTGCTTATTACTGTGTTGATTGAGCCAGAGTGCCGTATGGAATGAGTCTACGACATAAAAAACACAGAAGCTACAAAATCTTCACGTAGTCACGTGACTCCGAAGTAAAATAGTAAGATTAAACGAGAACTTACCAGTTCGAAGTTTGATCGTTATTTTATGAGGAGTAACAATGAGGGATTACGTGCCCTCCACTCCCGACCCTCATAAAATAAATGATCACCTGGTAGTTCTAAATCTATGTTGAGCCTTACTATCTTACTCCGGCTATTGTGTTCTGTGTTTTTCATGCCGCTGCTTTGAAGGATGCCGATCATGCGCCAGGCGGGGCTTCTTCACGTAATCCCTCATCGTTACTCCTCATAAAAAATGATCAAACTTTGAACTGGTAAGTTCTCATTTAATCTTACTATTTTGTCTCCAATAATTTTCTTTTAATAAAAAGAGAGAAAAAAAACAGAGAAAAATAAAATAAAAATCAAAAAGAAATCATAAAGAATGGAATAATTTACCATTAATACATCATTGGAGATAAGATCAAGAAATATAGAATATAACTTTTCATCTAATCCCGAGTCCAAGTTTGAGTTAGGGTCTTGGCTTAAACCAGCATCTACAGTTCCTCCCTGTACAAGGTATGTGCCGTTTTAACTGAACGCATAACTGAAGTCGGGTCGGGTCAAAGATAGGGTCGGGGTTACTGAGTTGTTCAAGAAGGAACTGCAGATGCTGGAAATTCGAAGGTAGACAAAAGTGCTGGAGAAACTCAGCGGGTGAGGCAGCATCTATGGAGCGAAGGAAATAGGCAACGTTTCGGACCGAAACCCTTCTTCAGACTGATGTAGGGTGGGGTGGAGCAGGAGGAAGAAAGGAAGAGGAGGAGCCAGAGGGCCGAGGGAGAGCTGAGAAGGGGAGGAGACAGCAAGAGCTACCGGAAATTGGAGAAGTCAATGTTCATACCGCTGGGGTGCAGACTGCCCAAGCAGAATATGAGGTGCTGCTCCTCCAATTTCCGGTGGTGCTCACTCTGGCCATGGAGGAGGCCCAGGACAGAAAGGTCGGATTCGGAATGAATTGAAGTGCTGAGCCAAAGGGATATCAAGTTGGTTAATGCGGACCGAGCGGAGGTGTTCGGCGAAACGATCGCCAAGCCTACGCTTGGTCTCACCGATGTAGATCAGCTGACATCTAGAGCAGCGGAGGCAATAGATGAGGTTGGAGGAGATGCAGGTGGACCTCTGTTGCACCTGAAACGACTGCTTGAGTCCTTGAATGGAGTCGAAGGGGGAGGTAAAGCGACAAGTGTAGCATCTCCTGTGGTTGCAAAGGAAAGTGCCCGGGGAGGGGGTGGTACGGGTGGGAAGGGAAGAATTGACCAGGGAGTAATGGAGGGAACGGTCTTTGCAGAAAGCAGACAGGGTTGGAGATGGGAAGATGTGGCAAGTAGTGGGGTCATGTTGGAGGTGGCGAAAATGACGGAGGACTATTTGTTGTATGTGACGGCTAGTGGGGTGGAATGCAAGGATGATTGGGCCTCTCTGCCCTTGTTCCGAGTGGGGGAATGGGGGGAGAGAGCAGTGTTATGGGGTATTGAAGAGACCCTGGTGAGGACCTCATCTATAGTAGGGGAGGGGAACCCCCGTTCCCTGAAGAATGAGGACATTTCCGATGCCCTGGTATGGAACACCTCATCCTGGGAGCAGATGCAGTGTAGATGGAGATATTGGGAGTAGGGGATGGATTCCTTACAGGAAGCAGTGTGGGAAGAAGTGTAGTCTAGATAGCTATGGGAGTCAGTGGGTTTATAGTGGATGTCGGTCAGAAGTCTGCAATGGAGATAGTGAAGTCAAGAAATGGTAGGGAAGTGTCGGAAATGGTCCAGGTGTATTTGAATGCCGGATGGAAGTTAGTGGTGAAGTTAATAACTTTTCGTTTGACTCCTCCCATTCCACCAAATACAAGGTGTAGCTATGGGCACGGGCATGGGCCCCAGCTATGTCTGCCTCTTTGTCGGGTACGTCGAACAATCCTTGTTCGAGACGTACCAGGGCCCCATCCCCGACCTCTACCTCATCTACATCGACGATTGCATTGGTGCTACCTCCTGCACCCACACACAACTGACTGACTTCATCAACTTCATCACTAACTTCCATCCTGCATCCAAATACTACTGGACCATGTCCTATACTTTCCCTACCATTTCTGTTTCAGAGTTGGCGAATGTTATTGATTTGTAATACGCCTGATTTGTAATTAGTTGACAAAAATTAGTAGTCAGAACCCTAATATATTAATCTGGAATATCCAGGGTGATATTAAAATGACATGCAAGGTGTCAGGCTGTCTGTCACAACATACAGCCCCGATAACCTATTATTTCCTTCAGTTAAATATTGAGAAGGTGGCACTATTGTCATTTGCCACGCAACTATTATGTTTGTTAACCTCACTGACTATTTCTAACCCCTCACCCCCCCAAATTCCTTTGACAGGTTGAATAGAAATGTCCCCAATCTCGTTGTTTTATTCATTGAACGTGTAGATGAACATCCTCAAGGAGTGTAATCAGCTGGAAACGGATTCAGATGTGATGTTTAAGAGCTTTTTCAAAGAAGGGGCATATTTCAAAGGAGTGACAGAGATATTTGCAGGGGAATGTGTGAGGAGGTTATTATTTGTCTTTAATTTTAACTTGAACCAAGACATCTGAAGATTCAAAGTTTAATATAGTAATTGTGTTGATAATGACTCCAACCAACCACATAATGAATATCATCCATTCCAGAGGTTTTATTTTCTGATGCCATTTAAACTTCACTTCGATTTCAATCACTTCAATGTAAAAGTAATTGGGAATGGGGAGCATTGGAACAAAAAATTGCCCTAGGTACATATTAACTGTAATATAATAATGTATGTATGTTGGTAGGTGCAATCAAAACAAAGATATCTTTATCATTGTTGTGTTACAAATACCATAGAAAATATTATGTACTCTCAAGATCACATTAAATAGAATATTATATGCTTAAATATATATTGTTATTGGACATTGCATTTTGGAAAAGTCCCAGCTGAGAGGAAGACAGCAAAACACTGAAAATATTGGGGGTGAAAATGACTTCAGGACAGTTTGTTAGAAAAATGAAGGAAATGGTAACAGTATACTTATACAGTTGAGTTAGTATAATTTTATGGATGATATATTGTGTTCAACCAATTGATGACTTCTTTGACAAAGTAACTAGCATGTTAGATAACAAGGAAGCCAATGGATATAGAAAATTTTGTTATGCATAACTTGGTTTGTGAAGTGCCCCACAAAAGATTACCACATTAGATAAGCACCTGTGGACTTGAACGTAATAGGTTAAAACCAGGGGGTCTGATATGGGTTTTATGTGTGGGCCAGATATATTGTCAGTGCAGAGGGGCTAGGAGCAAGGCCAAGTGTGCATCCAGAGTCAAGGTCTGGAATAGTACTAGGTGTGCAGTCAAAGCTGGGACAATGGGAGTGTTCAGCACTGGGAACCTAAACAGGAAAGCAGCTATGATCAGGGTTGAATAGGGGGCCAGGCATAAGGCTGGACTCAGGGTCAGGAATGGCAGAAGGTATGCAATTGGAGGCAGGATCAGAAGTAGTACCAGGTGTGCAGTGTGACCCAGGTTGGTCAATATGCGCCAAGTGCTTGATTATAAATCTGATTTCCATATATGAATGCACTACGATCATTCATGTACTGCACCTGTTGATCGGAGCCTGACTCCACTGTGGAATGTAATTAGGAATGTAATTTAGCCTAACCTGATTCATAGCTAATACAATTTAAAGCATAAATATTGCATTCGTGTAAGTTAAAAGTCACTACAGTATGCACCAGATTGCACAATTTCATGCTGAAAAATGCAAAAGCTCTGTACCATGGAAGGGGGGGGGGCTCACCCCACTCCCACACGCTCCCCCCCTCGTCGCTACGTTCCCTCCGGCTTGGTCTCTCCAATTTCTCACAAATCTCACCCAATGTTGGCAGCCCTGTGATAGCCTGCTGCTCATCTGTAGGGTCATAGACCAGCAGTAGCGGATGTGTGTGTGTGCGTGTGTATAAAAAATATCTTCTCCAGTGAAAAGGGTCCCCGGTCGTCTTGGACTCCATGCCACTAGATCCTGACCCAGATCTGTCAAGGACCGTTTGGTGGCTATCTGTGCACCAGTCTCCCCACGTTAAACAAAGTCATGCACAGGCATCCTCCATATAGGGAATCCACCTAAACAGACATCTGCATGTTTTGTGTGAATGTCTTTGTGTCCGTGTATGCAATTATTTTCCACAGAAGGCTGTGGAGGCCAAATCAATGGATATTTTTAAGGCAGAGATAGAGATTTTACTTCGGAGTCACGTGAGTGACTACGTGAAGAAGCCCCGCCTGGCGCTGGAACGGCATTACGTCGACGCTGACGGCAGAGCAAGAGCTGCAGAGGCAGCTCCTCGACAGCGGTAGGTACGGGCCCGCAGGTAAGTGCTGGGGGAAAAACACTTTCAGGGTCTAAAAAACTCCGTGGCTGGTATTGAATACCAGAATTTAAAACTAATTTTAAAGTAAAAAATAAGTTGAAAAACAACGGAGTTTTAAAAAAGAACGTCCTAAGGGGAGCGATCGGAACGGGAGATTACGGAGCCGGTTCCAATACCGGTGGCCGTCAAAATTACGTTAGAAAGATTTTTTAGTAGCTCCACAAACTTTTGGCACGGGGGGGGGGGGGGGAAATTTTATAAAGTCAAGAAGGCCATAATTTAAAAAATTCAATATAAGGCCTTCAGACTAAAAAAGGTTATGGCTTGAAAAAATAATGGAAAAAAAAAAAAAAAATTCCATAAAATAAAATAAATAAAGAATTCAAGCCAAAAAGGGTTAAAAGACCCAAAAACATTCCCTAACCTACCCTAAAGAGGTTTCATATATTAAATATATATGATGAAATATGGTGGGAATATCTACCTCAGATATGGAAGGTAGTCTCCTTGAGGAAAAACTCAGGAGTAATAAGGGCAGTAAAAAATAAAATGGAAAACTGACCCTAAAAATGCACTAATAGTGGTGGCTGGTCATGAAGTACCCACCATAGCACCAGTAAAAAATATATATATATATTTATATATTAAAAAAATATATATATAAAATTAGGTGTAAGTACAACACTTGAATAAGAAGTGAGGCCATGGAAAATAACCATGAAAAACAAAAATTAATTGGTCTCTCACTAAAGCTGTTATGATTAAAACAGCAAAATAATAATAAAACTTTTTATGTTTTATTTGAAGTACACTTCAGCACAAAAATATATATAAGTGTACTAGGTTTGATACCTGAATATATGAGAGAGACCATGAAAAATAAATATGAAAAAAAAAAATGTTTTGCCTCACTAAAGCTGTTATAGTGAAACAGCAGAATATGATAAAACTTTTAAGTTATAAAGATATCAACGGTGAATCCGGTTATGATATCTATGTCTCAATTAGATGAGATATAAGGAAATACGATTTTAAAAGTATTTCAAACTGGTGCATGGCATGGAAAACAAATAAAATATTGTGCAAAATAACCAATACATTTAAAGGAAAATTAATTGCCATCAGTTTGTGGAGCTCATTGGGAAGAAATATATAATATTTAGTGACCAAATCTGCACTCTAGATTTGCAGATCAAATTAGGTTATGTTAAAATCCTGATTATTATGGAATAAAAACCTGCCTTATGATTATTCAAAGTATTTGGTCTTTACACTTTGGGGGGGGGGGGAAATTATGATCCAATATAAAGATTTGATAATGGATCAAAATTAAGGCAGTAGTATGATAAATAAACATAATCAAACATAGCCTTATCCGAACCCATATAATTGGGAAAAGAAGGCTGAAGTACGTGGAAGAGGTGCAAACAACTGTTACAAAATAAATTCATGAAATCTCCGATTGTGGGGGATTACAGGTGTATTATGATCATTAATTTAATATAACTAGGACTACAAAAAATTAGAAAGGATTGGTTCACCTGTATAAGAAAACGAAAAAATTTGATTTTAGGTTTGCACCCAAAAGTAACTCCAATAAACAAGGGGTACGTACATATATATATTATAAATTACCTCAGTGTACAGATGTGATGGTATAGACCATACAAAACATCGTTTTATATACACTTTCACAGTGTAAAAACATTTTATTAAAATGGAACATCTTCAACATTGAAATACAGTTGTTATTAACAAAGTGTTAATCAAATATTACAGGTGCTTGAAATTAATTAAAATGGGTCAAGCAGTGCAAGTTAAAACATTGTCTAAAGGATTAAATCCAGTTTAAGGCTGTTAAACAGAATACTGGAAGAACAATTGCACTGATAAGATCAGCACTTGCACTAATGAGAACATGGGTCATGGTTATCTTGATCACATTTAAAATTAGAGTCACAGCTGCAAATTAGTGCTGCAATTACAAGTCTGTTGAAAGGCAAAGACTTGACCCATCACATAAAGCCTATGTTTTAGGCATTCATAAATATTCATAAATTACTATTCTGGATTTAGGAGTAATTCAGCACCATAAGAGGGGGAAAATTGTTCCATGATACAAATATGTCTTATGGTTTTCTTGACATACTTTGTCCCTCCATTAGAAGAGGTGCCTAGGTAAGAGTAAATAAAAGCTCCAAAAGAAGAAATACAGAAGATTATAAGAATATGTATGCCTTTGTGAGAGGCTTATGCAAATACCAAATGATACATTATCATTATTAAAGTAATGGATTAAAAAAAAGGGGTTCACAAGTTGCTTCAACTATAAGCTTAGCAGCTGTTGCAAGCTGAAGCAAGTATTAACAGATGATGGACAGCTCTGTGAATATTTGGGTAAGATTAAAATATTATCTATTCTTATAAAGATAATTGATACGTCTCTTTGTTGGGACTACGGACAATAATACCAGGTAAATGCAAATGAAATGTCCTAAGAAATTCTCCAAACATTTGTATTAATTATTGAATTATAATTATAGAATTATGGATTAAATATTGATTGTTCTATTATGGAAGTGTCCATGGCATATCAAGGTGTACAATACCACGGATGTGGCATATATGAAATCACATAAGATAAGTAAAATAATAATCATGTGATTATCTGAATAAACAGATGTGGCATATTCTAAAATATTTTAGTCCAGCTGTTCATCTCTAAGAAAGAGACAATGTTATCACAGACAAACACATTAAGGGGGGAAGATACATTGTCATTAATATGGATTACTTACGATTAATCTGGTTGTATACAGATTAAATAAACAATCTTTCAAATGTTTCGTGGGTAAGCCAAGAACAGGAAAGGTGGATGCTTTCTCTCAATTATATGGGGAAAAATGTTCTTTTATGTTCCTCATTTTTTGATAGGGCAGTGTCTGATGAAAATATAGTAAGACACTACCAGAGGCATTTTGGTGGTCCAAAACGGATCCTTCAGGGTTTTCATAAATATTGAGTGATGTTGAAACACTTGTGATGATTCATAGTTACAGTAAGTTATTGTTGTACAAAGGCATCCATGATATGAAAATATGAATTGACTATCTGCAGGTTGATCAGACCATTACAACAGTTTGATGGTCAAAGAAGTCTATGAATGTTTAACTAATATAACAACATAACAATAAAATAATTATGTATAAAGAAGTGTTATACCTGTAATTTGCAGAAATAAGTAAAAAAAAAACAAAAAACAATATTTTATAAGAAATTGGAAGTCTGTGTATACAGTAAAGTTATTTGTCATATTAGATATATGTGAGTTCCTTGTGGATTGCATTTTTTTTTTCTGAGTATCTAATTGATAGAGCTAATAATAGGGCTCAGAGTGTTTATCGTCCTATTTACGGACAATATACTAACCAAGAAGTTATTATATATATATATATATATATATATATATATATATATATATATATATATATATATATATATATATATATATATATATATATATATATATATATATAATCTGTCCAAAATTGCAATACATAAGTCTGGAGATCAATATAGTCCTGAATTGCCTTAGGCAATGGACTCCAATTCTATCAATGATTCAAAAAAGTTAAAATTGGAAGTAATAATGCTGATGACTTTTAGTATCAAGATAAGAGTGCAAATATTGCAAATATTATGTTATAAATTGTATGTGGATACAGATTACATTATCAATATATGTTTATGAAATTTACCAAACAAAGCAGACTAAGAAGAGCTGAAATCAAGGTAAACCTATAAGCATATCCTGTCGGCCTTAAATTGTGTGTGTGTGTGTGTAGTGAACATTGAATGAAATAATGTTAAAGTAACTAAGAGTCTCTGTGGTAATGAGACAGCATTATTTATTACACACAAAAAACCACATTACGTTCAGTAAAACTGATGGTTCTAGAGAAATGTATTCTAGATGGTTAAACGTTGTATAACACTCAGTGGAGCTAGACACTGAAATGTGGAAAATTACTCTGGTAAGGAGGTAGATACATTCACAGGAATGGATTCATTCACAGGATACATTCCAGCTCATCCTGGAGCCGCTCGAACAAAGATACAAGGCCACACGAGGGTGTAAAATAAGTATTAAATTAAATTAAATCAGTCATCGTGTCACGATTGGACATGGAGTGTTGGATTCTCTATAATTGTTGCTTTGTTTATACCATCAAATTATATATATCAATTGATATTTTGTGATAAACTTGCCTTTCAATAGAAAGGGCATTAATTTCATTCTTTTATAATGTGAAATAATTTATCACATAACTTGAGGCAATGTTTGGGGGAAAAAAAAAGTGTTATTTTGCTCATTACTGTGTTGTGTGAGCCAGAGTGTCGTATGGAAGGAGTCTACGACATGAAAAACACAGAAAGCTTCAAAATCTTCACGTAGTCACTCACGTGACTCTGAAGTAAAATAGTAAGATTAAACGAGAACTTACCAGTTCGAAGTTTGATCATTATTTTATGAGAAGTAACGATGAGGGATTACGTGCCCTCCACTCCCAACCCTCATAAAATAAATGATCATCTGGTAGTTCTATATCTATGTTGAGCCTTACTATCTTACTCCGGCTATTATGTTCGTGTTTTTCATGCCGCTGCTTTGAAGTATGCCGTTCCAGCGCCAGGCGGGGCTTCTTCACGTAATCCCTCATCGTTACTCCTCATAAAATAACGATCAAACTTCGAACTGGTAAGTTCTCGTTTAATCTTACTATTCTTGATTATTACAGGTGTCAGAGGTTATGGGGAAAAGGCAGTTGGATGGGGTTGGGGGGAGAGATAGATCAGCCATGATTGAATGGCGGAGTAGACTTGATGGGCCGAATGGCCTGATTCTGCTCCTATCTCTTATGATCTAATGATCTAAACTGAACTGAATAAACACTGAGCAAGAAGCAGGTGTGCAGATTTACACATGGGATGGTTCTCTAATCCCCATTGAAGGCCCACACTGCTGAACTGAAGGACGGCAGCAGGGGGGAGTGCATTGAGATTAAAACCAGCACTGAGTGACACTAAATCTCACCCTTCACCAGAGACGTAATGGAACTGCTCATGCTGGTTTACAGAAAACAACAGAGTGCTGGAGTAACTCAGCAGGCCAGCCAGCATCTCTGGAGAACATGGATAGGTGACGTTTCACAGAGTGTTGGAGTAACTCAGCAGGTCAGGCAGCATCTCTCGACAACATGGATAGGTGACATTTCGGGTCGGGGACCTTCTTCAGACTAACTGTAGTGGGGGTGGGGGTGGGGGAGGGAAAGCTGTTTGAGAGGAAGGGTAGGACAAAGTCTGGTGAGCAATAGGTGGATACTGAGTGTGTTTATATGTGTATGTGAATGTGCTTTGTCTGTGTGTGTGTGTGATTGTATACATGTGTATGTGTCTGTGAATGCCTTCAGTAAGTGTCTACTTTGGTGTCCCGCTACTTTGATGCTCTATGTAAGGAAAATCTTTCATTCTATCCCAGTTCTACTTTTTCTATATTGTTAATAAACATAATCCTCATAAATATTAATTAAACCCTAAATGAATAAAGTATTATTTTTTTAATTGTTTCCTGATGTTCAATGCCCCCCTCCCCCACCCCCACCCCCACCCCCAGAAACGGCATGTCTTGATGGTTACTTGTGAAATTTCAAGTCAGCATATTTTTTTAAATGGAGGATCTATCTGAAACGAAAATATTTTTAAACGGTAGGTATTAATAATTAAAATATTTATCACCCTTAAAAATGTTCCTGTATTCTTGATAAAATTAAAATTCTTCTCTGTCCCACTGAGGAAACCTGAACGGAAACCTCTGGAGACAGTGTGCCCCACCCAAGGTTTCCAGAGATTCCGGTCACTCTCCATGAGTCGCCAGAGGTTCTGGTCAATTGCCTGGAGAGCCTCAACCGAAGAGTGAGCTGCATCAACTGACCAAAGCTGCCGACCGCGCGCACACACACACACACACACACACAAACACATCGCAAAGGTGGGGGCCAGGGACAGCGGAGGAGCGCTTTCTGCGAGTGAAAAGGAAAGTAAACGGCTGCCACAGAGCATGGAAAGTCCTTTAGAGAGCACGGGAGGGAGGGAGAGAAGGGGAGAGAGAAGGGGGCAGAATGGGAGGGAATAGGGGAGAAGGAGTGGAGACAGTTTTAATAAGTTTAATTAAGTTAGCGGGCATTTTACCTTCTGGCGGATTTTCTCACTTAGGAAACCTCTTGAGATCTTGCGCCCCACCCAAGGTTTCCATGAGGTTCCGGTCACTCTCCCTAATTGTGGAAAGTGGTTTCCGCGTAATCGCGGCTTCTGCTATGCTCCTGCGATTATTTCAAAAAACCCAAGACCGGCCGCGACTAAAAATTGCCGTTTTGTCGAAGCCAGTGGTGGGGTCGCATTTTTACTTACAGCCTGTCGAGGGCCTTCACTGACCGGCCATTCTGATTGGCTCATTGGAGTTTTCAGCAAAGAAATCTTATTTGGTTTCCAGTACCTAGAAGATCGCCGGAAGGTAAAATGCCCGCTAACTTTATTAAACTTCCTAAAACTGTCTTCACTCCTTCTCTCCCATCTCTCTCCCCTTCTCTCTCCCTTCTCTGTCCTTCTCTCCCTCCCTCCCGCGCTCTCTAAAGGACTTACCGTGCTCTGTGGCATCCGTTTACTTTCTTCTTCACTCGCAGAAAGCGCTCCTCCGCTGTCTCTGGCCCCCACCTTCGCGATGTGTTTGTGTGTGTGTGTGTGCGCGGTCGTCTTTGGTCAGTAGATGCAGCTCACGCTTCGGTTGAGGCTTTCCAGGCAATTGACCAGAACCTCTGGTGACTCATGGAGAGTGACCGGAACCCCCGGGAACCTCACGGAAACCTTGGGTGGGGCACACAGTCTCCAGAGGTTTCCGTTCAGGTTTTCCTAAGTGGGACAGGGGCTTTACCTTTTTTTTCAAAAATTCCTTGTCCCGACGATTGGAGTCACGCACCTTTGTTGAGCATCCCACACAGGTATAAATGGAATGGACGCAAACTTCCGCCCTCAAAAGATCGCGGACTTCGATAGTTACCTATCTTGTGAATTTCTCCTGATTCACGGCATGAGAAGCCTGTGAAATCTCTGATTTTTGTTGCATAGGGGGTAAGTAGCTTTAATCACCGCCATCCCTGAAGAGTGTTGAAGTCGTAGAGGGAAAAAAATATATTTTTTTGATTTTAACTTGGAGATGCATTCCTGCCATGTGCCGTTGATCCAAACGATATGGCCAGACATGGCCTTCGGGCTAAAGGCTTGGGCCACCATACCTGTCACGCCACCTCCATAACATACCCCATATCTCCATCTCCAGCTCCTCCAGCTTATCTTTTCTTCCCTAACGCTAACATCAACGCTAGCCCCAACCCCAGACCCTCAGATGCAGATCCCCAGCCCCAGATGCAGATCCCCTGCTTCATATCCGTAACATGAGCATTTTATGCTCATAATATGTAAAATAATACAACAACTATAATTATCAATTGTAATTGATAAATGAACAGTGTGCTTCAGTCTATTCATCTGAAGTTAATATAGTTTTAGAGGAAGTTGGTGAAAAGTTGTGACGGTTACCATTCTTGCTGAAAATCACCACTTTTTTTGGCAGTAAACTGTTACGAAGGTTTAAAATTAATGCTTTAAATGTTTTTTTTGATTTTTTTTTGTGTGGTTTATTTGAGGAAGATACTCCATAATTTGAAAGACTGCGGCAAAAATGTGATTTTATATTCTTAAATCAGTTGTATTTCAGTCTTCTTCATAAAAATGCGACGGATATGACAAGCAGCAACAAAGATAAGCAGGGAGAAGAGCTGATTGGCTGAAGCCCGTGGGAAAGGTGAGTCAGAGGGGGGAAACAGTCTAAAAAGAACAGCAAAAAGCAGCCAGAGTTGGTCCAGAGTTTACGTGGATCTTGGACAAGCAACAACACAGAGAAGCAGGGAGAAGAGCTGCTCGGCTGAAGTCCATGGGAAAGGTGAGTAAGTCGCTGAGGAAAAACTGTTTAAAACTGAGGAATTTGGTTTGTAAATTGGTAAATTAGGCAATTAATCAGTCAATTTTAACAAGGCTGCTCTAAGGGAGCGGCAGTGAGGTAAGTGCCCTGTGAGTGAAGTGTGAGTCTTTTGCTGCGAGTCTTCAGTGAGGAGGCTGAGGGAGGACGCCACACCAAACGCTGGAGAGGAAGAGACGAAAGAAGTAGATGTCAAGCAAGCTGATTCAGTGTGATGCAGTATGTGGGAGGTCAAGGACATGGCTGGTGCCTCTGCCTGCTACAAGTGTGAGAAGTGCATCCAGGTTCAGCTCCTGAAGGACCGTGTTGGGGAACTGGAGAAGCAAGTGGATGACCTCCGGTTCGTCTGAGAAACTGAGTCGTTCCTCGACAAGTCCTACAGTAAAATTGTTACACCTAAGGCACTGGAAGAGAGAAGGTGGGTGATGGTGAGAAAGGGAGAGAAACATGGAATGCAAAGATCCCCGGGTGTTGTACCTCTTGTGAACAGGTTCACCCACTCAGAAGCTGTCAGGACAGAAGACGTTAACACACTGGCTTGCAAAGCAAAATGTGCTGTTGAGCCAAAACCAAAGAGGCTGATGTCAGGCAACGCCGTTGTAGTTGGAGACTCCATTGTGAGAGGTACGGACAGGGGTTTCTGCGGCAACAGATGGGATACAAGGATGGTGTGCTGCCTCCCTGGTGCCAGGATCCAGGATTTTTCGTGGACAGAGTGCAGAAAATCTTCAAGGGCGAAGGTGAACAACCGGAAGTGGTAGTGCTAGTCGGCACTAACTATGTTGGAAAGAAGGGGATGAATATTCTGAAGCGTGACTTTAGAAAGCCCGGAAAAGTGCTGAAAAGCAGGACCTCCAGGGCGGTTATCTACGGTTTGTTTCCAGTTCCTAGTGCTGGCGAGAGCAGGAACAGGGAGATACAGGACCTGAATGTGTGGCTGATGAACTGGTGCAGGGGGCAGGGATTTAGATTCTTAGACCACTGGGATCTGTTTTGGAGTAAGGGGGAATTGTACAAAAGAGACGGATTGCACCTTAACAGGTGGCGGACCGGCATTCTGGCAGGCAGGTTTGCCACTACTACACGGGTGGTTTTAAACTAAATAAGGGGGGTGGGGTGTCAAATAGGATAGTCAAGGACAAAGGAAAAGGGAGTAAAGGGATAGTTAATGACCCCAGAATTAACGGGAAAGAAAGCTCACAAAGGGATAGGAGAGTATGGCCAAGTGTATTAGGGATCGATGCGAAAGGTGAGATGCGTAAGGAATTAAAAATCTTGTATATGAATGCGCGAAGTATAGGAAGTAAAGTAGATCAGCTTGGGGCTCGATTAGAGATTAGTAGATATGACATTGTGGGGATTACTGAGACGTGGCTGCAGGAGGATCGGGCCTGGAAACTTAATATTTAGGGTTATACCTCCTATAGAAAGGACACGCAAGTGGGCAGAGGAGGGGGGGTAGCTCTGCTGGTGAGGGATGGAATTCAGTCCCTTGCGAGGGAAGACATAGGGACCGACGAGGTAGAGTCACTGTGGATTGAGTTGAGGAATTGTAAAGGCAAGAAGACACTAATTGGTGTTATCTACAGACCCCCAAATAGTAGCCCGGATATAGAGTGTACGTTGCAGCAGGAGTTAAAACTGGCATGTAACAAAGGTAATGCCACTGTGGTGATGGGGGATTTCAGTATGCAGGTAGACTGGGAAAATCAGGTTGGTTCAGGACCCCAACCAAGCAAGAGAGTTTGTAGAGTGTCTCCGAGGTGGATTCTTAGAGCAGCTTATAATGGAGCCGACCAGAGAAAGAGTGTCTGCCGTTTAATGAACAGTAATGTACATGTTGTAAGCTTTCATCCCATATTATGGATTGAGCCAATTCATTTTCCCATGCTTGTCTGTGTGGTTCTGTCAACAGGACTTCAGTATCCAACAGGATATTATAAATGTAGGATATTAATTTATCTGTGTTAGGATGTTTATTCAAACATTCATCAAAGATTTCTGGGTCCTTAGTTCTACACACTTGTGTGTGTGATTTTATATAATCGCTAAATTGCAAGTATCTAAAAAAATTATTTTGATGTAGTCCATAATTCCGTTGTAGCTTCTGCAATGAAAGAAGGATACCCTTTCGATAAAGGTGTCCCACTTTTGTAATTCCATAGTTTTTCCATTTGGCAAATTCTTTATCTAACACGAATGGTTTAAATGAGGGGTTATTTAAGATAGGAAGAAGAAATGATAAATTATCCAATTTTAAAGTCTCTTTTAATTGTTTCCAGGTTTGTATACCACTATGTATTATCGGGTTTCCACTATAAATTTTTTTAAATCAATTTTGTAGGTGTTAACAAACTCGCGCCAATTTCAAAAGGTAGGCAGTCCTCTTGTTCCATCTTTAACCAATCTGGTTATTGATCCATATCCTCCAACCAGAAGTTAGGAACCAGGAGGGATAGAGAGAAAGGAAAAGGAGGTGGGGTAGTGTTGCTGGTTAGAGAGGAGATTAACGCAATGGAAAGGAAGGACATTAGCTTGGAGGATGTGGAATCGGTATGGGTAGAGCTGCGAAACACTAAGGGGCAGAAAACTCTGGTGGGTGTTGTGTACAGGCTACCTAACAATAGTAGTGAAGTTGGGGATGGTATCAAACAGGAAATTAGAAATGCGTGCGACAAAGGCAAAACAGTTATAATGGGTGATTTCAATCTACATAAAGATTGGGTGAATCAAATTGGCAGGGGTGCTGAGAAAGAGGGTTTTTTGGAATGTATGCAGGATAGTTATCTAAATCAACATGTAGAGGAACCAACGAGAGAGCAGGCTACTTTAGACTGGGTATTGAGTAATGAGGAAGGGTCAGTTAGCAGTCTTGTTGTACGTGCCCCCTTGGGCAAGAGTGACCATAATATGGTCGAGTTCTTCATTTGGATGGAGAGTGACATTGTTAATTCAGAAACAATGGTTCTGAACTTAAAGAAAGGTAACTTTGAGGGTATGAGACGTATATTGGCCAAGATTGACTGGCAATCACTTCTAAAAGGGTTGACGGTGGATACGCAATGGAAGACATTTAAAGACTGCATGGATGAACTACAAAAATTGTTCATCCCAGTTTGGCAAAAGAATAAATCAGGGAAGGTAGTACATCCGTGGATAACAAGGGAAATCAGGGATAGTATCAAAGCAAACGATGATGCGTACAAAGTAGCCAGAAAAAGCAGCATACCAGAGGACTGGAAGAAATTCAGAGACCAGCAGAGGAGGACAAAGGGTTTAATTAGGACAGGAAAAATAGATTATGAAAGAAAACTGGCAAAAGTTTTTATAGATATGTGAAGAGAAAGAGATTAGTTAAAACAAATGTAGGTCCCTTGCAGTCAGAAACAGGTGAGTTGATCATGGGGAACAAGGATATGGCGGACCAATTGAATAACTACTTTGGTTCCGTCTTCACTAAGGAAGACATAAATAATCTGCCGGAAATAGCAGGGGACCGCGGGTCAAAGGAGGAATTGAGTGAAATCCAGGCTAGTCGGGAAGTGGTGTTGGGTAAATTGAATGGATTAAAGGCCGATAAATCCCCAGGGCCAGATAGGCTGCATCCCAGAGTACTTAAGGAAGTAGCTCCGGAAATAGTGGATGCCTTAGTGATAATCTTTCAAAACTCTTTAGATTCTGGAGTAGTTCCTGAGGATTGGCGGGTAGCAAACGTAACCCCTCTTTTTAAAAATGGAGGGAGAGAGAAAATGGGGAATTACAGTCCAGTTAGTCTAACATCGGTAGTGGGGGAACTGCTAGAGTCAGTTATTAAAGATGGGATAGCAGCACATTTGGAAAGTGGTGAAATCATTGGACAAAATCAGCATTTATTTATGGAAGGTAAATCATGTCTGAGGATGTAACTAGTAGCGTGGATAGGGAGAACCAGGAGATGTGGTGTATCTGGACATCCAGAAGGCTTTTGATAAGGTCCCACATAAGAGATTAGTATACAAACTTAAAGCATACGGCATTGGGGGTTCAGTATTGATGTGGATAGAGAACTGACTGGCAAACAGGAAGCAAAGAGTAGGAAGGCAGTGACTAGTGGGGTACCGCAAGGCTCAGTGCTGGGACCCCAGCTATTTGAAATATATATTAATGATCTGGATGAGGGAATTGAAGGCAATATCTCCAAGTTTGCGGATGACACTAAGCTGGGGGGCAGTGTTAGCTGTGAGGAGGATGCTAGGAGACTGCAAGGTGACTTGGATAGGCTGGGTGAGTGGGCAAATGTTTGGCAGATGCAGTATAATGTGGATAAATGTGAGGTTATCCACTTTGGTGGCAAAAACAAGAAAGCAGACTATTATCTAAATGGTGGCCGATTAGGAAAAGGGGAAATGCAGCGAGACCTGGGTATCGGTACACCAGTCATTGAAAGCAGGCATGCAGGTGCAGCAGGCAGTGAAGAAAGCGAATGGTATGTTAGCTTTCATAGAAAAAGGATTTGAGTATAGGAGCAGGGAGGTTCTACTTCAGTTGTACAGGGTTTTGGTGAGACCACACCTGGAGTTTTGGTCTCCAAATCTGAGGAAGGACATTATTGCCATAGAGGGAGTGCAGAGAAGGTTCACCAGACTGATTCCTGGGATGTCAGGACTGTCTTATGAAGAAAGACTGGATAGACTTGGTTTATAGTCTCTAGAATTTAGGAGATTGAGAGGAGATCTTATAGAAACTTACAAAATTCTTAAGGGGTTGGACAGGCTAGATGCAGGAAGATTGTTTCCGATGTTGGGGAAGTCCAGGACAAGGGGTCACAAATTAAAGATAAGGGGGAAATCCTTTAAGACCGAGATGAGAGAGACTTTTTTCACACAGAGAGTGGTGAGTCTCTGGAACTCTATGCCACAGAGGGTAGTTGAGGCCAGTCCATTGGCTATATTTAAGAGGGAGTTAGATGTGGCCATTGTGGCTAAGGGGATCAGAGGGTGTGGAGAGAAGGCAGGTACGGGATACTGAGTTGGATGATCAGCCATGATCATATTGAATGGCGGTGCAGGCTCGAAGGGCCGAATGGCCTACTCCTGCACCTAATTTCTATGTTTCTAAGTTCATATTTTTAATATTAACTGCCCAAACATAAAATAGAAAATTTGGCAAAACTAATCCTCCATTCATCTTAGATTTACACAGGTGTTGTTTTACTTATTCTATGGTTCTTGTAGTCCCAAATAAAACTTGTAACAATAGTCAAGTTTAATTTTTTTTTTTTTAATGTTGAAAGATTGATCGGGATTGATTGAAAAAACTACAGTAAATGTGGAAGGAAAATCATTTTTATGGCATTAATTCTACCAAACATTGAAATGGGGAGTGTTTTCCAATATTGAATATTCTTATGTAGTTTATTGAGTAGGGTGGAAAGTTTGATTTAAATAAAGAAGTGTATTTCTTAGTCGCATAAATTCCAAGGTATTTAAACTTTTCGTAGACTGTTTTAAAAGGAGATTGTTGCAATATATATGGGTTTGGTTCCGTTACTGGCATAATTTCACTTTTATTCCAATTCTATATCCCGAGAATGAGCCAAATTGTGTTATAAGATTTAATAAATTTGGAATACTAGTTTCTGAATTTGTGATGTATAATACATCATCTGCATATAAAAACATTTTATTAACTGTATCTTTAGTATTGTACCCATAAATTTCTGGATGAGCTCTGATACTTTCTGCAAGTGGTTCAATACCTAAGGCAAATAGTAACAGAGATAGTGGATATCCTTGTCTACAACCTCTGGATAGATTGAATTTGGGTGATAACATTTGATTTGTCAATATTCTAGCTGATGGATTAGAATATAGGAGTTTGACCCATGTACAAAACTGCTCACCCAATTGAAATGTTTCCATCACAGAAAAGAGATCTACCTGATCAAATGCTTTTTCAGCATCTAACGAGATGACTGCTAAATCTACATTAGCTACTCTATTTGAGTATATTATATTAAACAATCGTCTCAAATTATAGAATGAATAGCGTTTTGGGATAAAATCTGTTTGATCGGGGTGTATTAATTTATGAATTACTAAGCTTAATCTGTGGGCTAAAATTTTTGTTAATATCTTCTGATCGATATTTAAAAGAACTATTGCTCTATATGAGCCAGGGTCTTCAAGAACTTTATCATTTTTTGGTATAAGTGTTTTGGTGATTCATTTAAAGTTTCTGGCAATACCTGCTGTGTGAAAGCATAATTATATAATGTCTGTAGGCGTGGGGAAATCAAATAATTAAATATTTTATAAAATTCAGAATATAGACCATTGGGGCCCGCGGCCTTTCCATTTTTCAAGGATCTAATGGACTCTTCAATATCTTTCATTGAAATTTCAGCACCTAATAATTCTTTCTCTCTCTCAGATCTAATCCTGAAAAATTACATTTCTTTAAGAATGTTTCCATTCTCATAGTGTAGTCTTTTTTTGGCTGAGTAAAGTGTCTGATAATATTTCAACAATCTGTCATTGATGTCCTTGGGCAATGATAGTGTTTCTCCCATATTTGATCTAATTTTATGAATTGTTTTTTCCTGATCTAACTTGCGAAGTTGACGAGGCAGCAATTTTTGTGGTTTATCTCTAAATTCAAATTGTAATTGTTTAGTATGTTGATAAAGTTTTATAATTTGGTCTGAGTATATGTGATTTAATTTATATTTAAGTGCAGCAATTTTGTTATGTTTTATCATAGAGGGAGCTGTCGCGTTTTCAATATCTAATTGCCTTATTTCCATTTCTAGTTCATATTGTTTAGCTCGGCTCTTTTTATTATGAAAGGCTTTTGAGGAAATAAGCGCTCCTCGTACAAATGCTTTAAATGTTTCCCACAGAAGGGAGTCAGGGGTTTCTGGGAGATTGTTCGTCTGAAAGAACGTATTAATCTGTCTTGTGAGGTATTCACAGCACGCTTTATCATTTAGAATTTGAGGATTGAGTCACCAGTGTACCTGCTTTTTATCTATACCTTTTAATTTAACCATGCATGTTAAAGGTTCATGTTCCGAAATTATAATATTATGATATTTTGAATTGTATGTATATGGGATAAGTTTGGAGTCCACTAAAAAATAGTCAATTCTTGAATAAGTTTTATGTACTTGTGAGTAAAATGAATATTCTCGTCCAGTAGGGTTTTCTATTCTCCAGACATCCTTAATATTGGTAGTATTAATATATGAATTTAATAATTCACTTGCCTTGGATTTTATTTTCCTTTGCCTTGATTATCTATGTAAATAAGGATCTAATGTGCAATTTAAGTCTCCACCAATTATCAGATTGTACTGTGTAAGTTCCGGAATAGTATTAAGTGTTTTCTTAAAAAACAGTGGGTTATCAAAATTTGGACCATAAACGTTAAGGAAGATTACTTTTTCTGAGTATAATTCACCCACTAATATAATATATCAATTAAAGTATTAACGCACTTAAAGAAGTAAAGAACCTCTCTTCATTGGTTCATTAATACCTTTGACATTCCAACTACAAAATGTAATTCCTTCACCTCCGAAGGAATTACATTTTTCATATTAACATCTTGCATCTTGTGGATAGGGTGGCCTATAAAGAAGAAAATGGTTCAACACCTTGAATCTGGTATTCCACCCGAACACAGGATCGATGATTTTAAATTTGATATATCTTCATCTCGAACATAGCTCCTTAAAAAAATCTTATAATTAAATTTAACATTTATATAATTAAAGCTAAGATAGGTAGATAGAAAGTTAGTAAGGTGCCAAAAAGATAGAAAAACTACAACTACAGTAAGTGTAGTTAGTGATAGCCACACAAGCGTGGCTAAAATTCTAAGGACTTCTGTAGCCTTGTTATAAAAAATAGTACTAATTCCATGTTTTAAAAGACAAAAAAATCTCAGTAATAACAATTTGTAACAGGGAGGGAAAGAAAAAGAGAGAATTAGGTCTGAGGGATTTTTAATCCAGTGATGCGGAATTTTTTATTAGTCAAAAATGTTAGTTAATAAATATTAGTCCACTATTAGTCAATTATTAACAAAGAATGTGTTTATTTATTTTTAAATAGAATAAAATGAAATACCTGCATTTGGTATTAATTAAACTTCTTATTTGTAACTAACTCTAAAAATATCGTATTAATAATAGTTAGTAATAATTGGTAATATCTACTACTAAATAATAATAGTAGATGTAAATTAATAACAAGATAACTGCTCAACTATCGTTTAAGTATAACAACTTAAAGTTCCATTTGTCCTCCGCCAAGTGTTGACCGGTGGAGATGTTATTCATCACTAATGATTTCTCAATGTCCTGGCGAACTCAAATGCTTTCTTGTGAGCGGTAAAGAAGTGTTCCTTATGCTTGTAGGTAACTCGGAGTTTTGCAGGATACAACAGTCCAAATCTTAGGTCTGATATCTTCCTGAGAATTCCTCTTGTCTCGTTGACAACCTCTTCTCTTGACAACCTCTGCGGGAGAGTCTCTGAAAATACGAATATTGTCGCCTTCAAATGATAGGTTACTGTTTCCGGCAATTTTCGTCAAGATGTCTTCCAAAACGTGGTCATAATACACCTTCAATATCAAATGTCTTGGGGGGGCATTAGTGTTCTGACGTGGTCTCAATGCCCTACGTGCACGATCCAATAGAGGCTTTTTAATTTAAAACCTTTTGTAAAAGATCGGCAGCAAATTCACGAGGGTTTTTATTTCCCTCTCTGCCCTCTTGGATTCCCACGATTCCCAAGTTCTGACGTTTTGAACATCCCTCCAAATCAATACATTTTTCAGAGATTTTATTCAATAATTCTGATAAACGCTTGGTCTCAGTTAAGACCATTTTCATAGTGTCAGCACTTGTTTGAGCAATTTACTCTAATTCAGTTATAGCTGTAGTATGCTGATTTACTATACTGATAACTGGATCCAACTTAGAATTAAGCTTGGATTCCAATTTATTAAATTTAGTGTTTACCTCTTCCATATGTCGGTTTATTTTTCCACTTATTTCATCCTTCCAGGTGGACAATTCTTCCAGAATTCTAGTATGGACAGTCCGAAATTAATCTGATATTTCTTGTTTAAAAATGGTCTGTTCTTCCCTTGTGAGAGATATTTCTTCTGAAATAATGTTATGGAACTCCTCCATTCTGATTTTTCTAGGTCTTACCTTCTGACCCTGTTTAGAAATTTATTCTTGGGACGACGCTGAAATTGAGGTCGAGGCTTCACTCGGGCCTACTTCTTCCTCCAGTCATTTAACCCATGTTTTCCTTGTCTGTACTTTCGGGGGAGTTCTTTGAGTCGACATTAAACAACCGTCGTCGCGGTCTGATGACGTCACTCACCCCTCGACACAAGCCGCCGTTAAATTTACTTCGGAGTCACGTGAGTGACTACGTGAAGAAGGCCCGCCTGGCGCTGGAACGGCATTACGTCGACGCTGACGGCAGAAGGAAGAGCTGCAGAGGCTAGCTCGTCGACAGCGGTAGGTACGGAACCGGCAGGTAAGTGCAGTTGAAAAACTTTTAGGGTCTGGAAAACTCCGTGCCTGGTGTATTGAACCAGGATTTAAAATGAATTTAAAAACAAAAGTAAAATAAAAGATTAAAATAGAACAGAAATACTCTGTATAAAACAACGGAGTTTGAAAAAGAACGTCCCGGGGGAATACCCAGCGATCGGGATGGGAGATAAATTACGGAGCCGGTTCCGATACTGGTGACCGTTAAAAATACGTTAGGGAGTTTAAGATGCTCCACAAACTTTTGGCAGGGGGGGGAAATTTTAAATAAGTCAGAAAGGCCATAATTTAAAAAGTTAATAAAGGCCTTCAGACGGAAAATAATGGAAATATTCCCTGACCTACCCTAAGGGGGTTTCACATATAAAAGGGAAAAAATATGATGAAATATGGTGGGAATATCTACCTCAGATATTTCTGAAGGTAGTCTCCTTGAGGGGGAAAAAACGCAGGAGAAACAAGGGCAGTGAAAAATAAAATGCAAAAACTGACCCTAAAAATGCACTGATAGTGGTGAGGCCATGGAAAATTACCATGGAAACCAAAAATTAGTTGGTCTCACTAAAAGCTGTTATGGTTAAAACAGCAGAACTAATGATGAGTGAGGCCATGAAAAATAAACATGGAAAAAACCTCACCAAAGCTGTAATGATTGAAACAGCAGAATATGATAAAACTTTTATGTTTTATAAAGATGTCAACGGTGAATCCGTTTATGATATCCATGTCTCAAATTATATGAGATATAAAGAAATACAATTTCAAAGTATTTCAAACTGGTGCATGGCATTACTATTCAAAAAGAAAAATAAAATAAAATAAAACGTTGTGCAAATATCTAATACTTTTAAAATAAAATAAATTGCCATCAGTTCGTGGAGCTCAATGGGAAGAAATATATATAATTTACCAAATCTGCACTATAGATTCGCAGATCAATACAAATCAGGTTATGTTAAACTCCTGATTATTATGGAATAAACCTGCCTTATGATAAATCAAAGATATTGATTACAAAAGAACAGACTACTGATCTTTAAACTTTGGGGGGAAAAACTATGATCCAATGAAAGATTTGATAATGGATCAAAACAAAGGCAGAAGTGGTATAATCCAACATAGCCTTATCCAAACCCATATAATTGGGAAAAGAAGGCTTGAAGTACGTTGAAGAGGTGCAAACATCTGGTTACAAAATAAGTTCATGAAATTTCTAATTGTGGGGGATTACAGGTGTATTATGATCATTAATTTAATATAACTAAGGAAGGATTGGTTCACCTGTATAAGAAAACCTTAAAAATTGATTTTAGGTTTGCACTCAAAAGTAACTCCAATAAAGAAGGGGTACGTACATATATATTATAAAATTACCTCAGTGTAAAGATTTGATGGTATAAACCATACAAAACATCATTTTATATACACTTTCACAGTGTAAGAACATTTATTAAAATAGAAACATCTAGAACATCTACAGTTGCTATTAACAAAGTGTTAATCAATATTACAGGTGCTTGAAATTAATTAAAGTGGGTCAAGCTGTGCAAGTTAAAACATTGTCCAAAGGATTAAACCAGTTCAAGGCTGTTAAACAGAATACTGGAGGAACAATTATGCTGATAAAAGATCAGCACTTGCACTAATGAGGTCATGGTCATGGGTTATCTTGATTACATTTAAATTGGAAGGTTATAAGAGTCAGCTGCAAATTAGTGCTGCAATTACAAACATGGTGGGAGGCAAGGACCTGACCCATTACATAAAGCGTATGCTTAGGCATTAATAAAATATTCATAAATTACTATTCTGAATTTAGAAGTACTTCAGCACCATAAGAGGGGGAAAATTGTTCCATGATACAAATATGTCTCATTGTTGTTGACATGCTTTGTCCCTCCATTAGGTTAGGTAAAGAATAAATAAAGTTCCAAAAGAAGGAATACAGAAGCTTATAAGAATATGTATGCCTTTGTGAGAGGCTTATGCAAATATCAAATGATACGTTATCATTATTAAAGTAATGTAAAAAAGGTTCACAAGCTGCTTCAACTATAAGATTAACAGCTGTTGCAAACTGAAGCAAATGTTACAGATGACGTACAGCTTCTGTGAATGTTTGGGTAAAGATAAGAATATTATCTATTCTTATAATGGTGAAAGGTAGAAAGGTGGAAAGTAAACCCAAAGGGTTTCTACAGCTATATTAATAGCAAAAGGATAACGAGGGATAAAATTGGACCATTAGAGAACCAGAATGGACAGCTATCTGCAGAGCCAAAAGAGATGGGGGAGATATTGAACAATTTCTTTTTTTCTTCGGTATTCACCAAGGAGAAGGATATTGAACTCGGTGAGTTAAGGGGAAAAAGTAGCGTAGCTATGGAAACTATGAGATTCAAAGAGGAGGAAGTACTGACACTTTTGAAAAATATAAAAGTGGATAAGTCTCCAGGTCCCTGACAGGATATTCCCTAGGACATTGAGGGAAGTTAGTGTAGAAATAGCAGGAGCTATGACAGAAATATTTCAAATGTCATTAGAAACGGGAATAGTGCCGGAGGATTGGCGTACTGCGCGTGTTGTTCCATTGTTTAAAAAGGGTTCAAAGAATAAACCTAGCAATTATAGACCTATTAGTTTGACGTCAGTGGTGGGCAAATTAATGGAAAGGATACTTAGAGATAATATATATAAGCATCTGGATAAACAGGGTCTGATCAGGAACAGTCAACATGGATTTGTGCCTGGAAGGTCATGTTTGACAAACCTTCTTGAATTTTTTGAAGCGGTAACTAGGGAAATTGATGAGGGTAAAGCAGTGGATGTTGTCTATATGGATTTCAGTAAGGCCTTTGACAAGGTTCCCCATGGAAGGTTGGTTAAGAAGGTTCAATCTTTGGGTGTAAATGCGGAGTAGCAAGATGGATTCAACAGTGGCTGAATGGGAGATGTCAGAGAGTAATGGTGGATGGCTGTTTGTCAGGTTGGAAGCCGGTGACCAGTGGGGTGCCTCAGGGATCTGTGTTGGGTCCACTGTTGTTTGTCATGTACATCAATGATCTGGATGATGGGGTGGAAAATTGGATAAGTAAGTATGCAGATGATACTAAGATAGGTGGTGTTGTGGATAATAAAGTAGATTTTCAAAGTCTACAGAGAGATTTGGGCCATTTGGAAAAGTGGGCTGAAAGATGGCAGATGGAGTTTAATGCTGATAAGTGTGAAGTGCTACATCTTGGCAGGACAAATCAAAATAGGACGTACATGGTAAATGGTAGGGAATTGAGGAATGCTGTGGAACAGAGGGATCTAGGAATAACTGTGCATAGTTCCCTGAAGGTGGAACCGCATGTAGATAGGGTGGTAAAGAAAGCCTTTGGTGTGCTGGCCTTTATAAATCAGTGCATTGAATATAGGAGTAGGGAAGTAATGTTAAAATTGTACAAGGCATTGGTAAGACCAATTCTGGAGTATGGTGTACAATTTTGGTCGCCTAGTTATAGGAAGGATGTCAACAAAATAGAGAGAGTACAGAGGAGATTTACTAGAATGTTGCCAGAGTTCCAGCAACTATGTTACAGAGAAAGGTTGAAACAAGTTAGGTCTTTATTCTTTGGAGCGCAGAAGGTTAAGGGGGGACTTGATTGAGGTCTTTAAAATGATGAAAGGGATAGACAGAGTTGACGTGGATACGTTTTTCCCATTGAGGATAGGGAAGATTCAAACAAGAGGGCATGACATGAGAATTAAGGGACAGAGGTTTCGGGGTAACGTGAGGGGGAACTTCTTTACTCAGAGGGTGGTGGCTGTGTGGAATCAGCTTCCAGCAGAAGTGGTGGAGGCAGGATCGATTTTAACATTTAAGAGTAAAGTGGATAGGTATATGGACGTGAAGGGAATGGAGGGGTATGGTCTGAGTGCAGGTAGATGGGACTAGGGGAAAACAAATGGTCGGCACGGACTGGAAGGGCTGAGAGGGCCTGTTTCCGTGCAGTAATTGTTATATGGTTATAAGAATAATTGATACGTCTCTTGTTGGGACTGCGGACAATAATACCAGGTGAGCATAAATGGATTGGCCTAAGAAATTTTCCAAACATTTGTTTTAATTATTGAAGTATAAGGAGTTATGGATTATATATCGATTGTTTTATTATGGAAGTGTCCATGTTGTATCAAGATGAACAATACCACGGCTGTGGCATATGTTAAAACACACAAGATAAGTCAAATAACAATCATGGGATTATCTGAGTAAACAGATGTGGCATATTTTAAAGTTTAGTCCAGCTGTTTATCTCTAAGGAAGAGACAATGGTATCGGAGACAACAAATTTGGGAGAAAAACATATTGTCATTAATATGGATTACTTACGATTAATCTGGTTGCATACAGATTAAATCACCGATCTTTCGAATGTTTCTTGTGGGTAAACCAAGAACAGGGAAGGTGGATGCTTTTCTCCCAATTACATGAGGAAAAGATGTTCTTTTGTGTTCCTCATTTTGTTTGATAGGGCAGTGTCTGATGAAAATGTAGCAGGACACTGCCAGAGGCATTTTTAGTGGCCTAATACGGATCCTTCATGGTTTCATAAATATTGAGTGATGTTGAAACTACTTGTGATGATTCATAGTTGCAGTAATTTATTGAAGTCTGAGGAAGGGTCTCGACCCGAGGCGTTGCCTGTTCTCCTTTCGCTCTTTTGGATGCTGCTGCACCCGCTGGGGTCTCCAGGTTTGTGTAACCCTGCAGTAATTTATTGTTGTACATAGGCATCCATGACATGAAAATATGAATTTGACTATCTGCAGGTTGACCAGACCATTACAACAGCTGATGGTCAAAGAAGTCTATGAATGTTTAACTAATATAACAACATAACAATAAAATAATTATGTATAAAAGAAGTGTTATACCTGCAATTTGCAGAAATAAGTCTAAAAAACAATATTTTGTTATAAGAAATTGGAAGTCTGTGTATACAGTAAGTTATTTTATCATATTAGATATATGTGAGTTCCTTGTGGATTGCATTTTTCTGAGTATCTAATTGATAGAGCCAATAATAGGGCTCAGAGTGTTACCGTCCTATTAACGGACAATATATTAACCAAGAAGTTATCAGGTGCATTCATAATATCCCGATATGGAAAGGGATATATATGTAGATATTAATATAAATATATATATATATACATATATATGTGTGTGTGTTGTGTATATATATATATATATATATATATATATATATATATGTGTCAAAAAAGTTAAACATTGAAAATAATAATGCTGATGACTTTAATATCAATATAAGAGTGCAAACATTGCAAATGTTACGTTATAATTGCATGTGGATACAGATTGCATTATCATATATGTTTATGAATTTACCAAACAAAGCACACCAAGAGGAGCTGAAACCAAGGTAAACCTATAAGCATATCCTGTCGGCCTTAAGTTGTGTGTGTGTATGTGTGTGTGTGAACATTGATGAAATATGTTGAAGTAGGTAAGAGTCTCTGTGGTAATGAGACTGCTTATTACACACAAAAACCACATTAGGTTCAGTAAAAACTGATGGTTCTAGAGGAATGTATTCTAGATGTTTAGAAATTGGATACACTCAGTGGAACTAGACAATGAAAGGTGGAAAATCACTCTGTTAATGAGGTAGATACATTCACAGGAATGGCACGGGATGAGCCACTCGAGCAAAGATGCAAGGCCGCAGGAGGGTGTAAGTTAATGTTAAAGTAAAAAGGAACCAGTCATGGTGTCAGGTTTGGACACGGAGTGTTGGGGTCTCTATAATTGTTGCTTTGTCATACCATCAAAATATATATATCAATTGATATTTTGTGATAAACTTGCCTTTCAATGGAAAGGGCATTACTTTTATTCTTTATAATGTGAAATAATTTATCACATAACTTGAGGCAAGGTTTGGGGAAAAATGTGTTATTCGCTCGTTACTGTGTTAAATGAGCCGGACTGTCGTATGGAATAAATTCTACGACATGAAAAACACAGAAAGCTTCAAACTCTTCACGTAGTCACTCACGTGACTCCGAAGTAAAATAGTAAGATTAAACGAGAACTTACCAGTTCGAAGTTTGATCTTTATTTTATGAGGAGTAACGATGAGGGATTACGTGCCCTCCACTCCACACCCTCATAAAATGAATGATCATCTGGTAGTTCTAAATCTATGATGAGCCTTACTATCTTACTCCGGCTATTGTGTTCTGTGTTTTTCATGCCGCTGCTTTGAAGTGTGCCGTTCCAGCGCCAGGCGGGCCTTCTTCACGTAATCCCTCATCGTTACTCCTCATAAAATAAAGATCAAACTTCGAACTGGTAAGTTCTCATTTAATATTACTATTTTTCCCGTCCTGTTTTTTCTCTTTTTTTTAGATTTTCCACGGAGCTAGCTGGCGCATGGCTTACTCCAGCATAGCGCCACCAGTCACTGAAAGCTGGCGTGCAGGTACAGCAGGCAGTGAAGAAAGCTAATGGAATGTTGGCCTTCATAACAATAGGATTTCAGTATAGGATAAAGAGGTTCTTCTGCAGTTATATAGGGCTCTGGTAAGACCACATCTGAAGTATTGTGTACAGTTTTGGTCTCCTAATTTGAGGAAGAACATCCTTGTGATTGAGGCAGTGCAGTGTAGGTTCACGAGATTGATCCCTGGGATGGCGGGACTGTCATGAGGAAAGATTGAAAAGACTAGGCTTGTATTTTACTTCGGAGTCACGTGAGTGACTACGTGAATAGAAGCCCGTACAGCCGTTGGTGCGTCATGACGTCAGACGCTGGTGCAGTCGGCCGGTTGGAGCAGCAGCGCTCCTCCGAGCGGTAAGTTTAAACCGCGGGTTACATGAAGAGCTGGAGAATTTAGCGGGTGCAGCAGCATCTAAGGAGCGAGGGAGATGGGCGACGTTGCGGGTTGAGACCCTTCTTCAGACTTCACCCTCGATTCTCCAGCATTTGCAGTTCTTCGTTAAACAAGTTTAAAGAGGTAAGGTTTTTTTAAAACATTTTACTACATGTCATTTTCTGCGATGGTTTGAGGTTCTTAGAGAATGTTGCAGAAAGTGAAGAAGGTGTCGGCGAGGTGCTCCGGGGGTAGAAAGGAAAAGTGGCAGGAGAGTGTTGAGGATGGAGGCCCGTCTGGTACACCTGGTCCGGTGCTGGCTACACAGCCAGTGGTTGCGGACCCACTGCCAGGGGGCAGTGGAGGCTTGTCAGTAGGGTGGAAGGCCACTGGCAAGTCTCTGTGGCTCGTAAATGAGTCGGGCCTGGAGGTTATACCCTCCATAGGAGAGTCCGTTTGCTCACGGCTCTCCCACGTCGAGATTCTATTACAAAAGAATGCTCGACAGGGACCAGCTCCGTGAGGAGGAGTGGTGCCCAAGCCAGGCTGATGGAGAGCTTGTGCTAGCAGCACCTGTTTCAGGGCTGCAGAACTATCCTGCCTGTGAGGAGGATGTTCTATCAGTGCAGTTTGCTGACACTGATTCTATGCTGGGGGAGAGCAGTAAAGGTGTTCGGTTGGAGGTAATTCCGAACATTGCTGGGAAGTTTGCTGAGTGTAGAGAGGCAGGAAAGGCGATTGTTGTAGAATTGGCCGAAGCTATTCAGTATATGCTCTCCCACCAGTTACAGGAGCTAGCTATGGATGAAGTAGCAAAAAACTATAAAGCTCCTGTTAATTGTGATCTCCTGAAGGTACCGGTGGTTAATCACCAAATTTGGTCATAGATGGGTTTGCCTGCTAGGGCCCAGGAGATGAAGTTTAAAAAAGTGCTTAAACTGTTGTCAGCAGGTATTACAGCTGTGGTGAAAGTTATTGATACAAACGATATGGTTGAAGCACACCAGGATGAACTGGGACTCCTTTGTAATGCATTTTGAAATTAATAATATCGGGAGGGCCGCTATTAGGCCAGTGCTAACCCGAATTTGGCGAGTTGTGCAAACCGACCAGTGTACCACCACGAAATCTGTTGTTTGGTGGTAACCTTGCAAAAAGGGTCAAAGACTGCCATGAGGTTGTTATAACCATGGCCCTCATTAAGCCAGCTGGAAGCAAGGCAAAAAAGGTTCTCTACAAGAAGTCGAGGACAACAAGGCCGCAAGGAAAGATGCTGGTAAGGAATATAACATTGACAGACGATGAATTAACTGATGTTCCTGTTCAAATTGGGGAAGGTTAAAATTGTTTCTCAAACAATGGCAGCAGTGGACATCAGATTTGTTCATACTTAGTGTATTGAAGGGGTGAAAAATTGGATTTTACTATAAGGACAGTCTACCTAATCAACATTTTCCTAGTCGTAAACTTATTTTTCAGATGAGGAAAATGTGCTTATTCATGCAGAGATTCAGTCGTTACATAAGAAAGGGGTAATTGAGCCTTCTGTCTATCAAAGTCAACAATTTCTGTCAAGTATATTTCCCAGATCTAAAAAGACTGGGGGATGTAGAATTGTTCTGGATTTATCGAATTTGAACAAATTTGTTTGTTATAGGCATTTCAAAATGGAGACCTTTACCACGGGCAAACATCTAGTGTCCAAAGGGTATTATATGGCAACCATTGATTTAAAGAATGCGTATTACGCAGTGTCTATTCATGGTGATGATAGAAGATATTTGAAATTTATTTGGATGACTGAGCTGTGGCAATTCAGGACATTGCCGAATGGATTAACTTCAGCTCCTAGATTATTTACTAAATTGGTAAAACCTGTGTTAGCATTACTTAGAGCTCAGGGGCATGTGGTAATGGCCTATTTAGATGATATTCTGATTGTTGGAAAGACTCATGCTGAAACTCAATCATCAGTTTCAGTTGTTAAAATCACTTTTGAACAAATGGGATTTGTTATTCACCCAGATAAATCTAAATTATCACCAGACCAAATTATTGATTATCTGGGATTTACCATTAATTCCAATCACATGTTGGTAACTTTGCCCAGGGATAAATTGAATCAGTTAATTGAGGACTATGTTAATCTCGTTGGAGAACAACGGCCTTCGATTAGACAAGTAGCTAGTTTTATTGGGAAGTTGTTGCAGCTTTTCCAGCTGTGCAGTATGGTCCTCTGCATTATCAACAATTACAACGATCAAAGGAACAGGCACTGAGAATACAAAGGGGCCATTTTTGATAGGCCTATGCAGTTGTCAGCTGGGGCGATTGCTGACATACAATGGTGGATAGTACATGTTTCAAAAAATTTAAGGAAGGTTTTGGTGGAATCACCGTCACTGATATTACAGACTGATGTAAGTGCACTGGGTTGGGGTGCAACAGATATGTCTTCTAGTTGTGGAGGCAGATGGAATGTGGATGAGACATCGCTTTCCTCAATTAAGAGGGATTAATTATTTAGAGTTGTTGGGCACCTGGTATGGGCTCAAAGCTTATTGTTCTACAAGGAGGGATCTGCATGTGCAGGTCAGATTGACAACACCACAGCAGTGGCATATGTAAACCACATGGGTGGAGTTAAGTCACAGTCTTGTGATAGACTGGCTTACCAGATTTGGAGCTGGTGTATTGACCAAAATATCTGGCTTTCAGCACTTTATTTGCCAGGAAGAGGTCACGTCAGTTTAATGACAACATTGAATGGATGTTAAATCAGGATGTATTTAACCAAATGATTGATCAGTATGCATTGCCAGATATTGACTTGTTTGCATCTCGATTAAATCATCAGTTACCTAGATATGTTTCATGGTAACCAGATCCTGGGGCAGTAGCAGTGAATGCATTTTCGCTGCATTGGGGGAGGAATGTTTGTGTATGTATTTCCTCCATTCTGTCTCATCAGCAGATGTTTGCAAAAGATCAAGGAGGACTCCGCTTCAGGGGTATTGGTAGTGCCAGACTGGCCTACACGAGCATGGTTTTCCCGTTGTATTACAAATGGCTAGGGAGCCTTACATGCTTATGCCCAAGAATAAAAATCTACTGGTAAATCCAGTCACTGGGGATCAACATCCTTTATATGATCGTATTGATCTGTTAATTTGCAGATTTTAAGGAGGCCATACCTGGGGAGAGGACTGTCTCATCAGACTGTGGATGTTCTCACGTCGGTCTGCAGGGATAGTACACAGCAGCAATATATCACCTATATAAGGAAGTGGGAAGCAATTCTGCCTACAGCAGAATATTGTATATCACACTGCAGGGATCACGGATGTATTGGAGTTCGTCAACTCTTTATTTTGACCAAAAAATTAAAGTTACAGTGCGATTAATTCAGCCAGAAGTGCTCTGTCTTCTTATTTACCTATGAATGCAGAATTGCATACAGTAGGGACACATCCGTTAGTTTCACGATTCATGAAGGGAGTTTTTTCAATTTTAATCCTCCTAAACCCAGGTATGCCGGTATTTGGAATGTGAGTGAGGTTTTTATGGTTCTTAGCCAGTGGGCTCCGGTTACAAACCTATCAGTAGCCAAATTATCTATGAAGGTGGTCATGCTCATGGCGTTGGTTTCAGCTCAACGTGTACAAATGTTGCAAAAGCTACGGCTAGATAGAATGCATGTGTCGGCTGATGCCATTATATTTTATGTCTATGATTTGCTTAAACATAATAGAAGAGGCATGACAGGATGTAAGATTGTGTTTTCAGCATACCCCGCAGATGATCGCTTCTGTGTAGTCTCACATTTATCTCGTTACATTGAGATTACTAAACCTCTGAGAGGAACAGAGTTGGCTTTGTTTATTAGTCACAAAAAACCACACAGTAAGGTGTCGGTGCAAACGATTTCAAGGTGGCTAAAGTGGGTCCTGGCAAGTGCTGGAATTGATACTGATAAATTCAAATCTCATTCCACCAGGGCGGCATCAACTTCCGCGGCAAGGGCGATGGACGTGCCAATAGAACATGTCCTCGCGGCCGCAGGATGGTCCAGTGAGCTAACTTTTCAGAGGTTTTATCACAAGCCGATTTCAAGGCTCGGGGCGTTTGCTGATTCTGGTGTCAGTACTGTTACACTTTTCCCCTGAGTTAGAGGGGTTTGTTATGATTTGTTTGTAAATAAACTGTTATTCATTTAACAAATGTATTACTGATGCATGGTTGATTGTTAACGATTTTTGAGTCAATCCAGGCAGTGTGAACGTCGGATTTGAGTCTGCGGCGTGAATTCACAGTGCTTTGAAGTCTTCACGTAGTCACTCACGTGACTCCGAAGTAAAATAGTAAGATTAAACGAGAACTTACCAGCTTGAAGTTTGGTCTTTATTTTACGAGGAGTCGAGTTGAGGGACTACGTGCCCTCCGCTCCCACCCTCATAGATCTCATCTGGTAGTTCTAGTTTTATCATCTTACCATTATACTTCAGTCATTGTTAGCTGTGAATTCATCCCGCTGCTTTGAAGATTGACGCACCAACGGCTGTACGGACTTCTATTCACGTAGTCCCTCAACTCGACTCCTCATAAAATAAAGACCAAACTTCAAACTGGTAAGTTCTCGTTTAATCTTACTATTCACTGGAGTTTAGAGGGATTAGGAGGGGTCTTATAGAAACATATAAAATTATAAAAGGACTGGACAAGCTAGATGCAGGAAACATTTTCCCAATGTTGGGCGAGTCCAGAACCAGGGGACACAGTCTTAGAATTAAGGGGAGGCCATTTAAGACTGAGGTGAGAAAAAACATTTTCACCCAGAGAGTTGTGGATTTGTGGAATTCCCTGCCACAGAGGGCAGTGGAGGCCAAATCACTGGATGGATTTAAGGGAGAGTTAGTTAGAGCTCAAGGGGGTGGTGGAATCAGGGGATAGGGGGAGACATGGGTTATTGATTGGGGACGATCAGCCATGATCACAATGAATGGCATGCTGGGTCGAAGGGCCGAATGGCCTCCTCCTACACCTATTTTATATGTTTCTATGACCGAGCCCAACGGATAACCTGGAAAAAGAAGAGGAAAAAATAAATTACATTCTCTAAAAGATTGCGCCAAACATATTTTTCCCATAGTAGAGATGTTCATCTATGTGAAACATCCAAAGTTGTAAACATTTAAGTTTCATAATAGGGATTCCAGAAACTTCAAAGTAGACACTTACTGAAAAATCACCCTTATACGTGTGTGTGTGTGTGTCAATGTGTGTGTATTATGGGAGTTTATGTGGGAGTACAGAAATCCGTATTGTATCTTTATATTTTTTATATCATTAATGTTTGTAATACTTGAGATACTTAACTATTCTTTGTATTTTAAATTTTGGATTTAGCTTTTGCTCTGCATATTTGGATTAGTTTGACCATGTTGAGATAAGCCATTTGTGTTCGCCTTTCTGTGTTTTGTTTATATAAACCGTGTTGTAGGCATTTGGCGTAAATCAATAGTGACAGGTATATGACCTTTGTAACTCTGTATCATACCCAAGCTGAAAGAGGTAAGTGGGCCCAAGAAAGGAGAAGTCATGTCTTTATTCTTTGGAGCGCAGAAGGTTAAGGGGGGACTTGATTGAGGTCTTTAAAATGATGAAAGGGATAGACAGAGTTGACGTGGATACGTTTTTCCCATTGAGGGTAGGGAAGATTCAAACAAGAGGGCATGACATGAGAATTAAGGGACAGAAGTTTCGGGGTAACGTGAGGGGGAACTTCTTTACTCAGAGGGTGGTGGCTGTGTGGAATGAGCTTCCAGCAGAAGTGGTGGAGGCAGGATCAATTTTAACATTTAAGAGTAAAGTGGATAGGTATATGGACGTGAAGGGAATGGAGGGGTATGGTCTGAGTGCAGGTAGATGGGACTAGGGGAAAACAAATGGTCGGCACGGACTGGAAGGGCCGAGAGGGCCTGTTTCCGTGCTGTAATTGTTATATGGTTATATGGTTATGTTATATGTGGTCTAAATAAGGATTACGGAATGCAAAATAACTGGGGAAGGAGGGGAAAAACTGGATGTAAGTGATTGGTTATCAATAAGGGAATGTCTGCAAGTGATTGGGTATGGAAATGCACCGGGGGTGGAACATGCCATAAGAAGGGGCAAACATGTCATAAGAAGGGTCTGCTCTTTGTCTAAGTGAGCTCTCAAGCGATGTACTCTTTGAGTTTCCCAGCCTTGATTTGCAAATAAAGGTTTGAACTTCTTAAATAATTCTCCGCGTCCCTGACTTAATTTTGAGTATCAGTAGCCACGATAAAACATACATGTCTGAGTGTGTGCGCATGTGACTGTGTGTGTGTGTTTTGTGTGTGTGTTTTTGAGTGTGTATGTGTGGGTGTGAGAGAAGGCAGGTACGGGATACTGAGTTGGATGATCAGCCATGATCATATTGAATGGCGGTGCAGGCTCGAAGGGCTGAATGGCCTACTCCTGCACCTAATTTCTATGTTTCTATGTTTCTATGTGTGTGTTTGTTTGAGGTTGGGACACAAGAAGTCACCTATCCATGTTCTCCAGAGACCGCTGATGTTCTCCTGACCCGCCGAGTTACTCCAGCACTCTGTGTCTTTTTTTTTCTCTCTCTTCACTCGTCTGGTAAGATTTGTACAGCAAACCTGAACTACTCCCTGACAAAAGTTGCAACATTCCACACGAAAAGGCAGAGGAGACACCATTAGTTGCATTAATCCCGTGCAGAGGCATGGATCAGCACTTGTACCTCGTGTACCTGAGGAGATTATCCATTGATAGTTGCCAGGATGCTTCTTTGGTACTTTTGATATTCGTTCATCTTCATTTGGAAAGAAGCCTTGATGGTGGACAGGTCCATGCAGATATCCTGAGATGTGTTTCTATAATGAAAATGTGGACAGTGGTTTTATAAATTTCCATCCAGAAGCTTCAAATAATTACAATTTCGGGAGGCACGGTGGTGCAGCTGCCTTACAGCGCCAGAGGGTGGATTTTCTTTGTGTGCTCCGGTTTCCTCCCACACTCCAAAGACGTGTAGGTTTGCAGGTTAATTGGCTTGGTATAATTGTAAATTGTCGCAAGTGTGTGCAAGATAGCTTGAATGTGTGGGGATCACAGGTTGGTGCGGACTCGGTGGGCTGAAGGGCCTGTTTCCGCACTGTATCTCTAAACTAAATTACAAATGATTAATGCTACACTGTTACCATCTGTAAAATCTATATTGTTTTTCTGGTGACTGGCGATTTCCCGGGGGCAATCTTCATGTTCATTAGTACTTGGAGCAGAATTCGGCCATTCGGCCCATCAAGTCTACTACACCATTCAATTATGACTGATCTATCTCTCCCTCCTAACCCCATTCTCCTGCCTTCTCCCTGTAACCCCTGAAAATCCATTTAGAACGGAGACGAGGAAACACTTTATCTCTAGAGAGTGGGAGTCTGTGGAATTCTCTGCCTCAGAGGGCAGTGGAGGCAGGTTCTCTGGATACTTTCAAGAGAGAGCTAGATAGGGCTCTTAAAAATAGCGGAGTCAATGGATATGGGGAGAAGGCAGGAATGGGGTACTGATTGGGGATGATCAGCCATGATCACATTAAATGGCGGTGCCAGCTCGAAGGACTGAATGGCCTACTCCTGCACCTATTGTCTATTGAAACCCGAACTAATCAAGAATCTATCTATCTCTGCCTTAAAAAAATATCCATTGACTTGGCCTCCACAGCCTTCTGTGGCAATTAATTCCATAGATTCACCACCCTTTGAAAAAAGAAATTCCTCCTCATCTCCTTCTTAAAGGAACATCCTTTAATTCTGAGGCTATGACCTCTGGACCTAGACTGTCCCACTGGTGGAAACATCTTCCCCACATCCAGTCTATCCAGGCCTTTCACTATTCGGTAAGTTTCAATGAGGTCCCCCCTCATTCTTCTAAACTCCAGCAAGTACAAGCCCACTGCCGACTAATGCTCATTGTTTGTTAACCCACTCATTTCTGGGATCATTCTTGTAAACTCCCTCTGGACCCTCTCCAGAGTCAGCACATCCTTCCTCAGTTATGGAGCCCAAAATTGGCCTGTTTCTCCGAAAGTGCGCTTCACCTTCGTACCTGGCTCTCCCAGCAGGCCGGGGCACTCCTGGAGACACGCCCGCCACGGACTGACGATGGAAGAGGACTTACACCGGGCGCTGCGGCGTACAGGGAAACCGGCACGGAGCGAGTGCTCGGAGTATCTGCCCTCGAGGTCAGAGCGAGTGGGGGCCGAGGTGGATAAAGAAGGACCCGGCGTGGGGAAGCCCTACAGTGCACTCTAAGTATTCAGACCCCTTCACTTTTTCCACATTTTGTTACGTTACAGCTTATTCTAAAATGGATTAAATTATTTTTTTTATTGTCAATCTACACATAATACCCCATAATAAAAAAGCGAAGGTAGACAAAATTCTAACAAAGAGTCTGAAGAAGGGTTTCGGTCCAAACGTTGCCTATTTCCTTCGCTCCATAGATGCTGCCGCACCCACTGAGTTTCTCCAGCAATTTTGCTACCTTCGATTCTCCAGCATCTACAGTTCCTTCTTGAACATAACAAAGCAAAAACAGGTGTTTAGAAATTTTTGCAAAGTAATTAAAAATAAGTAACTGAAATATCACATTTACATAAGTATTCAGACCCTTGTAGCAGATGCGGAGTTGTCCGTTAAAGAATGAGGCAGACATGAAGTATGTCCGAAATACTGGTTCTTAATTCTCCTCACTCACCAACAACTGTGCGTGCGCGATTAACCCTTAAATACTCCCCAGGGGCACCCATGACCAAACCGTGACCCCTACCTTTGGTCACCGGGACACGTGACCCCCCCCCCAAGAGCCGAAGGTTATGTACAGTGAGTGGCCCATCACCAAGTGCTGCCACACCCTTTACTCAGTACTTTGTTGAGGCACCTTTGGCTAGAATTACAGCCTCAAGTCTTCTTGGGTATGACGCTACAAGCTTGGCACACCTGTATTTGAGTAATTTCTCCCATTCTTCTCTGCAGGTCCTCTCAAGGTCTGTCAGGTTGGATGGGGAGCGTCGATGCACAGCTATTTTCAGGTCCCTCCAGAGATGTTCAATCGGATTCAAGTCGGGGCTCTGGCTGGGCCACTCAACGGCATTCACAGACTAGTCACGAAGCCACTCCTGCGTTGTCTTGGCTGTGTGCTTCGGGTCGTTGTCCTGTTTGAAGGTGAACAGGTCCAGAACGCTCTGGAGCAGGTTTTCATCAAAGATCTCTCTGTACTTTGCTCCGTTCATCTTTCCCTTGATCTTGACTAGTCTCCCAGTTCCTGCCACTGAAAAACATCCCCACAGCATGATGCTGCCACCACCATGCTTCGTCGTAGGTGTGGTATTGGCCGGGTGATGAGCGGTGCCTGGTTTTCTCCAGACGTGACACTTGGCATTCTGGCCAAAGAGTTCAATCTTAGTTTAATCAGACCAGAGAATCATGTTCCTCATCGGCCAATTCTCGCGCGCCAACTATCGGACACCTCCTCCTACTTACCCCTGGACCATGACCCCACTGACAAACACCAGGCCACCATCTCGAGCACCATAACCGACTTCATCAGCTCCGGCTCCCTAACCCCCCGAGCCTCCGACCTCATCGTTTCCCAGCCCCGCATGGCCCGATTTTACCTTCTCCCCAAAATCCACAAACCCGACTGCCCTGGCAGACCCATTGTCTCTGCCTGTTCGTGCCCCACCGAACACATTTCTACATACCTTGATGCCATCCTATTCCCCTTTGTTAAATCCCTCCCCACCTATGTTCAAGACACCTCAGACACTCTCCGTCGGCTCCATGCATTCCATTCTCCAGGCCCCCATCCTCTCATCTTTACCATGGACGTCCAGTCACTCTACACCTCCATCCCCCACCAGGACGGTCTCAAAGCCCTCCGGTTCTTCCTCGACCAGAGGAGCAACCCATACCCATCCACTGACACCCTCCTCCGCCTAGCGGAGTTGGTCCTTACCCTCAATAACTTCTCTTTTGATTCCTCCCGTTTCCTCCAAACACAAGGCGTAGCTATGGGCACACGCATGGGCCCCAGCTACGCTTGCCTCTTTGTTGGGTACATCGAACAATCCTTGTTCTCGGCGTACCAGGGCCCCATCCCCGACCTCTACCTCAGTTACATTGATGACTGCTTTGGTGTCACCTCCTGCACCCACACACAACTGACTGACTTCATTCATTTTACCACCAACTTCCATCCGGACCACTTGGACCATTTCTGACATTTCCCTACCATTCCTTGACCTCATCATCTCTATTGCAGGTGATACACTCCTGACCGACATCCACTACAAACCAACTGACTCCCACAGCTACCTGGACTACTCTTCCTCCCACCCTGCTTCCTGTAAGGACTCCATCCCCTATTCACAATTCCTCCGTCTACGCCGCATCTGCTCCCAGGATGAGGTGTTCCACACCAGGTCATCACAAATGGCCTCATTCTTCAGAGAACGGGGATTCCCCTCCCCCACTATTGATGAGGCTCGCACCAGGGTCTCCTCCATACCCCGCTCTCTGAGGACCAGGGGGACTCTGCCCTCTCTCCCCTTTCCCCCACTCGCAAACAGGGCAGAGTCCCCCTGGTCCTCACCTTTCACCCCACCAGCCGGCAAATACAACACATAGTCCTCCGCCAGTTTCGCCACCTTCAACGTGACCCCTCCACCCGCCACATCTTCCCATCTCCCCCCCTGTCTGCCTTCCGCAAAGACCGCTCCCTCCGCAACTCCCTTGTCAATTCTTCCCTCCCCTCCCACTCTACCCCTTCCCCGGGCACTTTCCCTTACAACCGCAGGAAATGCAACACTTGTCCCTTCACTTGTCCCTCCACTCCTTTCAGGGACCCAAGCAGTCCTTCCAGGTCCGACAGAGGTTCACCTGCACCTCCTCCAACCTCATCTACTGCATCCACTGCTCCAGATGCCAGATGATCTATATCGGTGAGACCAAGCGGAGGCTTGGCGATCGTTTCGCCGAACACCTCCGCTCGGTCCGCAAAAGCCAACCCGACCGCCCGGTGGCTCAGCACTTCAACTCCCCCTCCCATTCTGTATCCGACCTCTCGGTCCTGGGCCTCCTCCACGGCCAGAGTGAGCAACACCGCAAGTTGGAGGAACAGCACCTCATATTCCGCTTGGGGAGTCTGCATCCTTTGGGCTTGAACATTGAATGTTCTCAATTCTGTTAACCCTTGCTGTCTCCTCCCCTTCCCACCTCTCCCTCAGCCCTTGGGCCCTGGCATTCCCTCTATCTCTATCTCCCTCCCCCACCCTAGTCGCACTAGCTTCTCATTTTCACACCACAAACAACAAATGGCTTGTTCCCTTTATCATCAATACTTTTTTGCATTCATTGTTCTTTATCTCTCCACATCACCGTCTATATCTCTCGTTTCCCTGATCCCTGACCAGTCTGAAGCAGGGTCTCGACCCTGCTGAGTTTCTCCAGCTTTTTGTGTAACCCTTTGATTCTCCAGCATCTGCAGTTCCTTCTTTAACACAATCATGTTCCTCATGCCTTTTGGCAAACTCCAAGCGAGCTGTCATGTGCCTTTTACTGAGGAGTGGCTTCTGTCCGGCCACTCTACCATAAAGGCCTGATTGGTGGAGTGCAGCAGATATAGTTGTCCTCCTGGAAGGTTCTCCCATCTTCAAAGAGGACCTCTGTCAGAGTGACCACCTTGGTCACCACCACCACCTCCGTTTTGCTGAGAGGCCAACTCTATGAAGTCCTGGTGGTTCCAAATTTCTTCCATTTAAGAATAACGGAGGCAATTGTGCTCTTCGGGGCCTGCAATGCTGTAGAAATTGTTTTATACCCTTCCCCAGATCTGTGGCTCGACACAATCCTGTCTCAGAGGTCTACGGACAATTCCTTCGTCTTCATGGCTTGGTTTTTGCTCTGACATGCACTGTCAGCTGTGGGACCTTATATAGACGGGTGTGTGCCTTTCCAAATCATGTCCAATCAATTTAATTTACCACTGGTGGACTCCCACCTAGTTGTAGAAACATCTCAAGGATAATCAATGGAAACAGGATGAACCTAAGCTCAAATGTGAGTGTCATAGCAAAGGGTCTGAATACTTATATAAATTTGATATTTTAGTTATTTATTTTTAATTACTTTGCAAAAATTTCTTAACACCTGGTTTCGCTTCTTCATTCTGGGGCATTGTGTGCAGATTGATGTTTAAAAAAAAATTTAATCCATTTTAAAATAAGGCTGTAACATAACAAAATGTGGAAAAAGTGAAGGGGTCTGAATACTTTATGAATGCACTGCATGTGACAACTCTATTGTGCACTTTGTACACAAAAACAAAGCATTCTCAGTACCTAGCATCAGGTTGAAGAGATTGATTCAAAGAGCCCATTTTACCACAACTGTTGTGCCCAGGGTACCTGAAATAAAAACGATGAAAAGAGTTAGTTAGAATAAATATGAAAATTTTCCCAGACAGTGGGTTACAGAAATGAAAGTTTTTAACTCGCTGTAAACCCTTCATCTCATTAAATTTAAAATTTTTGACTCTCAACCTTTTTGCTAAAATTCATTGAGAGAGATAGAGAGCAGAGAAGATTTACGAGAATGTTGCCAGGACGTGAGGGCCTGAGCTATACGGGGAGGTTGAGCAGGCTAGGACTTTATTGATATGTTTATAAGTTATAGTGTTCAAGTTCGATTATCTATCCATGGTGTTTGACTTATCACAGACAAGTCAAACACCAAGTAAGGCAAGATTATTTGATTCGCTGACGGGAGTGTGCTGTAGGTTTAGGCCATTCGGCCTATCAAGTCTACTCTGCCATTCCATCATGGCTGATCTATCTCTCCCTCCTAACCCCATTCTCCTGCTTTTTCCCAATAACCCCTGACACCCGTACTAATCAGGAAGGCATTCCTTGGAATGTAGGAGGATGAGGGATGATCTTCTACAGGTATATAAATTCACGAGGGGAATAGATTGGGTGTCTTTAATCCAGGGTAGAGAAATCAGAAACTAGAGGGCAGGGGTTTAAGGTCAGAGAGGTAACTTTTCACGCAGAGGGGTGGTGAGTGTGTGGAACGAACTGCCAGAGGAGGTAGGGTCTATAACATTATTTAAAAGACACTTGGATGGGAACTTGGAAAGGAAAGGTTTAGAGGGATATGGGCCAAACACAGGCAGGTGGGACTAGTGTACATGGGGCATGATGGTCATTGTGTGGGAAAGTCAGGCTTAAGGGCCTGTTTCCACGCTGTATGACTATGATTATGACTCTCCAGTTTCCCCTTATCAGCTGCTTCCCTGGCGCACCCCACCCCATCACCTCTATACTGACCATCTCCCCTTGGGGGTTGGAGCTTGCAACCTTCACGTGGTCCACCCTGTTTCGACTAATGCAATCAACCCGGCATGCACAAACATTACAAACAGGTCTACCCTACAACTTTACGCTGTGCAAGCCATACGCAAGAAGAAGAAGATCTCTCCTCGACATTCTTGCTCCTGTCTGTCTGCCTCCACAAATGCTGCTCGACTCAATGAGCTCCTGAGTCATAGGATAAGTCATGGAGTCATACAGCACGGAAACAGCCCTTTAGCCCAACTTATCTATGCCGACCAAGATGCCCCATCTACACTGGTTCCACCTGCCTGCATTTAGCCCATATCCCTCTAAACCTGACCTATCCATGTACACGTCCAAGTGTTCTTTATTGTTGTTGCACCTGCCTCAACTACCTCCCTTGACGTCCGTTCCATACATCCACCACCCACTGAATGCCACACAGTTTCCTATTATATATTTTACCCTGTCACCGTAACCTTTGTCCTCTGACTCTCGATTCCCCACCTCTGGGCAAGAGACTTTGTGCGTCTACCTGATCTATTCCTTTCATGATTTTTTACAAGATTTTTATAAGAAAAATCCAAGAAATAACGTCTCAGCCTACTCAACCTCTCCCTGTAGCTCAGACCCTCGAGTCCTGGCAACATCCATGTCAATCATTTATTTCCTCACAGCAGTTTTCACTAATGACTACTAATGACAGCAGTTTTCACAGCGTTTCGTACTTTCTACGATACGATACGATAGAAATTTATTTAAAGAGGCAGACTGATCTGCCAACAGTCATAAAAACGCGAAATACATGAAACATGAAATTAAAGTGACAAGTGGAAAAGATTGAGGATGTGCAAAAATTGGGGAGATGGTGGGGGAAGGGGGGGGGAGGGGAGTCAGTCTACTCCACACAGAAGGGGGAAGGAGTTGTACAGTTTGATAGCCACAGGGCAGAAGGATCTCCTGTGGCATTCTGTGCTGCATCTTGGTGGAACTAGTCTGTTGCTGAAGGTGCTCCTCAGGTTGACCAGTGTGTCACGGAGGGGGTAGGTTGTATTGTCCAGGATGCTCCACAGTTTAAGGAGCATCTTCCCCTCCAAGACCACCTCCCATGAATCCAACCATCCTCCCAGTCTTGACATGCTTATGGACCAGGGAATGATTTGTGATAATACTCACGTGTCCATGTCATACATGTGAGTCCGATTGTAGTAACGATTTGATCCCATGTATGAATGCGTGTGGTTCGGATGCACAATGACCTTTGGGGACGGTGTGATATTGCCAAGTTGTGAGCATCTAAAACCGTAGATAGAAACCAAATTAACTCTTCCAGGCAGTGAGTTTCAGAAAACAGTTGATTAGTACGGGTGTCAGGGGTTATGGGGAGGAGGCAGGAGAAGGGTTGAGAGAGAAAGATAGATCAGCCATGATTGAATGGTGGAGCAGACTAATTCCCGGAAATGCGGGACTGTCATATGCTGAGAGAATGGAGCAGCTGGGCTTTTACACTCTGGAGTTTAGAAGGATGAGAGGTGATCTCATTGAAACATGTCAGATTGTTAAGGGTTTGGACACGCTAGAGGCAGGAAACATGTTCCCGATGTTTGGGAAGTCCAGAACCAGGGGCCACAGTTTAAGAATAAGGAGTAAGCCATTTCGAACGGAGACGAGGAAACACTTTTTCTCACAGAGAGTGGTGAGTCTGTGGAATTCTCTGCCTCAGAGGGCGGTGGAGGCAGGTTCTCTAGATGCTTTCAAGAGAGAGCTAGATAGGGCTCTTAAAAATAGCAGTCAGGGGATATGGGGAGAAGGCAAGAATGGGGTACTGATTGGGGATGATCAGCCATGATCACATTAAATGGCGGTGCTGGTTCGAAGGGCTGAATGGCCTACTGCTGCATCTATTGTCTATTGTCTATTGAAACCCGTACTAATCAAGAATCTATCTATGCCTTAAAAAATATCCATTGACTTGGCCTCCACAGCCTCCTGTGGCAATCAATTCCATAGATTCACCACCCATGACTAAAAGGAACATCCTTTAATTCTGAGGCTATGACCTCTGGTCTTAGACTCTCCCAGACGGGATCGTGGGGATCATTTTCCCACACAAGCCATAGGTGACTGGGCAGTCTGAACCGAAGCACCAAGTTGAAAGCGGCCGAAGGTGTGCATTCCTCGGGACAGCCCCCACTCTCCCACGGCCACCCTCCGCGGGCTGCGGGTCGGGTGGAGCGGAGGTTTGGGGCAATGTTCATGCCTTCACAGTGATGTGATGGACGCGGTGGTCTGGACCAATCGCTGACAAGTCCCGCCCCCCGGCAACGCCAAGTCCGTTACTGGACTTTTCTGTTGAGCGGCTGTCGGTCCTTTGACCTGTAGGCTCCGCCACCTTTCGGGTAGGTGGCGTATCGACTGAGCGGCCATTCGGTAAGTTTGCTTTTAGGCAACGCAGCCTTTTGGTTCGTAGGCGTTTAGGCGTCTCAGCGCTTTCAGTTAGTTTGCATTTAGGCGTCCCATCCTTTCGGTTAGTAGGCGTTTTGTCTTCGGACTCTTTCGGTTCATTCACGTTTCGGCCTCGTTTCTATTCGGCTTCTTTGCTTCAGTCTCTTGTCTGTCGGCGCCACGTCCGCACACGATGGGGAGAAGACAGGAACGGGGTACTGATTGTGGATGATCAGCCATGATCACATTGAATGGCGGTGCTGGCTCGAAGGGCTAAATGGCCTACTCCTGCACCTATTGTCTATTGTCTATAACTTACAAACATATTTAGATATGTATAAATTGTATGAATATTGACTTCTCTAACTCAAATAACCCTTGCTTTCCTCCTCTCTCCATCCCTCCCTCCCTCTCCCAGACTCTGACCAGTCTGAGTGTCTCCATGATTATATTTTGTCTCTGTTTGTTTTGTTGTCAACTTCCCCGAGCTAACAATGTTCTATTCTACATTTTCCTTGATGCTTATCTCTTTTGGTCTCTCATTTTGACACCTTTCCATTCCTTATCTCTGTGTCTCCCTCTCCATATAAATATAACCATATAACAATTACAGCACGGAAACAGGCCCTCTCGGCCCTTCCAGTCCGTGCCGACCATTGGTTTTCCCCTAGTCCCATCTACCTGCACTCAGACCATACCCCTCCATTCCCTTCACGTCCATATACCTATCCACTTTACTCTTAAATGTTAAAATTGATCCTGCCTCCACCACTTCTGCTGGAAGCTGATTCCACACAGCCACCACCCTCTGAGTAAAGAAGTTCCCCCTCACGTTACCCCGAAACCTCTGTCCCTTAATTCTCATGTCATGCCCTCTTGTTTGAATCTTCCCGTATCCACGTCAACTCTGTCTATCCCTTTTATCATTTTAAAGACCTCAATCAAGTCCCCCCTTAACCTTCTGCGCTCCAAAGAATAAAGACCTAACTTGTTCAACCTTTCTCTGTAACATAGTTGCTGGAACCCTGGCAACATTCTAGTAAATCTCCTCTGTACTCTCTCTATTTTGTTGACATCCTTCCTATAACTAGGCGACCAAAATTGTACACCATACTCCAGAATTGGTCTTACCAATGCCTTGTACAATTTTAACATTACTTCCCTACTCCTATATTCAATGCTCTGATTTATAAAGGCCAGCACACCAAAGGCTTTCTTTACCACCCTATCTACATGCGATTCCACCTTCAGGGAACTATGCGCAGTTATTCCTAGATCCCTCTGTTCCACAGCATTCCTCAATTCCCTACCATTTACCATGTACGTCCTATTTTGATTTGTCCTGCCAAGATGTAGCACTTCACACTTATCAGCATTAAACTCCATCTGCCATCTTTCAACCCACTTTTCCAAATGGCCCAAATCTCTCTGTAGATTTTGAAAATCTACTTCATTATCCACAACACCACCTATCTTAGTATCATCTGCATACTTACTTATCCAATTTTCCACCCCATCATCCAGATCATTGATGTACATGACAAACAACAGTGGACCCAACACAGATCCCTGAGGCACCCCACTGGTCACCGGCTTCCAACCTGACAAACAACCATCCACCATTACTCTCTGACATCTCCCATTCAGCCACTGTTGAATCCATCTTGCTACTCCGCCATTAACACCCAAAGATTGAACCTTCTTAACCAACCTTCCATGGGGAACCTTGTCAAAGGCCTTACTAAAATCCATATAGACAACATCCACTGCTTTACCCTCATCAATTTCCCTAGTTACCGCTTCAAAAAATTCAAGAAGGTTTGTCAAACATGACCTTCCAGGCACAAATCCATGTTGACTGTTCCTGATCAGACCCTGTTTATCCAGATGCTTATATATATTATCTCTAAGTATCCTTCCCATTAATTTGCCCACCACTAACGTCAAACTAATAGGTCTATAATTGCTAGGTTTATTCTTTGAACCCTTTTTAAACAATGGAAAAACCCTTTTTAAACAATGACTCCCAGTCTGAAGATGGGTCTCGACTCAAAACATCACCTATTCCTTCTATCCAGAGATGTTGCCTGTCCCGCTGTGTTACTCCAGCATTTTGTGTAACATATTTTTCAACTTCCTTTTTAATCCTTTAACTAATTATTTTTTGTCCCCTTGTTATAAACCCTTTAGATGAGGGAAATGTGTTCCAGCCTGTTTGGGGAGCATAGTGGTGCAGCTTGCAGAGCTGCTGTCTCACAGCATGAGGGACCCAGGTTGGATCCTGATCTCGGGTCAAGAGACTGTTGAGTTTGAGCATTCTCCCTGTGACCGCGTGGGTTTCCTCTGGGTGCTCCGGTCTCTTCATGCACCCCAATAACGTGCGAGTTTGTAGGTTATTTGGCTTCTGTAATTTGAAAAGTGTGTTGGGAGTGGATGAGGAAGTGGGATAACATAGAACTAGTGTGAATAGGTCACCAAATCCTTGCCGACTATCGATCATCCCGTTCATAGAAATTCTTTGTTATCCCATGTTCTCATCCACGCCCTACACTCTAGGGACAACTAAGTGGGCCAATTAACCCACAAACCCGCACGTCGGCAGACCTGGTGAGACAAAGGGCCTGTTTCATCACTGTATCTTTGAAGTAAAGTAAAGCAGATCTCAGTCTCAGCATCACACAAAGTCTTTTTCACACAGAGAGTTGTGAGTCTGTAGAATTCTCTGCCTCAGAGGGCGGTGGAGGCCGGTTCTCTGGATGCTTTCAAGAGAGAGCTTGATAGGACTCTGAAAGATAGCGGAGTCAGGGGATATGGGGAGAAGGCAGGAATAGGGTACTGATTGGGGATGATCAACCATGATCACATTGAATGGCAGTGCTGGGTCAAAGGGCCGAATGGCCTACTCCTGCACCTATTGTCTATTATGGTAGAGTTTGCAGTATCGAAACTGGCCCTTCGGTCCACCATGTCCATGCCGACCAAGTTGACACTCTGTGCTTGTCCCATTTACCCAAGTTTGACCCATATCCCTCTAAACTCTCTTTTTCCCTGTATCTGCCCAAATCAGGAATAAATCGTGTTCAATTTAGATGGGAGATTTGAAGCGATATGACGAGTTTGAGTTTAGTTAGCTGAGAGATACAGTGCGGAAACCGGCCCTTCGGCCCACCGAGTCCACACCGACTAGCGATCCTCGCGCATTAACACTACCCCACCCACATTAGGGACATTTTACATTTACACCAAACCAATTAACCTACAAACCTGGACATCTTTGGAGTTTTAGAGAAAATCGAAGTTCACAGAAAATACCCACGCAGATCATGGGGAGAACGTACAAACTCCGTACAGACAGCACCAGTAGTCAGGTTCAAACCCGGGTCTCTGGCGCTGTAAGGCAGCAACTCTACCGCTGAGCCACCATGCCACCCCCTCCGTCAAGGTGGTTAGTAATGTTACCAACAGGATTCCATGCTTCAACCAGTCTCCTTCCATGAATTCCTTTCCTGTTTAATGTATATTCCCAATGGAACCAAGTCTTGTTCACTTCGGACTTACCTCGCAAGGAGTTGCTTCACGTCCTGTCAATAAAAGTGAAAAAAGAGGTCAATACATATTTAAATTAAAATAGTTCATAGATTACTGGGGCAGAATTAAGCCATTTGGCCCATCACGTCTACTCCGCCATTCAATCATGGCTATTCTATCGTTCCCTCTCAACCCCATTCTCCTGCCTTCGCCCCATAACCCCTGACACCTGCACTAATCAATAAACCTTAGAATAAATAGAAATATAAACCTTCTGAATAATGAATGGCCTGGACAGAGTGGATGTAGAGAAATGTTTCTAGTAGTGGGAGAGTTGAAGACAGCACAGAGTTGAGGGCACAGCCTCAGAATAAACGGAGCTACGGAGTTTTGTTGGACAGAGGGTGGTGATTATGTGGAATTAATTGCCACAGACAGCTGTGGCGGCCAGGTCATTGGGTATTTTTAAAGCAGAGATTGATAGATTCTTGGGCATCAAACGTTGCGGAGAGAAGGCAGGAGAATGGAGGTGAGAGGGGAAAGAAGATCAGCCATGATCGAATGGCGGAAAGGTCTCAATGGGCCGAATGGCCATATTCTGCTTCTATGTCTTATGGTCTTATGAATTAAACCAAGAGTGCATTTGCTTCAGTGAAGAATCACAATTATGCAGGTCCTTCAGCCCTTGACAGAGTGCCTGTCAACCACTCATTTACACTAAGTACATTTTATTCTCCACATATTCTCGTCAACTCCCCACAGCTTCCACCACTTATAGCAACACAAGACGGTTCAGTTGAGGTTTATTATTGTCACGTGTACCGAGGTACAGTGAAAAGCTTTGTTTTGCATGCTATCTGAACAGCTCCGTTATACCATCCATAAATAAAATCAAGTCAAACTCAAATACAACAGGTAGAGCAAAGGGGAAGATACAGAGTGCAGGATATCGTTCTCAGCATTGTAGCACATCAGTTCCACAGACAAAGTACTATTTCCACAGTAGGGCAATTTTTCAGTAATTATTTAACCCCTTATGGCCTTTATATAAGAACTGATACAAAGTTTAGAATTGAGACTTTAGAGATAAAGCGTGGAAACAGACCCTTTGGCCCACCAAGTCCGTGCTGACCAGCGCTCAGCCCGCACACTAGCTCTATCCTACACACAGACAATGTACATTTATACCAAGCCAATTAACCTACAAACCTCTACGCGTTTGTAATGTGGGAGGAAAATATTGCTATGTGCTTGGACCCAGTACCTGAATAAAGGAGAGAGCATCCTTCTGGTCTTGGTCTTGGGATTCCTTGTCTATTAGTTGAAGTTTATCCATCTTTTCTACCAACGAGTCAGATTCGCTCTTGATGCGGGAGAGCACTCGGTGTTCCTCATCATCGATCATCTTCAGTATAGTCTTCTCATCTTCTTCCAATTGCTTTCTCCATCTGGAGAACTCAGTCGACAGTTTTTCCTTCTTCTCCTTGATGTCCCTCTGAAAATTCAACCAACACAAACATTTCAGTTTAGTTTTGTTAAGTTTAGTTTAGAGCTACAGAGTGGAAACAGGCCCTTCAGCCCACCGAGTCCGCACCAACCAGCAGTCCCCGCACACTATCACTACCCCAGCACACACTAGGAACAATTTATGTAAATCCTGGCCAAAATAGGGCCAAAATAAAGCTGAGGATTCATGCATCAACAAGGCCTTTTTGTCATTTCTTTATAAGAAGCCACAAGCTGCTAGCTGGTGCAGGGAAGTCTAGGTTCCAGATTAGTTCCTCAGATAAGGAAGGTGTAAGTATCTTTATGTATAAGAATCTCGCAGGGGAATTCCAAAGTATTGTGAATGCATGAGTTTGATTGGATTGCTGCAAAGGGATTGTAAATAATGTAAATAATGTTGCAAGACAGTTACCTTGCTGTATGTTGATTGGCCAAAGTGTTAAGCCCTGGCAGAATTGTAAATGTTACATTATCCAGGGTAAATGTTACATTATTCAGTTAACTAGCTTCCTTCCAGAAGCTTCTGTAAGAAACATTGTTTAAGACTCTCTGTAATTGGGTTGGGGAACTGTCAATAATGTATTGATATAATTGATATGTATGATTGGATTGTAAGGGGGAACCACCCCTATGTAGTTCGGCCCCTCAAGGTTCGTGGACCTTTAAAAGGTAGCCCCCATTTTAGTTCGGTGTCGATCTTCTGGAAGGGCGCTTGGGACCGTGTGACCTTTTGGGCAGTGTCTGCTTGCACGAGGCTGAAGGGCTTGGCCAGGCAGAGACAAGGATCGCACTTGCGGTGATTTAAGTATCGTATAGGAGAATTTGTGTTCATTCTAAAAATAATGATTAGTTGGTCCAGAGCTTGAGTCTGTGTTTTTACTGAACTAGAGTAGGGGGGGGTGGGGGGGTGGGGATAAGCTTTATAAGCGTATTTACATTAATATTTATACCAAGCCAAATAACCTACAAACTTGTATGTCTTTGGAGTGTGGGAGGAAATTGGAGCACCCAGAGATAACCCACACAGTCACAGGGAGAACGAACAAACTCCGTACAGACAGCACCCATTGTCAGGATTGAACCCGGGTCTCTGGTGCTGTAAGGCAGCAATGGTACCGCTGCGCCACCGTGTCCCCCATAATGACACTGCGAGCAGTTCTTTTAAGTTAACTTTCAAGAACAAAAAAGAGGTGGCACGGTGGCGCAGCGGTAAAGTTGCTCCCTTACAGCTTGCAGAGCTGGAGATCCTGGTTCGATCCCGACTATGGGTACTGTCTTTTCGGAGTTTGTACGTCCTCCCCGTGACCTGCGTGGGTTTTCTCCGAGATCTTCGGTTTCGTCCTCCACTCCAAAGACGTGCACGTTTGTAGGTTAATTGGCTTGGTGTATGTGTAAATTGTCCCTCGTGTGTTGGATAGTGTAAATGTGTGGGGATCGCTGGTCGGTATGGACTCGGTTGGGCCGAAGGGCTAGTTTTCCAGGGTGTATCTCTAAACTAAACTAAAAGCTAAAAAATCAGGGGATTGAGGAAATGAATTGTACACCTCCATGATCATGGTTCAACATGGAGATAGACAAAATGCTGATGTAACTCAGCGGGTCAGACAGCAAAGATAGACACAAAATGCTGGAATACCTCAGGAGAGAATGAATGGTCGAGACCCTTCTTTTGAAACCAATGGGTCACCTATTCCTTTTCCCCAGAGTTGCTGCCTGACCCACTGAGTAACTGCTTGGTGTAAACCAGCATCTGCAGTTCCTTCCTAAATATAGTATGGAGATATGTGGGAATCAGCATCTCTCTGTTTCAAGCAGATAGGTCCCTGGTTACGAGACAGGCCCTCTCCTGTGCAGTTACATGTAACGTTTCTTACCTTTATTTCAATTTCTTGTTGCTTTAGGCTCAGCTGTTTCCTTGTGCAATCGTCCTGATGTTCATGAAGATTCTTGACCTCGCTCTGGAGTTTCTCCTGGGATAACAGCGGAAATGTTTCAGGAAGAGACACAAGAACCAGGAGATATATAGACTCCATTTACACTTCACGCTGCCTCGGCAAGGCCAGCAGCATAATCAAGGATGAGTCGCACCCCGGCCACTCCCTCTTCTCCCCTCTCCCATCAGGCACGAGGTACAGACGTGTGAAAACGTAGTTTTGTTTAGTGTATTGTCACATGTACTGAGATACAGTGAAAAGCTACAGTGGAAAACGCACACCTCCAGATTCAGGGAGAGGTTCTTCCCAGCTGTTATCAGGCAACTGAACCATCCTACCACAAGTAGAGAGCGGTCAAAGCAAGTCAAGTCAACTTTATTTGTCACACACACATTCAAGATGTACAGTGAAATGAAAGTGGCAATGTCTGTGGGATTGTGCAAAACAACAGAACAGAACAGAACCAGTATTTACATTTAAAGGAAAAAAGACACAACAGTGAGATAGGAGTTTACAGTCCTAATGGCCTGTGGGAAGAAACTCCGTCTCATCCTCTCTGTTTTCACAGCGTGACAGCAGAGGCGCTTGCCTCACCTTAGCAGCTGGAACAGTCCGTTGCTGGGGTGGTAGGGGTCCTTCATAATCTGCTGGCTCTGGATCTGCACATCCTGGTGTATATGTCCTGCAGGGGGGTTAGTGAAGTTCCCATGGTGCGTTCGGCCGAATGCACTACTCTCTGCAGAGCCTTCCTGTCCTGGACAGAGCAGTTCCCAAACCAGATCGAGTCAGGGCTCACGTAACTTTTTTTCACTGTTGCCAGCCGGGCAACCTAGGCAGTTTTTTAGGTTGCCGAATGACAGTTTAGGTGGTCATTTAAGATGGCTTGCATGACCATATAACCATATATACAATACCATTAGTGATCACAATACCATTAGTTTCAATATAATTATGGAGAGAGTCAGAACTGGACCTAGGGTGGAGATTTTTGAGTGGAGAAAGGCTAACTTTGAGGGAATGCGTAAGGATTTTAAAGGAGTGAATTGGGACACTTTGTTTCATGGGAAGGATGTAGAAGAGAAACGGAGGACATTTAAAGGGGAAATTGTAAGAGTACAGAATCTTTATGTCCCTGTTAGGTTGAAAGGAAATAGTAAAAATTGGAAAGAGCCATGGTTTTCAAGGGAAATTGGACACTTGTTTCGAAAAAAGAGAGATATCTACAATAATTATAGGAGGCATGGAGTAAATGAGGTGCTAGAGGAGTATAAAGAATGTAAAAAGAATCTTAAGAAAGAAATTAGGAAGGCTAAAAGAAGATATGAGGTTGCTTTGGCAAGAAAGGTGAAAGTAAACCCAAAGGGTTTCTACAGCTATATTAATAGCAAAAGGATAACGAGGGGTAAAATTGGACCATTGGAGAACCAGAATGGACAGCTATCTGCAGAGCCAAAAGAGATGGGGGAGATATTGAACAATTTCTTTTCTTCGGTATTCACCAAGGAGAAGGATATTGAACTCGGTGAGTTAAGGGGAAAAAAGTAGAGTAGCTATGGAAACTATGAGATTCAAAGAGGAGGAAGTACTGACACTTTTGAAAAATATAAAAGTGGATAAGTCTCCAGGTCCTGACAGGATATTCCCTAGGACATTGAGGGAAGTTAGTGTAGAAATAGCAGGAGCTATGACAGAAATATTTCAAATGTCATTAGAAACGGGAATAGTGCCGGAGGATTGGCGTACTGCGCATGTTGTTCCATTGTTTAAAAAGGGTTCAAAGAATAAACCTAGCAATTATAGACCTATTACTTTGACGTCAGTGGTGGGAAAATTAATGGAAAGGATACTTAGAGAGAATATATACAAGCATCTGGATAAACAGGGTCTGATCAGGAACAGTCAACATGGATTTGTGCCTGGAAGGTCATGTTTGACAAACCTTCTTGAATTTTTTGAAGCGGTAACTAGGGAAATTGATGAGGGTAAAGCAGTGGATGTTGTCTATATGGATTTCAGTAAGGCCTTTGACAAGGTTCCCCATGGAAGGTTGGTTAAGAAGGTTCAATCTTTGGGTGTTAATGGCGGAGTAGCAAGATGGATTCAACAGTGGCTAAATGGGAGATGCCAGAGAGTAATGGTGGATGGCTGTTTGTCAGGTTGGAAGCCGGTGACCAGTGGGGTGCCTCAGGGATCTGTGTTGGGTCCACTGTTGTTTGTCATGTACATCAATGATCTACATGATGGGGTGGAAAATTGGATAAGTAAGTATGCAGATGATACTAAGATAGGTGGTGTTGTGGATAATGAAGTAGATTTTCAAAGTCTACAGAGAGATTTGGGCCATTTGGAAAAGTGGGCTGAAACATGGCAGATGGAATTTAATGCTGATAAGTGTGAAGTGCTACATCTTGGCAGGACAAATCAAAATAGGACGTACATGGTAAATGGTAGGGAATTGAGGAATGCTGTGGAACAGAGGGATCTAGGAATAACTGTGCATAGTTCCCTGAAGGTGGAATCGCATGTAGATAGGGTGGTAAAGAAAGCCTTTGGTGTGCTGGCCTTTATAAATCAGAGCATTGAATATAGGAGTAGGGAAGTAATGTTAAAATTGTACAAGGCATTGGTAAGACTAATTCTGGAGTATGGTGTACAATTTTGGTCGCCTAGTTATAGGAAGGATGTCAACAAAATAGAGGGAGTACAGAGGAGATTTACTAGAATGTTGCCAGGGTTCCAGCAACTATGTTACAGAGAAAGGTTGAACAAGTTAGGTCTTTATTCTTTGGAGCGCAGAAGGTTAAGGGGGGACTTGATTGAGGTCTTTAAAATGATGAAAGGGATAGACAGAGTTGACGTGGGTACGTTTTTCCCATTGAGGGTAGGGAAGATTCAAACAAGAGGGCATGACATGAGAATTAAGGGACAGAGGTTTCGGGGTAACATGAGGGGGAACTTCTTTACTCAGAGGGTGGTGGCTGTGTGGAATCAGCTTCCAGCAGAAGTGGTGGAGGCAGGATCGATTTTAACATTTAAGAGTAAAGTGGATAGGTATATGGACGTGAAGGGAATGGAGGGGTATGGTCTGAGTGCAGGTAGATGGGACTAGGGGAAAACAAATGGTCGGCACGGACTGGAAGGGCCGAGAGGGCCTGTTTCCGTGCTGTAATTGTTATATGGTTATATAACAATTACAGCACGGAAACGGGCCCACTCAGCCCTTCCAGTCCACGCCGACCATTTATTTTCCCCTAGTCCCATCTACCTGCACTCAGACCATACCCCTCCATTCCCTTCCCGTCCATATACCTATCCACTTTACTTTTAAATGTTAAAACCGATCCTGCCCCCACCACTTCTGCTGGAAGCTCATTCCACACAGCCACCACTCTCTGAGTAAAGAAGTTTCCCCTCTTGTTACCCCTAAACATCTGTCCCTTAATTCTCATGCCCACTTTTCCATATAGCCCAAATCTCTCTGTAGACTTTGAAAATGTAACTTCAGTCATCCACAACACCACCTATCTTAGTATCATCTGCATACTTACTTATCCAATTATCCACCCCATCATCCAGATCATTGATGTACATGACAAACAACAGTGGACCCAACACAGATCCCTGAGGCACCCCACTGGTCACCGGCTTCCAACCTGACAAACAGCCATCCACCATTACTCTCTGACATCTTCCATTCAGCCACTGTTGAAATCCATCTTGCTACTCCGCCACTAACACCCAAAGATGAACCTTCTTAACCAACCTTCCATGGGGAGCCTTGTCAAAGGCCTTACTGAAATCCATATAGACAACATCCATTGCTTTACCCTCAATCAATTTCCCTTGTAACCTCTTCAAAAAAATTCAAGAAGGTTTGTCAAAACATGACCTTCCAGGCACAAATCCACGTTGACTGTTCCTGATCAGACCCTGTTTATCCAGATGCTTATATATATATTATCTCTAAGTAATCCTTTTCCATTAATTTTCCCACCACTGACGTCAAACTAACAGGTCTATAATTGCTAGGTTTATTCTTTGAACCCTTTTTAAACATTGGAACAACATGCGCAGTACGCCAATCCTCCGGCACTATTCCCGTTTCTAATGCATTTGAAATATTTCTGTCATAGCTCCTGCTATTTCTACACTAACTTCCCTCAATGACCTAGGGAATATCCTGTCAGGACCTGGAGACTTATCCACTTTTATATTTTTCAAAAAGTGTCAGTACTTCCTCCTCTTTGAATCTCATAGTTTCCATAGCTACTCTAACTTTTTTCCCTTATCTCACAGAGTTCAATATCCTTCTCCTTGGTGAATACCGAAGAAAATAAATTGTTCAATATCTCCCCCATCTCTTTTGGCTCTGCAGATAGCTGTCCATTCTGGCTCTCTAATGGTCCAATTTTATCCCTCGTTATCCTTTTGCTATTAATATAGCTGTAGAAACCCTTTGGATTTACTTTCACCTCTCTTGCCAAAGCAACCTCATATCTTCTTTTAGCCTTCCTAATTTCTTTCTTAAGATTCTTTTAACATTCTTTATACTCCTCTAGCACCTCGTTTACTCAATGCCTCCTATAATTATTGTAGATATCTCTCTTTTTTCGAAACAAGTGTCCAATTTCCCTTGAAAACCATGGCATTTTCCAATTTTTACTATTTCCTTTCAACTGAACAGGGACATAAAGATTCTGTACTCTTACAATTTCCCCTTTAAATGTCCTCCATTTCTCTTCTACATCCTTCCCATAAAACAAAATGTCCCAATTCACTCCTTTTAAATCCTTACGCATTCCCTCAAAGTTAGCCTTTCTCCAATCAAAAATCTCTACCCTAGGTCCAGTTCTGACTCTCTCCATAATTTTACTTCGGAGTCACGTGAGTGACTACGTGAAGAACCCGCCTCACGCTGGCAACGGCATGACGTCAACGCTGACGGCGGAAGGAGGAGCTGCAGTAAGGAGCAGCTCCTCGGCAGCGGTCGGAACGGCCCGCAGGTAAGTGCAGTTAGACCGGGGCGTTTTTTAGGTTACGCTGGGTGGCTCCAGCAAACGAAACCAAAAGTAAAATTTAGAGCCACGTTAACGTGCTGATTGAGCACTGATTATTAAAGAAAAATGGAGAAATCGGGAAAGAAGTTTTCGCGGGTAAAAACATCTTCCCTGGGTGAGAGTAAAAATACGGGACGCGAAGTTAGTGCGGACCCGGTTCCGATACCGTTGGCCGCCGATTTACCCGATAGTGAGTTTCCAGATTCTCCAGAAATAATAACCACGGAGGAAAATGTTCCTAAAAAATGCAAAAAGAAATCTGAGAGGCCCGTGGTTTCTGATGACTCTGATACTGAAAGACCTCCAGACAATAAAACTATGTGGCTAAAAATGGAGCATATGGAGAAAGTTCTCCAAACAATGATGAGACAAGGGTCACAGTACCAGATGAATCCCAAAAAAATCCCTGAGGGGTTTGAATATGATGAATATGGCTGTGGGCCAAGTTGGGAATATGATACTCCGGACCCAGGATTTGGGCTGGAAGAAGTCTCATGGGATGATATCCCAATTGATTTAGGGCTGCAGAAGGCAGACCCTGCTGGTGGCTATATGGCTTTTGAAAGCACACCACAAAGTAAAAAGAAAAGGCCTAATGTGCCTGGGATAGCACAAGATTTTGCTATACCTGAAGGAAGTGGTGAGGCTAATGGAAGAAAACCTAGCTGCAAACATAAATTATATGTATCTCACCAACTTCACAATTCTGTGATGAATGAAACATCAGAATTATATAAAGCTCCAAGAAATTGTGCCTCATTGGAAGTGCCTACGGTGAATCCGATGATATGGACATCTATGACTCCAAGTATGAGAGCCCAAGAAGTGAAGTTTCAAAAGGTGCTCAAATTAATTTCTGCTGCCATTACGGCCTATGGCAGGCAAATGGAGAATCTGGAAATGGAAAAGATTCAAAAGGATACTTTGGGCTTATTGTGTAATTCATTCTATGAAATTAATTGTATGAGGAAAATGGCGATTCGGCCCATATTTCACCCTAGGTTTGCAAGCCTGTGTCAAGAAAGTGGAGTTCAATCTCCTTGGTATTTGTTTGGAGAAAATCTGCCGAAACAGCTGAAAGAGTTGGATGAAGAAGCTAAATATTTTAGCAATGTTAAACCTTTTGTCTTTGGACAAAAGAAGGGTTTTTTTCGACCCGAAGGGGTTTCGATTTTCGTTAAAGAAGCAGAAGTTTGTCACGAAAATACTATCGTGCTGTGCAGGCGAGTGCTTCACTGTATTCGGGAAGAAGGAGACCACCACTGCTCATACGAGAGGTATTAAAGACTTATATCCTTAAAGAAACTGTGGATGACACCTCCAGTTGGAGGGAGATTGCAAAAATTTTATAATGCCTGGCTTAACATTACTTCTGATCGATATGTATTACAAGCAGTTTCGGGAGCCATTATTATTTTTTAAAGAAGGGGTTAATCCTCCTGTACAGAATAGACCTGCTTATGCTTATGTGTTTTTCTGCAGAGAAAGAATGGAGATTAATGTGGAAATTGACAAATTATCTGGAAAAGGCGTAATTGAAAAGACTTATGAACATAAGCATCAATTTTGTCTCTAATATATTTCAAAGAGATAAAAAAGATGGTGGTTGCAGAATTATTCTGGACCTTACAGATCGAAATAAGTTTGTAGAATACAAACATTTTAAGATGGAGACATTCAGTACTGCAAAATATCTTATATCAGCAGGTGTTATATGGCTAAGATTGATTTGAAGGATGCCTATTATTCTGTAGCAATTCATCAATTCTTCAGGAGGTATTTAAAATTTAATTGGCTGGGACAAATTATGGCAGTTTAAAAGCTTTACCAAATGGATTGAGTTCGGCTCCTAGACTCTTTACAAAACTGTTGAAACCAGTTTTAGCCCAATTAAGAGCACAGAAACACATTGTTATGGCTTATCTGGATGATATTCTGATCATTAATGATACTCAAGAGTCAGCTGAGCACTCAGTTTCAGTTACTAAAGCTTTGTTTGAAAAGCTAGGGTTCTTGATTCATCCAATTAAGTCCCAGCTGCAGCCAGCACAAACAATTAACTTTTTGGGGTTTGTAATTAACTTTAGTGACTATTTAGTTACTTTGCCAACAGAGAAGGCCAATGACATCTTGATGACTTGTAATTTACCTCATTCACAAACCTTATCCCTCCATCCGAGAAGTGGCGAAAACCATTGGGAAACTGGTAGCAGCATTTCCGGCAGTGGGATTTGGTCCATTACATTATCAAAATCTTCAAAGGGACAAAATAAGGGCTCTTAAAAGAGAAGGCAGGTCACTTTGACAGGCCTATGCAATTAACAAAAGAAGCCGTGTTGGAATTACAATGGTGGGTTGAAAATGTCCCACAAGCTGCTAAGAATATCATGATTAAACAACCTGAAATGGTTTTACAAACGGATGCTAGTGCTCTCGGATGGGGGCTACAGATTTCGTCCTCCAGTTGTGGAGGTAGATGGAAAGCTCAAGAAGAAGCGTTTCTTCAAGCTTATGTATTAACTATTTGGAGTTATTGGGTGCTTTTTATGGACTTAAAGCATATTGTTGTGCTAAACAAGGTCTACATGTGTTAATACAGTTAGACAATAAAACGGCTGTTGCATACATTAATCACATGGGGGGAGTTAGATCAGTATCATGTGATTGTCCTGGTCAATGAGATATGGCAATGGTGTATTGGTCGCCAAATATGGATTTCAGCAAGCTACATTCCGGGTAAGGACAATGTGGTAGCAGATGAAAGGTCCAGGATTTTTTAAAGATAATACGGAATGGATGCTTAAGCCAGCAATATTTAAGAATATTGTAAACCAATTTTTGGGTTGCCAGAAATAGATTTGTTTGCATCTAGGCTTAAATCATCAATTGCCTACTTATGTGTTTGGGAACACGATCCAGAATGCAGTAGCAGTAGATGCTTTTTCATTACACTGGGGAAAGATGTTCTTTTATGCTTTTCCGCCATTTGCTTTGATTCAGAGATGCCTGAAGAAGATAGAACAAGATTCTGCTTCTGGATTGTTGGTAGTTCCAAATTGGCCAACTCAACCTTGGTTCCCAGTAATGCTGAATATTAAAGAACCATATATGTCGATTCCTAACTGTAGTGATATCTTGACTAATCCGGTAACTAAAGAAATTTACCCATTGTATGCATATATGAATTTATTAATCTGCAGGTTTTGACCAGACCACTACAGGAGCTGGGATTGTCGGACAAAACTATGAAGTTATGGTTGCATCATGGCGCAATAGCACACAAAAGCAATATATGCCAACATTATTAAGAAATGGGAAGACTTTTGCACACAGTCCAAATATTTCTTATGATACTGTAATATTGCAAATGTGGAATTCCCTTGCCAATTTGCATTTGAGCAACATTTAAGTTACAGTGCCCTTAACACTGCACGCAGTGCCTTGTCGTCCTATTTAGGACTTATGACTGATCAGAGATCAATTGGGTCGCATCCCATTAATATCTAGATTCAATGAAAGGAATCTTTAATATTTAATCCACCCAAACCAAGATACACAGAGAATTGGGATGTGAGCATTGTACTTAACGCTACTTAGACAATGGACTCCAATTGAAGGGTTGACATTGGAAAAGATTGACATTGAAATTAATTATGTTAATGTCACTGGTCTCAGCTCAAAGAGTGCAAACTTTAACAAATGTTGCGTTTAGAACTGTATGCATGTGACTACAGATAATGTTGTGTTCTATGTTTACGATCTGATCAAACAAAGCAGACCAGGGAGATCTGGAACAAAGGTAACCTTTCAAGCTTATCATATTGATCCTACTTTGTGTGTGGTTAAACATTTGAACCAATATATTAAAGTTACTGACACCCTTCGAGGAAATGAAAAAAACGTTAATGGTTACGCACAAAAAACCACACACCAAAAGCTTCAGTTCAAACTATCTCAAAATGGGTGAAACAGGTGTTGGTTTTTAGCGGGAGTAGACACTGATGTGTTCAAATCTCACTCCACCAGGGCGGCAGCTACGTCCGCGGCGAAGGGGCGGGACGTACCTCTCGAGCATATTTTAAAAGTCGCAGGGTGGAGTAAAGAAGAAACTTTTTCAAAGTTCTACAATAAACCCTGTTCACACTATGACAAGCTTTGGACACGCGGTGTTTGGGAGCACTATAATCACCTGCTTTGTTTACTATTAATTGCTATAATCAGTGGTGTAGTCACTTCTATCTTTTATCGCTTGTAATCATTTCCCTCAGATATAAGGAGGGTTTATTATATGGTCTTTAAAAAACGAAAAAAAAAACCATTCAAAAAGTTAATTGTGAAATGATCTAACATTAGTCTGCTTTCTCATGTATGTGTTTACTTAGCCGGACTGTCGTAACGGATTAATTCTACGACATAAAAAAACACAGAAAGCTTTAAAATCTTCACGTAATCACTCACGTTGACTTCCGAAGTAAAATAGTAAGAATTAAAACCAAGAACTTACCAGTTCGAAGTTTGATCGTTATTTAATGAGGAGTTACGATTGAGGGATTACGTGCCCTCCCCCACTCTCCCCCCCGCCCTCATAAAATAAATGATCAAAATGGTAGTTCTAAGTCTTTTTATGAAGCCTTACTATGTACTACTCCGGCTTTTGGTGTTCTGTGTTTTTCATGCCGCTGCTTTGAAGTATGCGTTGCCAGCGTGAGGCGGGTTCTTCACGTAAAATCCCTCATCGTAACTCCTCATAAAATAACGATCAAACTTCGAACTGGTAAGTTCTTGTTTAATCTTACTTATTATAATGAAACTAATGGTATTGTGATCACAGGTCCTGAAGTGCTCACCAACGCATTACCTCCATCACCTGACCTGCCTCATTTCCTAACAGGAGGTCCAGCACTGCCCCTTCTCTGGTTGATACCTCTATGTACTGCTGCAAAAAACTATCCTGCACACATTTTACAAACCCAAAACCATCCAGCCCATTTACAGAATGTGTTTCCCAGTCTATTTTGGAAAAATTTTGAAATCTCCCACAATCACTACCTTGTGCTTACTGCTAATATTCTGCAATCTCCCTTACATATTGCTCTCTTCCGATTCTCGCTCCCCAATTGGAGGTATATAATACACCCCTAAAAAGTGTTGCTCCACTGTTCCCACTTCTCAGTTCCACCCAAATAGCCTCCTTAGAAGAGCCCTCTAATCTATCCTGCCAAAGCACTGCTGTAAATATCTTCTCTGACAAGCAATGCAACACCTCCACCTCTGGTCCCTCCAATTCTATCACATTCCCCTGAAGCAACGAAATCCTGGAATATTCAGTTTCCAATCACAGCCCTCCTGCAACCATGTTTCACTGATTGCCACAACATCATATTTCCAGGTGTCCAATCCAGGCTCTGTTCATCCACCTTTCTTACAATGCTCCTAGTCAATTAAAATATACACATTTTAGAAACCCACCGATCCCTTAATTCTCTGTCTATTATCTTTTTTCCTCATTCGACGCCTACATTTGTGTAGACCGAGTGCTTCCCTTCTCTGCCTCTTGCCCCGCACCCTGTCCCCTAGCCCCCTCTACCCGAGTCCCTCCCCCCCAGCCTTTCTAGTTAAAGTCTCCCCAGTAGCCTTTGCAAATCACCCTGCCAGGATATTGGTCCCCCTCGGTTCAAGTGCAAACCCTCCTTTTTGTACAGAATCATGCCTTCCCCAAAGAGGTCCCAGTGATCAAGAAACTTGAATCCCTGCCCACTGCACCAGTCCCTCAGCCACGCATTTATCCTCAACCTCATTTCAATTCCTAACTCTCACTGTCACGCGGCACAGGCAGTTAATCCTGAAATCGTTACCCTTTTGGTCCCTTCTCCTTAAACTTTCCCCCCCAACTCCCTAAATTCTCCTTTCAGGACCTCGTCTTTTTTTCTGCCTATGTCAATTGGTACCTATGTGTAACCACCACATCAGGCTCCTCTCCCTCTCTTTTCAGAATCTTTTTGGACACGTTCCGACACATCGCGACACTGGCACCAGGGAGGCAAACTACCATCCGGGTCCTCCCGACTGCGTCCACAGAATCGCCCATCCAACCCCCTAACTATAGTCCCCCTATTACAAATTGCCCCTCCTCTTTGCTACCCTTCTGAGCATCAGGGCCGGTCTCTGTGCCGGAGGCCCGGCCGCTGTTGCTGCCCCCAGGTAGGCTGTCCTCTCCAATCGTACTCAAACATGAGTACCTATTTTCCAGGTGTACAGTCACAGGGGTACTCTCTAGCCCCTGCCTCTGCATCTTGCCCTTCCTAACTGTGACCCACTTGTCTGCCTCCTGTGGTCTGGGAGTGACTACCTCCCTGTAGCTCCTCTCTATGACCTCCTCACTCTCCCTGACCAGACGGAGGTCATCGAGCTGCTGCTCCAGGTTCCTAACACAGTCCTTTAGGAGCCCCATCTCAACACACCTGGCACAGATGTGGACGTCTGGAGGGCTATCAGATTCCCTGACCTCCCACATCCGACATCCACAACAATACACTGCCCTGGCCTTCATACTGCCCCCTTACACAGGATGCAATATTAACACAATACAAAGTACACTACAAACTGCTGGGATCTGACTGCCAATCAGCTGCTTACCCTAGTCCACTTCCCACCAATCAGCGGCTTCCTCAAAAAAAACCCCCAAAAAAAACCACTTCTCCGAATGGAACGTTATGGATTTCGGTAAACCCCGCGCTAGATTTTAAACCTTACCGGTCGGGTGTCGCTAATGTGCTCGGACGAAGTGCGTAGTTACCAGTCGGAATTATGCTCAATGAAGCATTCACATATTATTTCTGCTTCAAATAAAGTCACAAATTAAACCAATCAAGGCATGATATATACCCCAATGACATGCAGCAAAATTATAATACAGTATCTCAACTTTACATATTGCAAATAATGCAATTTCTATTATTTCATTCCAATTCCAAACAAAAATGTGGTTGGATTATTTAACCTGTGTCAATAAATTCTGGACCATGGTAACATATATGCTTAACCATGCACACTACAGATTGTTGCAAGCATGTTTTCTGGAAATTATCATGACATGGCCATAGCATGGGTGTTTTCCTCTTGAATCTTCAATCATCAATCTCTGTTGTGCCCAGTCACAGCAAGGTAAGTTGATAAAAAATTGAATCAATCTGTTTGACACCTTTTAAGGTCGACAACATCAAGAGGGGAAAAATAGATACATAATATATCCCATCTGCTCTAGGATTTTGTAATTAAAAAGAAATAAGGAGAATTGGTGTACTTTGATTTTCTTTTTCTTGTAACACATTTGTTACTGTATTATTATTATTATTATTATTATTATAATTATTATTATTACATGACCAAACCTATACCATACAGTGGCACTGTACAGGACAAAGGGAGATGTTTTATATATAGTTTATCCTGTCGGCAGACAGTATGCGTGCAGCCATTGTCACTAGTCATGCTGCCAGCATTGAGTGAAACATTAAAGACTTCTGTTGTAAACTAAAGACTCTCAAGTTTTGTGCAGATCTAGAAAACAAACAGGAAAAACACCATGCTGCATCACATCAACCCTTTCAGCAACATGGCTGTTACTTGGCACTACACTGGAGCATTAGGGGGAGCTTCAATGCCCAAATTTCGAGGTGGGTTTCTGATGAAAAGGTGGGGGGAAATGGTAAGCGAGAATGGTCAAAATCATTTGGGTGTCTCATCATGTCGTGCGCCATGTCACACACTGACGTAGGCTGTCCTGCGGGTGACGCCCGGTTGGGGTTAGGGCTAGGGTTGGGGTTAGGGTCCACAGATGGGCTGTAACATATTTTTCCTTGAATGCATGGATTTTAAACATTAATATATTAAAATTAGTACAATAAAATCAATTGTGCAAATGAAAAGATGTCTGAATCGTTCAGTATTATTTTGTATTGGTCCGCTTCCAGATCCAAATCACCGTCTCTAACTTTTCACAGGGATGGATTCATAACTGAACTCCCCTCCACCCCCCTCCCGCCTCCATCCCTCCTTCTCCACACCCCCCACCCTTCTCCCTTCCCCTCTCACCCCTTCTTCCACTTCCTCCTCCCCGCTCCACTCTTCTCCCCCTTCTCCACTCCCCCCTCCCCTCACATCCCCTTCTCCCCCTCTCCATCCCTTCTCTCATTTTACAACCCCTCCTCCCACTTTCCCCGATGCCCACCATTTGTGGACCCAGCCTGTGACAGCTAGATTCCACTAATAGTACTGCACAAAGTCTACTCCACATCATCTGTTTTAGTAACATTGACTATGGGATAAATGCGGACTTTGGGAACAACACCCCCCCTCCGCCCCCTCGCCTTGCTTCAAAATGGGAGGTGGATATTTAGACTCAGTGGCCGGAGCAAATGGGTGGCACTGGTACATTGACAACATTGCCTGTACCCAGTTGAAAAGCCCGCTGCCTCTGGGGGTTTGGAGAGACCACTGGAAGAGAGATCTGCCTCTGGGACAACTCGTGACCAACAGTTTAGTTCCCATGCAGAATATTGGGGGTTCAAGTCCAACCCATGGGGCCCCTGTATCACATTTTGTTCAGAGATACAGTGCCCTTCGGCCCACCAAGGCCGCACCAACCAGCGACCCCCCCGCACACTATCCCACACATGCTAGGGACAATTTATAAATACCAAGCCTATCAACCTAGAGTTAGGGTTAAGGTTACCTCCCGCACTCCAAAGGTTTCTATAAATTGTCCCTTGCGTGTGTGGGATAGTGTGCGGGGGATCGCTGGTCACAGGCTGGGTCCACAAATGGGGGCGTCGGGGAAAGTGGCGGGAGGGGGGGGTTGGAGAAGGGAGGGAGAGGGGGAGAAGGGGATGTGAGGGGAGTGGGGGTGGAGTGGAAGAAGGGGAAGAAGAGTGGAGCGGGGAGAAGGGAGGAAGAGGGGGGAAGGGAAGAAGCAGCTCAGGCACTTGATACCGCTGCAAATTGTTCTATTGCTGTTGTTCCCTTAAAGGGCCTGTCCCACTTTGCGGTTTTTTCGGCGACTGCGGTGGGAGACCGTTTTCGGTGCTCCCGCAATGGCAATTTCTCCTGCCCGAATCGAGTGATTAAAATCGACCCGGAGCAGGGCCTTACATCGCCCGGCGCGGTTTTAATGTCCGCGGGACTTACCATCGGCCGTCGGGGGCTGTAACATCAAAGCCTCGATCAGCTTGATGCAACAGTTTGACTGCTTGACTGCGGGAGAAGAATAAAGAGCAGAGAACAGGGAAGAGATAAGACTTTTGCCTTCCATCACAGTGAGTAGGTGTTTCGAGATTCACTGTGATTGATTTTTGTGTTGATTGTGTTAATTGTGTGTTTCAGTATTTTTGTTGGTATGACTGCAGGAACAAAATCTCGTTTGAACTTTAATGTTTAAATGACAATAAATTCTATTCTATTCTATTTGTCTATCATGCATCTGTACACTGTGGATGCCTCGATTGTAATCGTGTATTGTCTTTCTGCTGACTGGTTAGCAAGCAACAAAAGCTTTTCACTGTACCTCGTTTCATGTGACACTAAATTAAACGCAAACACAAACTTAACTCAACTCAAGTGCATTGTCAGAAAAAAATCAAGAAAGAAAAAAACGGTTTCCAACAGAAATTGCCTTGGGTACGATGTGGTTGAGAGAAAAGGACATTAAAGATAGTTTCTTCAGTCAGGGTATTGAGTATAGAAGTTGAGTTCTGTTAATAATAATAATATATTTTATTGTCATTACACATAAGTGCAACAAGATTTGGTTTGCTACTTCCATCTGATGTTATAACTTAAAAAACTAGTAACATTTAGGTTTAGATACCCCGAGAAGGTTTGTGAAAAGAACATTAGAACAGTTCCTCTCTGTTACAGTTATACAAGACATTAGTGATGCCACATTTGCAAGTATTTTGTTCAGTTTTGGTCATCTAGTTTTGCGACAGGAAGGATATCATTAAACTGCAGAGAAGATTTACGAGGATGTTGCCAGGGCTTGAGGGCCTGAGATTGGGCAGGCTAGTACTTTATTGCCGCAGCGCAGGAGGCTGAGGGGTGATCTAGATATGTATAAAATCATGAATTGATAGTGTGAGGGTGAGCGTACAGTGTAGTGGAATCAAGAACTAGTGGATATATGTTTAAGGTGAGAGGGGAAAGGTTGAATAGGAAGCTGAGGGGGCAACCTTTTCACTCAGAGGATGGTGTATACATGGAATACGCTACCAGTGGAGGATGTTGAGACAGGTACTATAACAACGTTAAAAGGGCACCTGGATAGGTACCTGAGTAGGAAGGTTTTAGAAGGATATGGACCAAATGCGGACAAATGGAACTAGTTTAGATGGGGCTTCTTGGTCAGATGTTTTGTGTCTATCTTCAGTGTAAACCAGTGTTCACAAATAAAATCACAATAACCATTATACTTTGACTACCACTCGGTGGCTCTGACAACCAACATCATGAAGTGCTTCGAGAGGCTGGTCATGGCACACATCACACATCAGTCTCCTAGACAAACTTGATCCACTAAATTCACCAACTGGCAGAACAGAGCCACGACAGATGCCATCTCCAGAACCTCAACTCATCCCTGGAATATCTGAATAATTCTTATTTTAGTTAATTTTGTTTAGTTTATGTAAGTTAGTTTAGTTTATTGTCACGTGCACCGAGGTACAATGCAAGGTTTTTTGTTGCATGCTACCCAGTCAGCGGAAAGACTATTCATGATTACAATCGAGCCGTCCATAGTGTACAGACATAGGATAAAGGGAATAAAGTTCAGTGCAAGATGACGTCCAATTAAAGATAGTCTAAGGGTCTCCAATGAGGTAGATGGGAAGTCAGCACCACTCTCTAGTTGGTGATAGGATGGTTCAGTTGCCTGATGACAGCTGGGAAGAAACTGTCGCTGAATCTGGAGGTTTGCGTTTTCACATTTCTGTACCGCTTGCCTCATGGGAGATGGGAGATGGGAGGAGGGAGTGACCGGGGTGAGACAAGGACATCTATGACGTTGATTGACTAAAGCTCGACCTCAAACACAACAATCCCAACCAAACTCTTCTTCAAACTCAGACAACCCTTGCAATCTTTCCAAACATTATGAAAGTCCCATCAGATCTGAGGATGAGCCCCCTGGCAAACCATTTACTGGAGGTACCAACTGCTCAAGAACTTTGCTCACCTTCATTTTGTCCTTTTCCTCCTCCACAGTCAGCAGAGAGTGGGATTTGTGTTTCCCGATGACAGTGCAGGATATACACACGCACTCCTGGTCCTGCTCACAGTAGAACTCAAGAACCTTCTTATGAGTTGGGCACTGCCTGGTGGTGAAGTCGGCAATGGGCTCGATCAGCCCGTGGTCCTTGTAGACCTGCTTGGTCAGATGCGGCTGCAGATGGTGGGAGCAGAAGGAGGTTTCACATCTTAGGCATGTCTTCACAGCCGGGGATGGGCTGTCAATACAGTACTCACACATCACGGGACTGGGCCGGGCAGCAGGGGCAGTGGGCTGGCTCTGGCTGTACTTCTCCACGATGTTCTGCAGAGTGTGGTTCTTCACCAGGCTGGGCCTGCGCTTGAAGTTTCTGCGACATTGAGGACAGCTGACCCCAAATCCGGATTGCGAATGGTCCCAGGCATCGCTGATACATTTGGCACAGAAACTGTGCTGGCAGGGCAGTGCCACAGGGTCTTGATACAAGCTCAGACACACCGCACAGGTCAACTCATCCGTCAAGCCTGCAGCCGCCATTCTACCTTGCCCCGGCAGTGCAGAGCCAGCTCAGAAAGGAAGAAGGTGGATTCCAGGAAATCATTTACTTTCAGTTTCAATGTTTGTCTGAAATTTAACCCCTCGAGTTCTGCGCTTGCCCAGCCAGGTTACATGTTAAAGAGAAACACAAAGCTGGATAACTGGTGTAACTCAGCAAGACATGTAGCATCTGTGCAGAGGAGGAATAGGTGACCTTTCATGGCAATATAGTATATATATTGTAAGCATATATATATATATATATATATATACATACACACACACACAAATATATTTGTAGGAAGAAACTGCCGATGCTGGTTTAAACCGAAGATAGACAAAAAGTGTTGGAGGAACTTCGGGTCTGGCGAAGTGAAATGAGGGCAGAGCTGCCAACTCTCACGCATTCAGCATGAGACTCACACATTTCGTCCAATCCTCACGCTGATCACATAATTTCTCGCGCTCTGTCGTGAGATATTGGGATCAACGAGAATTTCAAAACTAATATCAACTGCATGAGCCGCGGGTGTTGGAGAGCAGGGCGGAGGGAGGGATGGAAGCAGAAGCAGCGGCGGGGGCAGATGCAAACGGGGAGCCGGGGCTGGCGAGTGTTTGCCGGCCTGGCGAGTCGCTCGCTGCAGCTCTGGCCATGGAGCAGCTTCAGTGGAAGTCCCGGGCCGTCAGAAGCGTTGCACCGTGGCCGTGAGTTTCCGTGCCGAATTCGCCCTGGTGACCGGCATGGACCAGGCTGCGGCTCGATGCATCCTAGAGGACAATCAGTGTCTGCTGGAAGTAGGTACCAAGCACTGGGTCGAAACGGTGGAAGATAGTGGCCTTCAAGTGGGGGTGGTTGGAGAAAGCATCCTGCTAGATTTTCACTTACTGTAACTGCAGGAAAAATGTTCCCGGTTGGGGGAGTTCAGAACCAGGGTCACAGTTTAAGAATAAAGGGTTGGCCAGTTAGGACTGAGATGAGGAAAAACTTTCTTCACCCAGAGTTGTGAATCTGTGGAATTCTCTGCCACAAAAGTCCACAACAGGCCAATTCAGTGGATGTTTTCAAGAGAGTTACATTTAGCTCTTGGGGCTAGCGAAATCAAGGGATATGGGAAAAACAAGAAAGGTACTAATTTTAGATGAACAACAGCCATGATCATATTGAATGGCAGTGCTGGCTCAAATGGCTAATTCCTGCACCTATTTTCTATGCTTGAGTATATGGCAAAAAAACTTGACCACGATTTTGAAGCATTCATGCATGGTGGGGGTATAATGTAGTCATAGAGTGATACAGTGTGAAAACAGGCCCTTCGGCCCAACTTGCCCACACCCGCCAACATGTCCCAGCTACACTACCTGCTTTTGGTCCATATCCCTCCAAACCTGTCCTATCCATGTATCAGTCTAACTGTTTCTTAAATATTGGGATAATATAGTCCCTGCCTCAACTACCTCCTCTGGCAGCTTGTTCCATACACCCACCACCATTTGTGTGGAAAAAGTTATCCCTTAAAAAGTTACCTCTTAAAAATACTTCAAACAAAACACATTGAAATCACACTTCTACAAGGCACTAAAACATGATTTTAATACATCAAATTTCAAACAGTCCCTACCCTGGGAGGGGGGGGGCACCCTCCCCCCACTCGGCTGCTCCACTCCCTCGCCGGTTACCCCCAAGGCCAGTGATCAATCAGCCCCCCCCCACTTTCAAAAACGCTCCAGGTTCAGACGGAGAGCACTGCCAGATGTGAGTGTTCAGCGTTCGTGTTTCAGAGTTGGCTAATGTTATTGATTTGTAATTAGCCTGATTTGTAATTAGTTGACAAAACCTTTATTGATTCATCTGGAATATCCAGGGGGATGGGATAAGTAATATTAAAATGACATTCAAGGAGTCAGGCTGTCTGTCACAACATACAGCCCCGATAACCCATTAATTCCTTCAGTTAAATATTGGAAAGGTAGCACTATTGCCATTTGCCACTCAACTATTATGTTTGTTTACCTCACTGACTATTTCTAACACCCCCCCCTCCCCAATTCCTTTGACAGGTTGAATAGAAATGTCCCCAATCTCATTGTTTTATTAATTGAATAGGTAGATGAACATCCTCAAGGAGTCAGATGGAAACTGATTCAGATGCGATGTTTAAGAGCTTGTTCAAAGAAGGAGCATATTTTAAAGGAGTGACCAAGATACTTGGAGGGGAATGTGTGAGGAGGTTTTTATTCATCTTTAGTTTTAGCTTGAACCAGGACATCTGATGATTCAAAGTTTAATATAGTAATTGTGCTGATACTGACTCCAACTAACGACATAATGAATATAATCCATTCCAGAGATTTTATTTTTCTGATGCCATTTAAACTTCACTTGGATTTCAATCACTTCAATGTAAAAGTAATTGGGAATGGGGAGCATTGGAACAAAAAATTGCCCTAGGCACATATTAACTGTAATATAATAATGTATCCATGTTGGTAGGTGCAATCAAAACAAAGATCTTTTTTATCACTGTAGTGTTATGAATACCACTGTATTCATAACACTACAGTATTGGACACTGTAGTTTGGAAAAGTCCCAGCTGAGAGGAAGACAGCAAAATACTGAAAATATTGTGGGTGAAAATGAGATCCAGAGTGAGTGGCAAGGACTGGTCGGGGACCAAGACCATGGTATGTGGAGTTGGTTCAATGGATGGGGCTCATTTTGGGGTCTCGTGTGGCATTATGGGATTATTATTCTGATAATTATAATCATTGCTATATTGCTTTATTGCCTGGCACCATGTATTTACCAATGTGTGGTTTCTAGCTGCATTATTTGATAGATTGATACAATCAAAAGGGGGAATGTGAAAGTTAGTGCGGTTAATCTCCATCTTATTTCGCTTATTTAGCTGTAATTTGCTATTAATCTCCATTTTGTACACAGCGTGCTGGTATCAGTTTAAAAATATTGGCCAATTTAGAAGTTGCAAAAGCCTGCGAAGCCTGAACACAGAGCTTGTAATAAAATGACCTTCGCTGTCCAAATGAGAATAGAGATAAGGGATATTCCCGGGGCGTCTGGAATTCTAATACTGACACTGGCAAGTTGTATGGGACAGGTAAGACGAACAATAGTCCTGTTCTTGCCTTCACAGCTAGTCTGTCTCCTAGACTAATAGTTTATACAAAGTATTTAAGAGTGAACTGCAGATGCTGGAAAATCAAAAGTAGACAAAAGTGCTGGAGAAACTCAATGGGTGCAGCAGCATCTATGCAGTCAACGTTTCGGGCCAAAACCCTTCTTCAGACTGAAGTTGGGTGGGGGGGGGGGGGGGGGGGGGGGTGGAGAAGAAAGGAGAAATGAAGAGGAGCAGCCCGAGGGCTGAGGGAGAGCTGAGAAGGGGAGGAGACAGCAAGGGCTACCGGAAATGGCTGAAACCCTTTACCTCCCCCCTCGACTCCATTCAAGGACCCAAGCAGTCATTCCAGGTGCAACAGTGGTTCACCTGCATCTCCTCCAACCTCATCTATTGCATCCGCTGCTCTAGATGTCAACTGATTTACATCGGTAAGACCAAGCGTAGGCTTGGCGATCGTTTCGCCGAACACCTCCGCTCGGTCCGCATTAACCAAACTGATCTCCCAGTGGCTCAGCACTTCAACTCCCTCTCCCATTCCCAATCCGACCTTTCTGTCCTGGGCCTCCTCCATGGCCAGAGTGAGCACCACTGGAAATTGGAGTAGCAGCACCTCATATTCTGCTTGGGCAGTTTGCACCCTAACTGCATAAACATTGACTTCTCCAATTTCCGGTAGCCCTTGCTGTCTCCTCAGCTCTCCCTCAGCTCTCGGGTCATCCTCCTCCTCTCCCTTTCTCATTTCTTCTCCCTGCCCCTCCCCCTCCCCCCCCCCACCCCCCCCCATCCCACTTCAGTCTGAAGAAGGGTTTTGGCCCGAAAAGTTGCCTATTCCTTCGCTCCATAGATGCTGCTGCACCCGCTGAGTTTCTCCAGCACTTTGGTCTACCTAATAGTTTTATACTTTGTATCTTCCCCAATGTAACTGAGGGATCCATTTTGTTTAACTGAAGTTTCTTTGTTATTAACCATGTGCTTATGGCTGTTTTTTATCACTATAAAGATGTGTGTAAATCCTGTCTATCGCCAGTCTGAACTGTGCCAACTTTTGGTGTGGACGCTTTGTGCACATCACTGGCTGTTTTTCTATTTCACCTTGGTGACTTAGTAAAGGCCTTTTTACACAGAGTTTTGACTCTTTGAACTATTCTGCCTTTGAGCGGAAACGGACTTTAACACACGCCTGGTAAGATTTGTACAGCAAACCTGAAATACTCTCTGACAAAAGCTGCAATATTCCACTCGCAAAGGCAGAGGAGCCACCATTAATTGCATCGGGAAACTGAGTCTTTCTATGTAGAGGCACGGGTCAGCAATGGTTGCACTTGTAACTAGTGTAAACTGACGGGATAATTTCTTCGATAGTTTCCAGGATGCTTCTTTGGTACTTTTGATATTCGTTCATCTTCATTTGGATAGAAGACATGATGGTGGACAGGTCCACGCGGACATCCTGAGATGTAGTGTTTCTATAATGAAAGAGTGAACTGGTTATGGTTTAGTGTAGTTTAGAGATACGGCATGGAAACAGGCCACAGAATCCGCATCAACCTGCGATCACCCCCCACATTTAACACAATCCTACACACAAGGGACAATTTACACATACACCAAGCCAATTAACCGACATGCCTGTACATTTTTGAAGTGTGGGAGGAAAACGTGGATCTTGGGGAAAACCCACGGGATCACGGGGAGAACGGGGGTAAAACCCACGCAGGTCACGGGGAGAACGTACAAACTCCGTACAGACAGCACCCGTAGTCGGGATCAAACCTGGGTCTGCGGTGAAGCAAGCACTGTAAGGCAGCAACGCCACCATGGCCGCCCACAAATTTCCATTCAGAAGCTTCAAATAATTACAATTTCAGGTGACACGGTGGTGCAGCGGTAGAGTTGCTGCCTTACAGCGCTTTCTGCAGCAGAGGCGTGCGTTCAATCCCACTACGGGCGCTGTCTGTTCTGTACAAAGATTGTCCGATCACCCCGTGACCTGTGTGGGTTTTCTCTGAGTTCTTGAGTTTCCTCCCACGTACATTTTTGTAACTTTGTGGCAACTCTTTTGTGCATTTTGTATGCAAAAACAAAGAATGTCACTGTACCTAGGTGAATGTGGCAATAAAATATCATCAGAATCAGCCACTGCAGTAGCATCATCATCATCAGCAGCAGCCATCGCATCAGCTTCATCTGCATCTCCATCATCTGCATCTCCATCATCAGCATCATTATCATCAGCATCATTATAATCAGCATCATTATAATCAGCATCATTATCATCAGCATCATTATAATCAGCATCATTATCATCAGCAACAGCATTATCATAATCAGGACCAGCCCAATCATAATCAGCATCATCATAATCAGCATTAGCCCAATCATAATCAGCATTAGCCCGATCATAATCAGCATCATCATAATCAGCATCATCATAATCAGCTTCATCATAATCATCATCATCATAATAAGCATTAGCCCTATCATAATCAGCATCATCAGCAACAGCATTATCATAATCAGTACTAGCCCAATCATAATCAGCATTAGCCCGATCATAATCAGCATCATCATAATCAGCATCATCATAATCAGCATCATGATAATCAGCATCATAATCAGCATCATTATAATTAGCATTAGTCCTATCATAATCAGCATTATCATAATCAGCATTAGCCATATCATAATCAGCATCATCATAAGCAGCATCATCATAATCAGCATCATCATCATCAGCATCATCATCATCAGCATCATCATAAATCAGCATCATCATAAATCAGCATCAATCATCATCAGCAATGAGCATCATCAGCATCTTCAGATTGGATTTGATTTGTATTCACAGCACCATATTGAAAAACTCTGTTGTACCCATAGATGGAGTACCTAAAATAATAAAAATAATGAAAAGAGTAAGTTAGAATAAATATGAACATTTTCCCAGACAGTGGGTGACAGAAATCAACATTTTTAACCCTTCATCACATTAATTTTAAATTTCTGAATCTCAGTCATCAACCTTGCTGCTAAAATTAAATGAGCAGAGAAGATGTACGAGAATGATACCAGGACTTGAGGGCATGTGATACAAGGGGGAGGTTGAGTAGGCTAGGACTTTATTCATAGGTTGAGAAGTTATAGGAGCAATGCCATACCCCCAATACCATGTGCTCTAATTTTGCACACTAATCTCTTGTGTGGGACCTTGTCAGAGGCTTTTTAAAAGTCCAGATACACCACATCCACTGTCTCTCCCTATCCATTCTACTTGTTGCACCCACAGAAAACTCCCAAAGATTAGTTAAGCATGATTTCCCCTTCATAAATTCATGCTGACTTTGATCGATCCTGTCACTGCTTTCCAAATGTTGCTGCTATTACATATTTAATAATGGATTCAAGCATCTTCCTCACTACTGATGTAAGGCTAACTGGTTTATACTTGGATGGTAACATGGAAATAAAAGGTTTAGAGGGTATGGGCCATATGCAGGCAGGTGGGACATAGGTAGATGGGGCACGTTGGACCGAAGGGCCTAGTTTCCACGCTGGTATCACTCTATGGACTATGGACTCTCCTGTTTCCACTAATTAGCTTAGCCCCTGCTGCACCTCACTCTCTACACTGGCCATCCTCCGCCACCCCCCCCCCCCACACACACACGCACTCACTGTCCTATATCTTTGCCTCCAAGGATGCTGCTCATGCTCAACTCAACTCACCCAGGATGACCAACATGTCCCATCTACACTAGTCCCACCTGCTTGCATTTGGCCCAAATGGTCTTCAATGTAGAGTCCAATGTGAGAGAATCAGGGGGTTGAGGGAATGATCTGCACACCCCCATGATCCAGGTTTAAAATGGAGGTGGACACAAAAATGGAGACTGGATGGGCGGCACGGTGGCGCAGCGGTAGAGTAACTCCCCAATGACTCTCACATGTCCTGTCTAAATGTTTCTCAAACGTTGGGATAGTCCCCTGCCTCAAATACCCTCAGCTGCTCGTTCCATAATAAGGCCCCCCCCACCACCCATTGTGTGAAAACGTTATTCCTCAGGTTCCTATTAAATCTTCTGGTTCTCGATCCCCTACTCTGGGAGAGAGACTCACCGAGTCCACACCGACTAAATGCATGAATCGTCCCCATACTGTGGGAACAGCGGGACAATATATCGAGGCCAATTAACCTACTCTTCTTTGGGATGTGTGGAGGAAACTGGAGCACCTGGAGGAAACCCACGGCAGCATTGGTACGAGAGCATGCAAACTCCATACAAGTCGTCAGACAGCAAGATCGAACCCAGGTCTCTGGCTCTGTGAGGCATCAGCTCTAACCTGCTGTGCCACTGTGCCACTCTGGGATGAATATGAAGTTGAGGAAAGACCCCATGGCACTGTATTGAAGAGAATTAAGTTCTCCGAATGGCCTGGCCAATATTTATCTCCACATAAACCCAACAACTCAGATTATTTGTCTGTGGCCACATTGCTTACAGTATGAGCTTACAATCTACATAGCTGTGTAGGAAGGAACTGCAGATATTGGTTTAAACCAAAGATAGACACAAAATGCTGGAGTAACTCAGCGGGATAGGCAGCATCTCTGGAGAGAAGGAATGGGTGACGTTTCAGGTCGAGACCCTTCTTCAAACTGAGAGTTAAGGGAGAAGGAGATACAGAAATAAGGACGTGTAAGGTGTGAAAATGGGACAAAGGGGATGAGGTTCACGGAAAATGTAGAATAGAACATTGTTAGCTGGGAGAAGGTCACAAATAGCAAAGCAAACAGAGATAAAATGAAATCAAGGACAGTCAGAGAACCGGGAAGGGGGAGGGTTGGAGAGAGAGGGAAAGCAAGGGTCACCGGAAGTTAGAGAAGGCAATATTCATATCGCTGGGGTCGAAGCAGCCCAAGCGAAAAAGCGAACAAGTTCCTTCCAACACTATTCAATAGTCATTTGGACCTGATGAGGTCAGGTAAGGTACTGAACATTTTCCAACCCGAGACACAAACAACTGGTAGGCATTACAGTTTTTGAGATTGTTCACGTTCTGAATTTGTACCAGGTCACTACGCAATCATAAAAGTGGCACGGTGGCGCAACGGTAGAGTTGCTGCCTCACAGCCAGGGCTCAATCTTGACTATACCTGCTGTCGGTATGGAGTTTGTACGTTCTCCCTGGGTTTTCTCCAGGTGTCCCGGTTTCCTCCCACATCCTGTCGACCAAAAATTGTGTGTGGTTAAGCATTGACTCAATATGTTGAAGTAGGCAAGAGTCTCCATGGTGGTGAGACAGCGCTATTTATTACACACAAAAAATCACATTAACGTATCAGTACAAACTGATGGTTCTAGATAGTTACATTCTAGATGGTTAAAACAGGTTTTGGGACTCAGCAGGAGTAGACATTGAGATGTTAAAAATCACCACCCGGGAGGTAGGTACATCCACGGCAAAGGCACACGACGGGCCACTCGATCAAAAAATCAGAGGCCGTAGGAGGATGTAAAATAAATTTTTCAAAGTTTACAAGAAACCAGTTCTCACGATGTCAGGGTTGGACACGCAGTGTTGGGTTCTCTTTGATTGTGCTTTGTTTTATATTATCAATTTATATCTTTGGTTATAAATCTTCCCCTACGATAGAAGGGTTATTACTTTCATTCTTTTATAATGAAAAGACTTATTACATAAACTAAAGAAATGTTTAAAAGATGTATTATTTACTCACTACTGTGTTGATTGAGCCAGAGTGTCGTATGGAATGAATCTACGACATGAAAAACACAGAGCTACAAAATCTTCATTTAATCACTCACGTGACTCCGAAGTGAAATAGTAAGATTAAACGAGAATTTACCAAGTTTGAAGTTTGATCGTTATTTTATGAGGAGTTACGATGAGGGATTACGTGCCCTCCACTCCCAACCCTAATAAAATAAGTAATCATCTGGTAGTTCTAGTCCTTGTTGAGCCTTACTATCTTACTCCGGCTATTGGTTCTGTGTTTTTCATGCCGCTGCTTTGACGTATGCCGATCATGCGCCAGGCGGGACTTCTTCACGTAATCCCTCATCGTAACTCCTCATAAAATAACGATCAAACTTCAAACTTGGTAAGTTCTCGTTTAATCTTAATATTCTAAATGGCCTACCCATTATTCTTAAACTGTGGCCGCTGGGTCTGGACACCCCCAACATCGGTATCATGTTTCCTGCCTCTAGCATGTCCAAACCCTTAATAATCTTATATGTTTCAATAAAATCCCCTCTCATCCTTCTAAACTCCAGAGTATACAAGCCCAGCTGCTCCATTCTCTCAGCATATGACAGTCCCGCCATCCCAGGAATTAACCTTGCAAAACCTACGCTGCACTCCCTGAAGCTGGGGGCGATCTTACAGAGGTGTATAAATGAGGGGGAATGCATATTTTTTACCCAGGGAAGGGGTATCAAGAACCAGAGGACATAGGTTTAAGTTAAGAGGGGAAAGATTTTTCTGCCACAGAAGGCAGTGGAGGCCAATTCACTGGATGTTTTCAAGAGAGCGTACGATTTAGCTCATAGGGCTAACAGAATCAAGGGATGTGGGGAAAAAGCAAGAATAGGGTACTGATTTTGGATGATCAGCCACGATCATATTGAATGGTGGTGCTGGCTCGAAGGGCCGAGGGGCCTACTCCTGTACCTATTTTTTATGTTTCTAAGATTTAATAGGAATCTGAGGGGCAGCTTTTTCACCCATTGGACGATGGAACAAGCTGCCAGAGGAGATGGTTAACACATGCTATAACAACATTTTATGGAAACCTAGGCATGTACATGGCTGTAAAAGGTTTAGATGGATATGGGGCATCACAGCCAAATGGGACAAGTTGGACAAGATGGGTTCTTGATTCTCACACTGTGGGTAGAAGTTTCTGTGCATTCACCTTATCTATTCCCCCCATGAATTTATACACCTCTGTAAGATCACCCCTCAGCCACTTGCGCTCCAAGGAATAAAGTTCTTGCTTGCCCAACCTCTTGGTCAGTATTATCCAATTGGGCCAAAGGACTCTGTCCATGCTGTATGACACTTTAACGCTTTTTATTTTAGCGAAGGGATCAATCTCAAGGAAGTACTCTAGGGCTCTGCTTTGAAGTTCCTGTAGTCTTCAGTGCTCATTTTGGAATAGAGCTTCATTATCTGATTTAACATTGCCTGCAGGGTTGTATTTCATGAGCAGTGGACAGGAATGTCAGCTTAGATACTCTTGAACAATCCTCCATAACTTAATGATGGAGTCATACAGTACAGAAACAGGCCCCAGAGCCCAATTAGTCCCTGCCGACCAAGGCGCCCCATCTAAAATGGTCCCAGGTAACATTTAGTGCAAGTTAAAGCCAGCAAAGTCCGATCAAGGATAGTTCAAGGGTCACCAAAGCAGTTGTTTTGGTTCACTCTCTTAAACAGACAGAAACACAAATAAAATCAGTAATCAAGCATTGAAATCTTTATTTCGCCAGGCGGGTGTGGTAAACACCCTTACAGTATGTAGATACAGACTATACAGAGTATCCCCACACAAAGGGGCAGTGATTAAGTACATGTATTTATACTCCAATAATCAGCAATTTAGCAATACCTTATCTACAGAGCATAGTACAGCCTCTTGCTGTAGCGGTTAGCCATATATGGTTACATGTTTTTTTTAGTAAATGACACACATTATAATCTTATATAGCAAGGGTAAGAGCAGAGAATCTGAACATCCTCTAAATGTTTATATTATAGAGGAGACATTCATGAAGTTGTGCTTGTTATCTTGCTTATGTTATTGGAATAAAGCACACCAAATTCTTTGTTAGCCTTGTTAGTTTAATAGGAGCAAGTGTAAGAGGTTTCTGCTGGCCTTGCAATTAATAGAAGAAAGGTAACAGCCTGTTTTAGTTTCAGGTGAATCCATCTTTGTAAATTTTAAATCTTTTAAACTTCCTCATTCCTTCCTCTTTATCAGTTTATGATAACATTCGCAATCACCAGTAGGTACATAATGGTCACAAGCAGTTAACAATAAAAATTAGAGCAATGATTACTGAAACGATAGAGCCATAGTGTAATATAGTATTCCAAAGTCCATCAAGCCAACTGAATGGCCAGCATCTCCCATTCTACCTCATTGTACCTATGCATGCCACTGTCAACCTTATGGATTTTCTCAATTTCTTGGGAAATGTGGGTAGCAAGGCCATTTATATTAGAGGATTCATCAGGGATCTATGCACAACACTCTTCTTATTGTAATACAGGTTCCTCTTTGTTGATCATTACGATAGTGAGAACGTTTCTTAATGTACAATATTAAAACAGTTAACACGATGATGTACAAGGATTGTCAAGAAATGAGAATGGAGCTGTCAAGTATCTTTATGCAGAGCATATCTAAAAAACTGAAGAGTATTATTTAGAATTCATACATTTTAGTCTGTTACCGTTAATTCTTATACAGACTTCCCATTTAATTGCTTCATGCCATTTATCCGTGACTGTGGGAGCTGCAGATTAGTTTTTAGCTTCTTTAACAGATTAACATCCATAAATTCAAATGTTACAAGATACCATGAACTAGAAGCATTATGTATGTGTCTGAGTGTAATTTGGTTTTGAATCTGTCCTTGAGCTCGTAAGGGGTTACGGCAAAAACCCAAAATCCTAATCAGATAAAGAAGTTTGTTTACCTCACAGCAGCTAGTTCACTGCTTAACACTTCTACAATAGTAGTCCTTCGCAGTTACAGCGCATTCCACCACTGCTGGTAAAGCCACGGAACAATAGGCTATCGGTCTTTATGGAGGGATATGGGGTAAAAGACTGAACATAGGTCAATTACTGTAAAGGTGTCAATAGACAATAGGTGCAGGAGTAGGCCATTCTGCCCTTTGAGCCAGCACCGCCATTCATTGTGATCATAGCTGATCATCCCCAATCAGTACCCCGTTCCTGCCCTCCCCATATCCCCTGACTTCACTATATTTAAGAGCCCTATCTAGCTCTCTCTTGAAAGCATCCAGAGAACCCGCCTCCACCACCCTCTGAGGCAGAGAATTCCACAGACTCACCACTCTGTAAGAAAAAGTGTTTCCTCATCTCCATTCTAAATGGCTTAAGCCCCTGTCCCACTTAGGAAACCTGAACGGAAACCTCTGGAGACCTTGCGCCCCACCCAAGGTTTCCGTGAGGTTTCCGGAGGTTCTGGTCACTCTCCCTAATGTTGGAAAGTGGTTTCCGCGTAGTCGAGGCTTCTTCTATGTTCCTGCGATTATTTTTTTTAAAAAAACAAAACGGGCCACGATGAAAAATAGGTTGCCGTTTGGTTGTAGCCAGTGGAGTGGGGTTGCTATTTATGTACAGGCAGTCAAAGGCAATCTCCTTCGCTGACCGGCCATTTTTATTGGTTCATTGGAGTTTTCAGCAAAGGTCCTGTCGGATCTTTGGTTTTCAGGACCTAGAAGATCCGCCGGAAGGTAAAATGCCCGCTAACTTTATTAAACGTCTTAAAACAGTCTCCACTCCTTCTCCCCCCCCCCCCCCCCCCGTTCTCTCCCCTTCTCTCCCCTTCTCTCCCCTTCTATCTCCCTTCTCTGTCCTTCTCTCCCCTTCTTTCCCTCCCTCCCGCGCTCTCTAAAGGACTTACCATGCTCTGTGGCAGCCGTTTACCTTCCTCTTCATCGCACAGACAGCGCTCCTCCGCTGTCCCTGGCCCCCACCTTCGCGATGTATTTGTGTGTGCGTGTGTGTGTGTGTGTGTGTGTGTGGTCGGTAGCAAAGATCCTATATGATCTCTGATCAGTAGATGCAGCTTACGCTTTGGTCGTGGCTTTCCAGGCAAGTGACCAAAACCTCTGGCGATTCATGGAGAGTGACCGGAACCTCCGGGAAACTCATGGAAATCTTGGGTGGGGCGCAAGGTCTCCAGAGGTTTCCGTTCAGGTTTCCTAAGTGGGACAGGGGCATTATTCCTTATTCTTAAACTGTGGCCCCTGGTTCTGGACTCCCCCAACATCGGGAACATGTTTCCTGCCTCTAGCGTGGCTTCTGTTGGCTTCTGTCGTTATAGATGACAGAATAATATTGGTATCAGGTATGAAAGAACTATTTTAAATAGCTCTCAGGTCTTAGACAAAACACCATTCATTACGTCATCCCACTTTCGGGATCTATTACACAGAATTTGCATTTTCACTAATAATGCTCGTTGCAACCAAGACAATCGTGTCAATCATAAAGACTAGAGCTATCCCTTCTTAAGCCTCCGGGGCCAGTCAATACGTGCATCTTGGACAAGCACCAACAAAGAGAAGCAGGGAGAAGAGCTGATTGGCTGAAACCTGTGGGGAAAGCGAGTCAGAGGTGAGTCAGAGGGGGAAAACAGTTTAAAATGAGCGCCAAAATGCCAGTGTTAGCCCAGTGCTTATGTGGATCTTGGACAAGCAGCAACAAAGAGAAGCAGGAGAAGAGCTTATTGGCTGAAACCCGTTGGAAAGGTAAGTAAGTTACTGGGGGAAAACAGAGGTGTTTGGTTTGTAAATTGGTAAATTAGGCAATTTATCCATCAATATAAGCAAGGCTAGGGGGAGCGGCAGTGAGGGAGTGGCCTTGGGAGTAAAGTGTGAGTCTTTGGCTCGAGAGTCTTCGCTGTGTAGAGGAGGCTATCCTAAATGCTGGAGAGGGGGATAGACAAAGCAGCAGTGAGAACGACTGTTGGCTGGACTTGGTGAGACTTGAGTGCAGGTTTAAAAAGAGGGCAAGCAGCACTTTGAGTGCTGGTCGGACAAAAAACATAGTTCTAAGCTCATCAGAGGAAGGAAGGTTAGAAGTGAGTGTGGGGATTGGCTGAACAATTAGATTGGTAAATTAGACAACTAGGCAATTTAGCATCTGATATAAGCAAGACTTGCTCAAGGGGTGCGGCCCTGTCGAGGGATAGAATAAAACTAAAAGAAAAGATGTTTAACACAGCAAAGAGTAGCCGATAGCCAGAGGATTGGGAAACTTTCATAGGACAACAGAAGGAAATAATATGGGCTGAAAAGATGAAGTACGAGGGGAAGCTGGCCAGGAATGTAAAGAAGGACAGTAAAAGCTTATTTAGAGATGTAAAGGGAAAAAGAATAGCAAAGTCAAATGTGGGTCCCTTGAAGGCAGACACAGGTGAAATTATGATGCGGAACAAGGAAATGGCAGAAGAGTTGAACAGGTACTTCGGATCTGTCTTCACTAAGGAAGACACAAACAATCTCCCAGATGTACTGGAGGACAGAGAATCTAAGGGGGTAGAGGAACTGAAAGAAATGTTCGTTAGGCGAGAAATAGTATTGGGTAGGCTAATGCGACTGAAGGATGATAAATCCCCTGGACCTGATGGTCCGCATCCCAGGGTCCTCAGGGAGGTGGCTCTAGAAATAGTGGACGCATTGGTGATTATTTTCCAATGTTCAATAGATTCAGGATCAGTTCCTGTGGATTGGAGGATAGCTAATGTTATCCCACTTTTCAAGAAAGGAGCGAGAGGAAAAACGGGAATTACAGACCAGTTAGCCTTTTTTGCTTTTCACACAGGCCCGGGGAGCCGTTGGTGCGAGAGGGGGGGAGCTCCCTGTGCTGTGAGTATATATCTAGCACGGGGCATTTTTGCTTTTGCCCACTGTGAGACTGAAATCTGCAACGTTCCATCTTCCAGAGAGGGAATCTGGTGAAGCCTCTGATTGGTTGAAGAGGACCAGAGGAAGCAGCTGATTGGATGCAACCCGGGTTTACATTTTTACATTTTCAATTAATACATTAACTGGGAGTTAAGGGTTCAGTCTTTAGTAGTAAAGTTTAAAGGGATAACGTTTATATATCTATAATATATAGATATATCTATATATATATAGATATATCTATATCAGATTATATATAGACAGGGGTTTATAAATACAGATTATATTATATATATATATATATATATATATATATATATATTATATATATATATAACAGAGATTATATATAGACAGAGGCCGGGAGCGGTGCTGCAGTGGGAGGAGCCAAAATCCCGTAACGTTCCATTCGCAGCTCGCAGTTGGGAAGCCGATGATTGGTGGAAGACGACTCGAGGGAGCAGCTGTTTGGCAGTCAGATCCCTGCTGATTTCTTTCAGCTAAAATCCTTGCATTGTATTGTACATTGTACTGTATCCAGGGTAAGGGGGATGGATGAGTGCCAAGGGCAGTTTACTGTTCTGGATGTCAGATGTGGAGGTCATGCAGTCAGATAGCTCTCCAGACGTCCACATCTGCGCCAGGTGCGTCAAGATGGCGCTCCAAATGGACCGTATTCGGTACCTGGAGCAGCAGCTCGATGACCTCTGTCTGGTCAGGGAGAGTGAGGAAGCCATAGAGAGGAGCTACAGACAGGTGGTCACTCCAAAAACCACAGGAGGCAGAAAAGTGGGTCACGGTTAGGAGAGGCAAGGGGCAGAGGCAGGGACTAGAGAGTACCCCGGTGGCTGTACACCTTGGCAATAAGTACTCCTGTTTGAGTACTGTTGGGGGGCACAGCCTACCTGGGGGTAGCAACAGCGACCGGGCCTCCGGTACAAAGACCGGCCCCTGTTTGCTCAAAGGGTAAGGAAAAGAAGAGGAGGGCAGCAGTAATAGGGGACTCTATAGTTAGGGGTCAGTTAGGCGATTCTGTGGACGCATGTCAGGAGACCCAGATGGTAGTTTACCTACCTGGTGCCAGGGTCCGGGATGTGACCGAACGTGTCCGAGATATCTTGAAATGGGAGGGAGAGGAGCCAGAGGTCGTGGTACATATATGTACCAATGGACAGAGGTAGAAAATGAGAGGAGGTCCTGAAAGGAGAAATTTAGGGAGTTAGGAAGAATGTTAAGGAGAAGGACCGCAAAGGTAACAATCTCAGGATTACTGCCTGTGCCACGCGACAGTGAGAGAGGAATGGTGCAAGGTGGAGGATAAATGCGTGACTAAAGGACTGGTGCAGAGCACAGAGATTCAAGTTTCTGGTTCATTGGGACTTCTTTTGGGGAAGGTGTGACCTGTACAAAAAGGACGGGTTGCACTTGAACCCGAGGAAACCAATATCCCTGGCGGGGAGATTTGCAAAGGCTACTGGGGAGACCTTAAACTAGAACGGTTGGGGGGAGGGACTCAAATTAGAGAGGCAAGTATCCGTTTGTGAGGCAGGAGGCAGAGAAGAGAAGCAGTCAGACGCAACACGTAGGGAGGAAAGAAGAAAAAAAATAACAAACAGAGAATAAGAAAGGGAGGGTTTCTTAAATGTGTGAGCAGAGAGACAGAGGGGTGTAAAATGAGGATAGGAGCAAAAGGTAGCGAGGTGAAAAGTGGCAGGAAAACAAATCCAGGGCAAAAATCTAAAAGGGCCACTTTTCAACATAATTGTAAAAGGACCAAGAGTTGTTGTAAAAACAAGCCTGAAGGCTTTGTGTCTCAATGCGAGGAGCATTTGTAATAAGGTGGATGAGTTGAATGTGCAGATAGCTATTAATAATTAATGATATAGTTGGGATCAAACGGAGACATGGCTCCAGGGTGACCAAGGCTGGGAGCTGAACATCCAGGGGATATTCAATATTCAGGAAGGATAGAAAGAGAGGAAAAGGAGGTGGGGTAGCGTTGCTGGTTATAGAGGAGATTAACGCAATAGAAAGGTAATGACATTAGCTTGGAGGATGTGTAATCGATATGGGTGGAGCTGTGAAAACACTAAGGGCAGAAAACACTAGTGGGGTGTTGTGTACAGGCCACCTAACTGTAGTAGTGGAGCTGGGATGGCCATCAACAGGAAATTAGAAATGCGTGCAACGAAGGTAAAACCTTATAATGGGTGACTTCAATCTACATATAGATTGGGTGAATCAAATTGGCAGGGGTGCTGAGGAAGAGGATTCTTTGAATGTATGCGGGATAGTTTTCTAAACCAACATGTGGAGGAACCAACGAGAGAGCAGGCTATCTAGACTGGAATATTGAGTAATGAGGAAGGGTTAGTTAGTAGTCTTGTTGTACGTGCCCCCTTGGGCAAGAGTGACCATAATTATGGTTGAGTTCTTCATTAAGTTGGAGAGTGACATTGTTAATTCAGAAACACGGTCCTGAACTTAAAGAAAGGTAACTTTGAGGGTACGAGAGACGTGAATTGGCCAAGATCGACTGGCAATTGATTCTTGAAGGGTTGACGGTGGATATGCAATGGAAGGCATTTAAAGACTGCATGGATGAACTACAACATTTGTTCATCCCAGTATGAAAAAAGAATAAATCAGGAAGGTGGTGCATCCGTGCATAACGAGGGAAATCAGGATAGTATCAAAAGAAAAAGATGAAGCGTACAAATTAGCCAGAAAAGCAGCCTACCAGGGGCACTAGAAGAGAAATTCAGAGACCAACAGAGGAAGACAAAGGGCTTAATTAGGAAAGGGAAAATGGAGTATGAAAGAAAACTGCAGGAAACATAAAAACTGACTGCAAAAGTTTTTATTTCGATATGTTGAAGCGCAAAAGATTAGTTAAAACAAATGTAGGTCCGTTGCAGTCAGAAACGGGTGAATTGATCATGGGGAACAAGGACATGGCAGACCAATTGAATAACTTCTTTGGTTCTGTCTTCACTAAGGATGATATAAATAATTTTCCGGAAATAGCAGGGGATCGCGGGTCAAATGAGATGGAGGAAATGAGTGAAATCCAGGTTAGCCGGAAAGTGGTGTTGGGTAAATTGAATGGATTAAAGGCCGATAAACCCCAGGGCCAGATAGGCTGCATTCCAGGGTACTTAAGGAAGTAGCCCCAGAAATAGCAGATGCCTTAGTGATGCCTTTAGATTCTGGAGTAGTTCCTGAGGATTGGTGGGTAGCTAATGTAACCCCACTTTTTAAAAAGGGAGGGAGAGAGAAAACGGGGAATTACAGACCAGTTAGTCTAACATCGGTAGTGGGGAAACTGCTAAAGTCAATTATTAAAGATGGGATAGCAGCGCATTTGGAAAGTGGTGAAATCATTGGACAAAGTCAGCATGGATTTATGAAGGGTAAATCATGTCTGACGAATCTTATTGAATTTTTTGAGGATGTAACTAGTAGAGTGGATAAGGGAGAAGCAGTGGATGTGTTGTATCTGGACTTTCAGAAGGCTTTCGACAAGGTCCCACTCAAGAGATTGGTATACAAACTTAAAGCACACGGTATTGGTGGTTCAGTATTGATGTGGATAGAGAACTGGCTGGCAGACAGGAAGCAAAGTAGGAGTGAACGGTCCTTTTCAGGATGGCAGACAGTGACTAGTAGGGTGCTGCAAGGCTCAGTGCTGGGACCCCAGTTATTTACAATATACATTAATGATTTGGACGAGGGAATTAAATGCAACATCTCGAAGTTTGCGGATGACACGAAGCTGGGGGGCAGTGTTAGCTGTGAGGAGGATGCTAGGAGGCTGCAGGATGACTTGGATAGACTGGGTGAGTGGGCAAATGCATGGCAGATGCAGTATAATGTGGATAAATGTGAGGTTATCCACTTTGGTGGCAAAAACAGGAAGGTAGACTATTATTTGAATGGTGACCGATTAGGAAAAGGGGAGAAAGGCGAGACCTGGGTGTCATGGTACACCAGTCATTGAAAGTAGGCATGCAGGTGCCACAGGCAGTGAAGAAAGCGAATGGTATGTTAGCATTCATAGCAAAAGGATTTGAGTATAGGAGCAGGGAGGTTCTACTGCAGTTGTACAGGGTCTTGGTGAGACCACACCTGGAGTATTGCGTACTGTTTTGGTTTCCATCTCTGAGGAAAGACATTCTTGCCATAGAGTGAGTACAGAGAAGGTTCACCAGACTGATTCCTGGGATGTCAGGACTTTCATATGAAGAAAGACTGGATAGACTCGGCTTATACTCGCTAGAATTTAGAAGATTGAGGGGGGATCTTATTGAAACTTACAAAATTCTTAAGGGGTTGGACATGCTAGATGCAGGAAGACTGTTCCCGATGTTGGGGAAGTCCAGAACATGGGGTCACAGTTTAAGGATAAGGGGGAAGTCTTTTAGGACTGAGATGAGAAAAACATTTTTCACACAGAGAGTGGTGAATCTGTGGAATTTTCTGCCACAGAGTGTAGTTGAGGCCAGTTCGTTGGCTATATTTAAGAGGGAGTTTGATGTGGCCCTTGTAGCTAGAGGGATCGGGGGTATGGAGAGAAGGCAGGTACGGTATACTGAGTTGGATGATCAGCCATGATCATATCGAAGGGCCGAATGGCCTACTCCTGCACCTATTTTCTATGTTTCTGTGTTAGCTGGGACATTCCCCCGGGAGACTTTGTTGTGGACACTTGTATGGGCATTGCACTTAATAATAGCCATTTGGACTGGGAGGGTTAAGGCATGCAGTAGCTGGTGCAGTAGCAAGCGCTGTTTTTAAGTTGCAAAAGTCGTCTTGTTGGAGTGAGAGAGTTAGATAGAGAGTTGCTGTTGTGCCCTGAGACACCAATGTATCCACTGCCAGTAGAAATTAACCAAGTCCAGAAACGGGATTGGTCCGATTACTCACAGACTTTCCCCTCTCTCTCCAGCAGGGAGACGAGCTGTTTTAAGTTTGTTTTAAACAGTACTGAATATTGGCTGCAAAATGTTGAGGTTCTTGGGGCAAACATGAACAGCCTTGATTCTTGCGGGGTAGTTAAGTGCCTCGAAAGCCACCAGCTCGGCATCCTGCTTTATCTTTTGTTTTCCCTTTCCCTGGTGCTCTGTTGTTTAACTCTCTCACTGCTGGGTTCATTATTGCTCTTCCTTCTGCCTTAAGCCCTCTCCCTTGCGCTTCTTCCTTATCAATTCTGGGGGTGCCCTTCCCTGTAGGTGTACTGGAGCCCCTTCCTCTTCACGGGATCTTAGTGTCGTAGCTCCTGATGTTAGTGACTGGTAGCCAGGGCATGGGGGATGTGGTCTACACTATTCCCAATTGTTTCTCTCCCCGGATTTGTTCCACATCCCCCGACCCCCCTCTGTAAACAAGGTCGCCGTGTCAGACAAGGGGTCCTCTGGGATATTTTGCGTAAGTTTCCATTTTTACATACCAATTGTTTAATATTATGTTGGCCAACCGTATTCTCCCTTTTTATTCATTAAGGTAATCTTTGCGTTTTCCTGGATGCAAATAACACATATGCTGTACCGGAAGCTCCCATATTACTCTTACCCCATTACTCCGCTCAATGTCGGCTTAATACCTCAAACAGCCTACTTAGTCTGAGTCAACAATCCCAAAAATTGTGTTGTCTGTTCTAGAAGATCTTGGCAGGGAACCAGATCACTTCGGAACAAGGATCACAATGTTCCCGGGTACTCTCAGGAGTTCAAATTCAAGGGGTCTGATACTGCACTTTCTTTCCCCCTATTAGACCCCGGCGAAACTGCAGCTTCTTACTCCGTCTTCAGCAATTGTTTCCAGCAAGACCTGCTCGACTACGCCAATGTTGTGGTTCACTTTCTCTTAAACAGACAAAAACGCAAATAAAATCAGTAATCAAGCATTGAAATCTTTATTTCGCCAAGCGGGTGTGGTAAAGACTCTTACAGTTTGTAGATACAGACTATACAGAGTATCCTCACACAAAGGGGCAGTGATTAAGTTCATGTATTTATACTCCAATAATCAGCAATTCAGCAATACCTTATCTACAGAGCATAGTACAGCATCTTGGTTCTTAAGATTGACAGCTTCTTAAGATTGACATTTTCTTCTGAGAGAGGAAGGGTTAGCCATATATGGTTATATAAGGCTATTTTTCTGCAGAACAAGCAATTTGGTTTTTTTTAAGTAAATGACGCACATTATAATCTTATAGAGCAAGGGTAAGAGCTGAGAGTCTGAACATCCTCTAAATGTTTACATTATAGAAGAGACATTCATGAAGATGTGCTTGTTATCTCACTTGTGTTATTGGAAAAAGACACATCAACATCTTTGTTAGCCTTGTTAGTTTAATAGGAGCAAGGGTAAGAGCTTTCTGCTGGCTTTGCAATTAATAGAAGAAAGGTAACAGCCTGTCTTAGTTTCAGCTGAATCCATTTTTGAAAATTAAAATGTTTTAAACTTCCTCAAGGTAGCTAGTAGCTGAGCACTGCTCTCTGGTTGTTGTCAGGTGGTTTAGTTGCTTGATAACAGCTGGGAAGAAATTGTCCCTGAATCTGAAGGTGTGTGTTTTCACACTTCTATACCTTTTGCCTGGTAGGAGAAGGGAGTGGTCAGGATGCGACACGTCCTTGATTATACTGCTGGACCCGCCCTCACCAATGATCCACAAACCCACCACCTGAAACCAATATCAAAAACATTTTATATCCAAAATTATTAAACCCACACCATGAATGAAGAATCCCTCAGATGGGAATGCATTTACCCTCAGTTTCACTGTAAATGAACATATCAGAAATCAATGGTCAAACAAAATATGTAGGAAGGAACTGCAGGTGCTGGTTTATACCGAAGATAGACTCAAAGTGCTGGAGTAACTCAGCGGGTCAGGTAGCGTCTCTGGGAAAAGGAATAGATGATGTTTCAGGTCGGAACAGTCCTTCAGTCTGAGTCTGTATCTCTAAACTAAACTAGCGGTAAGAAAGAAGGGTCCTGACCCGCAATGTCACCTATTCCTTGTCTCCAGAGACACTGCCTGACCCACTGAGTTACTCCAGCACTTTGTGTCCATCCATGCTCAAACACATGGGAATGAGTAAATGCAGAAACATTGAACTGCAGATGCTGGTTTATGCCAAAGATAGACGCGGAGTGCTGGAGGAACTCAGTGGGTCAGGCAGTATCTCTGGAGAGAAAGGGTAGTCTTTTCTCACCTCCAGCTCTTCATCCCTCCCCCACCCCCCTCGCCTCCCACTACCAACTTTCAGTTTGAAGAAGGGTCCCGACTCGAGACATCACCCATCATTTTTCTCCAGAGATGCTGCCTGACCCGCTGAGTTCCTCCAGCACTTTGTGTCTATCTTCAGAATGAATAAACCTCCCCAACTTCATGCTTCCCATTGATGAAGAAAAAACCAATTGACACAAATATGAGGCTTGTTGTTCAGTGCCTTGAATGCAAAGTGTTTTTACTGAGTTTCAACGCTGATATAGTTTCTCAATGACCATCTTTTGAAGGAAGTCGCCTTAATCTGAGATCGGTTTATTCAGCAGGATTGTCCTGAAAAACAAAAACACAAAATAAATTTATCTCCACTCTTTGTCAGCAGTGAGTTAGGACAAAATACAAGCTGAAAATAACACATGGGTATCAGGGGCGGCATGGTGGCACAGCGGGTAGAGCCGCTACCTCACAGTGCCAGAGACCCGGGTTCAATCTTGACTTTGGGTGCTGTTTGTATGGAGTATGTACATTCTCCCCGTGACCTGCGTGGGTTTTCTCTGAGATCTCCCTTTTCCTCCCACATCTCAAAGACGTACAGATTTGTAGGTTAATTGTAAAATTTCCCCTAGCGTGCAGGGAGTGGATGAGAAAGTGGGATAACATGGAACTGGTGTTCTTGAAGGTAACATGGAACTGGAAGGGGGTGGCACGGTTGCGCAGAAGTAGAGTTGCTGCCTTACGTCACCAGGGACCCAGGTTCAATCCTGACTGTGGGTGCTGCTGTACAAAGTTTGTACATTCTTCCCGTGATCTTTGTGGGATTTCCTCTGGGAGCTCCAGTTTCTTCCCACAGGTTTATACGCCAATTGGTTTCGGTATTATTGTAAATTGTCCCTAGTGTGTGTAGGATAGTGTTAGTGTGCGGGAATCGCTGGTCGGTGAGTACTTATCTTGTTTCCGCGCTGTATCTCTAAACTAAACCAAACCATCTATCTATATACTTTTAAAACTCTATGTGTGTCTGCCGTCCGGCTGCCGGTGACTGTGTCTGTCGACCGCCGTCCGGCTGCCGGCTGGCTGTCACATTCCGTTTTTTTTTCAGATAGGATTTTTGCCCTTTGATTCCCTGCTCCGCCAAAACCGGACCCTCAGACGCCGCCGTTTTTTCCATTTCGCCAGACGTTACGCTTGTACATTCACAAAAGCGCTCCTCATTACGTTTAGACGTTTTTACATACGCAATTTTTAATAAAATCATTCCCCCCCCCCCCCCAATTTTTCAAAATCTTAAAACAATCAAATTGCTGTCACCCATAGAATGTTGGTGAACGTTCCATCGTGTGATGTCACAATGCCCGATGCTCACACATGTCCAATCGGAACAGATCTCATTTACATCTGCCTTTGCCCCCAGCCCCCCCCCCCCCCCCCCAGCAGCCTGCGTCGAAGCGCGTGATCACGTGTGTGGGAATAGAGAAAGAGGATTGGGGGTGATATACTGCCCCTACCCCTCCTCCTCCCTCACTACCTCCCCACTTTCCCCTCTCTCCCCCCACCCCTCTCCCCCTCCCTCCACACTCTTCCCCCTCTCTCACACCTCTCTCCATCTCCCTCTCCCTCTCCCTCTCCCCCATCCCTTTTTCCCTACCCCTCTCTCCCTCTTCTACCACTCCCCCCTAACCCCCTCCCCCTCCCTCTCTCCCACTTCCACCACTCCCCCTACCCCTCTCCCCCTCCCTCTCCACTCTTCCACTTCTCCCCCCATCCCCACCCCTTCCCAATCCCTCTCCCTTCCTCCTCCCTCCCCACTCTTCCCCCTCCCCTACCACTCTCCCTCTCCATCCACACTCTTCCCTCTCTCTCCCCTATCCCTCTCCCTACCACTCCCCACTCTCTTTCCCCCTCTCTCTCTTCCCCCCTCTCCTCCCCTCCCTCTCCCACCTCCCCCCCTCTCCCCCTCACTCCCCTCCCCACCCCCTCTCCCACCCCTCCTCCCCTCCCCTCTCCTCACCCCCCCTCCTCCCTCCTCCTCCCCCTCTCTCCCCCCCACCTCCATCCTCTCCTCCTCACCCCCTCCCTCCCCCACCCACCCTCTCCCCCCTCCCACCCCCTCCTCTCCCCACCCCCCCTCCCCTCTTGCACCACTCCCCACCCCACTCTCTCCACCCCCTCTTCCCTCTCCCACTCCCTGCTCTCCTCCCACCTCCCTCCACACTCCCCCCCACCACTCTCCCCCTTCTCCCTGCCTCTACCTCTCCTCTTCCCACTCCCCCCTTCCCCCCCCCCACTCCCTTCCCCCTCCCCCACCTCCCTACCCCACCTCTCCCCTCCCACCCCTTCCACCTCCCCTCCCCCCCACCTTCCCTTCCACTTCCCTTCCCCCGCCATTCCCCACCCTCCCTCTTCCCACCACTCCCTCCCATCCACCCTCTGTCCCTCTTCCACCTCTCTCCCCCACTCCCCCCCCCACTCTACCCCTCGGCACCCTACCCCCTTTCCCTCTCCCCACCCTCCTCCCTCTCACCCTCCCCTCCCCCACCTCCCCATCCCTCTCCCCATCCCCCACCTCCCCTCTCTCCCCCACCCCCCTCCCTTCCCTCTCCCTCCCCACTCTTCCCCTCTCTCTGCTCTCCCCTCCCTCCCCACTCTTCCCCTCCCCCTACCACTCTCCCCCTCACTCCATCCCCACCCCCCTCCTCTCTCCCTCCACACCTCCCCGTCTCTCCACCTCCTTCCCTCTCCTCCCTCCATCCCCCCCATCTCCCCGTCTCTCCCTCCACCCCTCCACCCCTCTCCTCCCCCCCCCACCCTCCCACACCTCTCACCCCTCCCTCCCTCTCACCCCTCCCCATCTCCCTCTCCTCCTCACTCCCTCCCACCCCTCTTTCCTCCCCCACCCTCTCTCACCCCTATCTCCCCCAACCCCCTTCCCCTTGCTCTTGCACCACTCCCTGCTACCTCTCTCCCCCCACCTCTCTCCACTCTTCCCTCTCCCTCCCCCCCTTTCTCTCTCTCTCCCCCTCCTCTCTCACCCCCTCTCTCCCCACCTCTCTCCCTCTCATCCTCCTCTCTCTCCCCCTCCACTCTCCACCTCTCCCCTCCCCCTCTTTCCTCCCCCTACCCCTCTCCCCTTCTCCCTAACCCCTCTCCTCTCACCTCCCTCCTCCCCTCCCGTTCCCCCACCTCTCTCTACCCCCCTCACCCTCCTCCTCCTCCCACCCCCTTCCATCTCCCCATCTCCTTCCTTCCTCTCCCCTGCCCCTTCCCTCCTCTCCCCCGCCATTCCCCTACTCGTCCCTCTTCCACCACTCCCACCCCCTTCCCATACCCCTCTGTCCCTCTTCCACCGCTCCCCCTACACCTCCCCCCCCCCCCCACTCTTCCACTTCCCTTCCCCGCACCTTTTCCCTACCCCTCTCTCCCTCTTCCACCACCCTCCTCCCCTCTCTCTCTCCCACTTCCACCACTCTCCCCTACACCTCTCACCCTCCCTCCCTCCCTCCCCACTTCCCTCTCACCCATCCCCCACCTCCCCATCTCCCTCCCCCACCCCTCTCTTCCCCTCCCTTCCCTCTCCCTCCCCACTCTTCCCCCTCTCTCCGCTCTCCCCTCCCTCCCCACTCTTCCCCTCCCCCTACCACTCTCCCCCCTCACTCCACACTCTTCCCTCTCTCTCCCCTACCCCTCCCCCTCCCTCCACACTTCCCCGTCTCTCCCCTTCCCCTCCTCCTCCCTCTCTCCTCCCAATCCCTCCACCACTCCCCCACCCCTCTCACCCCCTCCCTGAACCCTCTCACACCCTCCCCACCCCCTCTCCTCCTCCCTCTCCATCGCCCTCTCCTCACCCCTCCCACCCCCTCTCTCCCCACCCCTCTTCACCCCTACCTCCCCCCCACACCCCCTTCCCCTCGCTCTTGCACCACTCCCTGCTAGCTCTCTCCCCCCACTCTTCCCCTCTCCCTCCCCCTCCCCTTTCTCTCTCTCTCCCCCTCCTCTCTCACCCCCTCTCTCTCCCCACCTCTCTCCCTCTCATCCTCCTCTCTCCCGCTCCACTCTCTCTCCACCTCTCCCCTACCCCTCTTCCACCCCCTCCCCCTCAACTCTCCCCTTCTCCCTAACCCCTCTCCTCTTACCTTCCCCTCCTCCTCTCCCCTCCCCCTTCCCCCACCCCTCTCCCACCCTCAGGGACATGCTGCCCCCCCCCCCACCCCCCGCAAACGCACGTTGGGGGAACAGACCCAACGGGTCTGCACTTGGTCTAGTTAATTTTAAAGCTTTGGTAAATAAATGTAGTTATTTGCAGGTGCAACACATCACAGGCATGTACATTCATAGCTGGAGAGAGTGAGTGGTTCAGGTTAGTGGGCTGAATTGCCTTACTTAGCATGTCCATTATAGTTGTCTGGTACTTCTGATATTTTTTGAAGTTCTTCTGAACAATGGAGGCAATATTGCACAGATTCATGGTATGACACTTTCGCTGTGAGGTGCTGTAACAAAAAGGTGAACCGTAGTATTATCCATGAAAACATTGAGATTCAGAAACCCTAAATACCATGAAACATTATGCTCCCGACTAATTAACTACATGTGCAGGAAAGAGCTGCAGATGATGGTTTACACTGAAAATAGACACAAAAAGCTGGAGTAACTCAGCGGGACAGGCAGCATCTCTGGAGAGAAGGAACAGGTGACGTTTTAGGTCGAGACCCTTCTTCAGACGACAAATGTGAAATTCAGGACATTTCAGCTCTTTGTGCATTCACACCTTCAAGGGATTCGGATGATATTTTCAATGCCAGAATACATATGTCCATGCCAGATTGTGTCTGATATGGGAAGGCAGTTCACCAGGATGATGGGTCAAAGTAGCCTATTCCTGCTCCTACTTTAGCCTGTTGAGATGCAGCGCAGAAACAGGCCCTTCCTCTACCGAGTCTGCGCCGACCAGCGATCCCCACACTAGCACTGTTCTACACACACTAGGGACAATTTGGAGTGTAGGTGGAAACTAGAGCACCCGGAGAAACATACACTCCACACAATCAATGGTATTCCCAGCCATCTCCCTCACCTTAAAGCTGTGCTCACTTATATTTGACTTAAGATTATGTCCCCCAGTATATGAGAAAACTATGCTCTCTGAATAACACACATTAACACTACCCTACACACACTGGGGACAGTTTTTACATATGTATACATTTCATACTTAGCCAATTAACCCACAAATCTGTACGTCTTTGAAGGGTGGGAGGAAACCGGAGCACCCAGAGAAACCCCACACAGGCAGCACCCGTAGTCGGGATCGAACCTGGGTCACTGGCGCTGAGAGGCAGCAACTCTACCGCTGCGCCACCCTGACTTTGTGGTGTTGTCGTGGGATAATATCGAACTGAGGGATACAGTTATGAGATAAGAATGCAGGCATCTAAAACTGAAGTTACTGAGCCAAGCAAAGCAAGGGCCATAGATACATGGAGCACGGAAGTAGGCCCTTCGACCCAACTTGTCCATGACATCTAAGATGCCCTATCTACGCTAATCCCAGTTGCCCGTGTTTGGCCCATTTCCCTCCACCACATTAAATTGTAAGAAGGATCCCAACTCCAAAGATCATCTTTCTCTGTTGTCTAGAGATGTTTGCTGTTCCGCTGAATCATTCCAGCATTTTGCGTATTCATTTGTCAAAAGTCCCCCTCAGTTGTATTCACCTATCACTCGCCATGCATTGTCCTGCCCTTCCTCTCTTCCAGTTTTTTCCCCTCCATCTCAATAAGCCTGAAGAAGGGTCCCGGTCCAAAATGGCATCTATCTATTTTCTCCACAGATGTTGCCTGACCCGCTGAGTTACTCCAGAACTGTGTCATTTTTTAATTAAAGTACCTGTTGATTTGCGGTCCTTGAGTGCGTTGTTCTGATTTTTCAATGGTATTAAACGTACTGCCACCAACACCAGTTGATACAGCATTACTCGCCACTGTGAGTACTGGCTGACTAAAATAATACAAACCATAAATTAGCATAAACAAGATTATAGAAAATTAGAAGCAATATTTCAAGCAATATTTAGAAGTAGAGATGGAGTAGAGAACTTCATATTTCGTGGAGTCAACATCACCAACAACTTCTCCTGGACCACCCATATTGAAGCAACGTCCAAGATAGCACACCAACGCCTCTACTTCCTTTAGAAGGCTTAGGAAGATCGGCATGCCCCCAACAACTCTCACCAACTTCTACAAATGCGTCGTGGAAAACATTTCTTCAGGATGCATCACAGCTTGGTTTGGGGACAGCTCCATCCAAGACTGCAAGAAATTGCAGCGAATTGTGGACGCAGTCCAGACCATCACATTAAACAACCTCCCTTCTATTGACTCCATTTATACCTCACGCTGCCTCGGCAAGGCCAGCAGCATCATCAAGGACGAGTCGCTCCCTGACCACTCCCTCGTCTCTCCTCTCTCATCAGGTATAAAAGTGTGAAAATGCACACCTCCAGATTCAGGGACAATTTCTTCCCAGCTGTTATTAAGCAACTGAACCATCCTACCACAACTAGAGAGCTGTCCTGAACTACTATCTACCTCTTTGGTGACCCTCGGACAGGTACGTGCCGTGAGTAATTACTCAGGGTAGGCAGTCAGTCGGCTTTTTAATAAAAAAATTAAACCGCGCATGCGCAGATTGTTCTCTCCGTAAAAATAAAAAATAAAAATAAAGACAGTAACAATTCAAATTGCCCAAGGTTTCCAAGTCTCATTTATTCTGAATTACTGAATGGGTGGGGGGTGAAGGGTGATGGCAGTTGGAGAGATGGTGGGAAAAACGGGACCTCACGGAAAAGTTGAATCAGTTGTCATCTAATTGAATGTTATGCAGTCAGGAGAAAGACAATACATGATTACAATCGATCCATTTACAGTTTATATACTTATACACTTGTTCAAGGGACCAATTGGGGGGGAGAGTTCCTTACACAGCATGTGGGGGGGTCTGTGCCAGGGGTGAAGTTGCGGGGAGGGCAGGAGTGTTGAGAAGGAGGGGGTCGGGGATAATGCCAGCAACTCAGTCATTCACCGCTGCCGCGGCTCTTTGTATGCGGAGCCACCGCATTGTAGCCGGGGATAGAAGCAGCTCGGGTGGATGCGAGCGGCCACCGGGAGCCAACAGCAGAACAGGCCGCCACTTCAGCTCCTTCTGCCGGCCCGCTCACCTCTGGCAGTGCTCTCCATGTCAGCCGCTTCCTGCAAATCCTTAGATTCCCACAGCCGAATAACCTCAATCGTGCTGTCGGAATTTAAGGACATGAGTGAGGCCAGCGCGCGGCAGGAGAGAGGTTTTTAGACGGAGAGCTGCCAGAGATAAGCTGGGGCCAGCAGAAGGCGCTGAGGTGGCGGCCGGTTCCGCTGTCTGGCCCGGCGGCGGCTCACAGCCACCCGAGCTACTTCTCCCCTCGCCTCAATGCGGTGGCTCCGTGCAAGGAGCATCGCAAGTGGCATGATCCTGATCCTCTCCTTCACAACATTCGTGCCCTTTACCCCGGGCCGGACTTCCCAAACGCTGTGAAAGGAGCTCTCCCCACACCCCAGGAAATACGGTATTTAAAAACATAAACCCAAAATGTACTTACCACATCATTGGTACACGAACTTCATTCTTCACTCTTTGTTTCCTAAGATACACTTAAAATAAGGACAATCTATATTTGAAAACCCCGCCAAGAAACCAGCGCTGCGCATGCGCAGTACTGCAAAGGCAGAATTTCAGCTGCCTTCAGCCCCGCTTGAAGTTGACGGCTTGAAGCAGCGCTGACGGCACGTGTGCTGCACACACCTTCAAGGGTTACTGTACAAGTGCTGCTGATGAAAGGCACGGAGAATTATGCCTACCTAAGAGATCGATCTCTTAGATAGGCATAATTCTCCCATGCCTTTATTATTTATATTTAGTTATTACCATTTTATAATTTTAGTCAGGGTAGGCAGTGCCCTCGGACTAGCTTGATCGGACTTTACTGGCTTTACATTGCAATAAACATTATTCCCTTATCATGTATCTATAAACTGTAAATGGATCGATTGTAATCATGTATTGTCTTTCTCCTGACTGCATAACACGCAACAAAAGCTTTTTACTGTACCTCGGTACACGTGACAATAAACTAAACTGAACTGTAATATTTTCACAAAAAGAACCAGTAATATATAATAATTGGATACGTAAACTAAAATGCTGGTATTTAGGAATTGAAAGTCTAAAAATAGTTGAATAGTGAAAATATTTAAAGGAATATGTGCTAAGGCAATAACTTCCATTGGTTTATCCACATCCGGTATCTACTTTAGAAGTTTATTCTCAAGGTTGGCGTTTGGGTCGTCTTTATATCCTGGTTTGTGTCTTCAGGTTGTTCAGGTTTATTATTGTCATGTGTACTGAGGGTACAGTGAAACACTTTGTTTTGCATGCTGTCTAAACAGATCGGCAACACTCTACAGAAATACAATCAAGTCAAACTCAAGTACAACAGATAGAGCGAAAGGAAAGATACAGCGTGCAGAATATAGATCTGATCATTGTAGCGCATCAGTTCCAGAGACAAAGTCCAATGTCCGCAATGGGGTAGATAACACCTCTCCAAGTGTTCTAATAGTCTTACCATACAAAGTCAATATAAATCATTTGGATTTAAGATTTCTTGCTTTAAACCTCTACTGATTCGAAGAGGTGCTGAAAGTACTATCGTGTATGAAGGTAGCAAATCTCCAGGGCCTGATCAGGTATATCCGAAGACATTGTGGGAAACTAGAGAGGAAATTGCAAGAGGCCTAGGTGAAATTTACTAGTCGCCTTTACATTCTGGAGAGGTGCCGGAAGATTGGAGGGTGGCAAATGTTGTGACTTTATGCAAAAGTGCTGCAGGGTAAATTCTGGGAACTGTAGGCCAGTGACCTTAACATCTGTAGTTACTAGATAGTATTCTGAGGGGTAGGATGTACATGCATTTAGATGGACAAGGGCTGATTAGGGATAGTCAGCATACTTTTGTATGTGGGAGGTCGTGATTGAGTTTTTTGATGTGACCAAAAACACGTGACCAAAAAGGTCGATGAGGGCAGGGCTACAGATGTTGTATATATGGACTTCAGAAAAGCATTCGACAAAGTTCCATATGGTAGATTGCTCTGGAAGGTTAGATCACATGGGATGCAAGGAGATAAAGCTGAATGGATAGAAAATTGGCTTCATGGAAAGAAGCTGAGGGTGATGGTGGAAAGTTGCTTCTCAGACTGGGGGGCTGTGACTATTGGTGTGCCTCAGGGTTCAGTCTGGGCCCATTACTGTTTGTCAATATCAATGATCTGGATGAGTACATACTGGGCAAGATTAGCAAGTTTGCTGATGATACAAAAGTAGGTGGTTTTGCAGATAGTGAAGATGATTGTGAAAAATTGCAGTAGGATCTTGATTGGTTGGCCGGGTGGACTGAGGAATGGTTGATGGAATTTAATATAGAGAAATATGAAGTGTTGCATTTTGGGAAGTCCAACATGGGCAGGGCCTACACAGTGAATGGTAGGGCTCCGTGGTGTGTTGTGGAGCAGAGGGATCTACGAGTGCAGGTGCATGGTTCCTTGAAAGTGAAGTTGCAGGTAGATTGGGTGGTTAAAAAGGTTTTTGGCACATTGGCCTTCATCAGTCAGAGTATTGAATATAGAGGTTGAGAAGTCATGTTGCAGTTGTATAAGACGTTGGTGAGAGCACATTTAGAGTATTATAAACGTAGAAAATAGGTGCAGGAGGAGGCCATTTTGCCCTTCGAGCCTGCACCGTCATTCATGGCTAATCATCCACAATCAGTAACCCGTGCCTGCCTTCTCCCCATATCCCTTGATTCCGCTAGCCCCTAGAGCTCTATCTAACTCTCTTTTAAATTCATCCAGTGAATTTGGCCTCTACTGCCTTCTGTGGCAGAGAATTCCACAAATTCACAACTCTCTGGGTGAATTTTTTTTTTCTCATCTCAGTTTTAAATAGCCTCCCCTTTATACATGAGGACAAGGACTCATAGACTCATGGAGCACGGCAGCAGGCCCTTTGGCCCATTTCCCTCCACCACAATCAATTGTAAGAAGGGTCCCACCCCAAACATCACCTATCCATGTTCTCCAGAGATGTTGCCTGACCCGATGAATTACTCCAGATATGTGGGTCATTTTTCGGTTAAAGTACCTGATTTTCATTCCTTGAGTGCGTTGTTCTGAGTTTCGAGTTGTATTAAGCGTACTGCCACCAAAAGTAAATGAGAAACCACCACTCGTCGGTAGTCCGAATCCTGGCTGACTAAAATAATACAAATAATACAAACCGTAGATTAGCATAAACAAGATTATTGAAATTAGAAGCAACATTTTGAGCAATATTTAGATGGAGTAGATAACTTCATATTCCGTGGAGTCAATATCATCAACAACTTCTCCTGGACCACCCATATTGAAAAGTGGTGTTATTCAAAATTCAATTGAAAATCTAAAAATAGTTGGACAGTGAGAATATTTAAAGGTACATGAGCTAAGGAAATTTGCATTGGTTTGTTCACATCTGGTATCTACTTTAGAAGTTTATTCCCAAGGTTGGCACTTTTTGGGTAGTATTTCATATCCTGGTTTGTGTCTTCAGGTTTAATATTGTCAGGTAAAGTGAAACACCTGACAATATTAAACCTCCAGATTCAGGGACAATTTCTTCCCAGCTGTTATTAAGCAACTGAACCATCCTACCACAACTAGAGAACTGCAAATCTATATCAATGATCTGGATGAGTACATACTGGGCAAGATTAACAAGATTGCGCATGATACAAAAGTGGGTGGTTTTGCAGTTAGTGAAGATGGTTGTGAAAAATTGCTGCAGGATCTTGATTGATTGGCCAGGTGATCTGAGGAATGGTTGATGGAATTTAATATAGAGAAATATGAAGTGTTGCATTTTGGGAAGTCCAACATGGGCAGGACCTACACAGTGAATGGTAGGGCTCCGGGGAGTGTTGTGGAGCAGAGGGATCTATGAGTGCAGGTGCATGGTTCCTTGAAGGCAAAGTTGCAGGTAGATTGGGTGGTTAAAAAGGTTTTTGGCACATTGGCCTTCATCAGTCAGAGTATTGAATATAGATGTTGAGAAGTCATGTTGCAATTGTATAAGACGTTGGTGAGAGCACATTTACACAAAGTATTATAAACATAGAAAATAGGTGCAGGAGGAGGCCATTTTTCCCTTCGAGCCTGCACCGTCATTCATTGTGATCATGGCTAATCATCCACAATCAGTAACCCGTGCCTGCCTTCTCCCCATATCCCTGGATTCCGCTAGCCCCTAGAGCTCTATCTAACTCTCTTTTAAATTCATCCAGTGAATTTGGCCTCTACTGCCTTCTGTGGCAGAGAATTCCACAAATTCACAACTCTCTGGGTGAATTTTTTTTTTCTCATCTCAGTTTTAAATGGCCTCCCCTTTCTACATGAGGACAAGGACTCGTAGATTCATGGAGCACGGGAGCAGGCCCTTCGGCCCATGACAAACAAGATGCCCTATCTACGCTAATCCCAGTTGCCCATGTTTGGCCCATTTCCCTCCACCAGAATCAATTGTAAGAAGGGTCCCAACCCCAAACATCACCTATCCATGTTCTCCAGAGATGTTGCCTGACCCGATGAATTACTCCAGATATGTGGGTCATTTTTCGGTTAAAGTACCTGATTTTCATTCCTTGAGTGAGTTGTTCTGAGTTTCGAGTTGTATTAAGTGTACTGCTACCAAAATTAAATGAGAAACCACTACTCGCCGGTAGTCCGAATCCTGGCTGACTAAAATAATACAAAATAATACAAACCGTAAATTAGCATAAACAAGATTATAGAACATTAGAAGCAACATTTTGAGCAATAGTTAGATGGAGTAGAGAACTTCATATTCCGTGGAGTCAATATCACCACCAACCTCTCCTGGACCACCCATATTGAAAAGTGGTGTTATTCAAAATTCAATTGAAAATCTAAAAATAGTTGGACAGTGAGAATATTTAAAGGTACATGAGCTAAGGAAATTTGCATTGGTTTGTTCACATCTGGTATCTACTTTAGAAATTTATTCCCAAGGTTGGCACTTTTTGGGTAGTATTTCATATCCTGGTTTGTGTCTTCAGGTTTAATATTGTCAGGTAAAGTGAAACACTTTGTTTTGCATGCTATCCAAATTGATCAGCTAGACTATACAGAAATACAATCAAGTCAAACTCAAGTACAATAGGCAGAGCAAAGGGAAGATACAGAGTGCAGAATACAGTTCTCAGCATTGTAGAGCATCAGTTCCAGAGACAAAGTCCAATGTCTGCAAAGGGGTCGAGGTGACTACTTCACTTTTGCTCCAAGAGTTCTTACATTCTTACTAAACAAAGTCAATATAAATCATTTGGTTTTAGTGTTTCTTGCTCTAAATTTCTACAGATCCAGAAACTAACATTAGCAGCAGTACAAATATAAGTTTAATGTTTTTGAAATATTTTTCATTTAGCAAGAGAGGTGTCAACATACCTGAAGGTCTGCCCAAAGAGTCCTTGACTGCCTTGAAATGTGCTTCCAAAATCAAAATTTGATTTCAAAGGAATTTCTTCCAGTTGGGTTACAGTAGTTTCAGATGTTTGAAACTGTGAATATCTAAAATAATTTTTAAAAAAAATACAAGCTGTTATCTAGAATAAATAACATAAAGTTGCATCATGATGTTCTACACCCAATTGAGAGATTATGTTGAATACTGTTAAATTAGCTCTGTAGAAGTACTCCATATGCAGCCTCACCAAAGTCTAGCTTAGATGTACGAGGATGTTGCCAGGACTCAGTTATAGGGAGAAGTTGGGCAGGCTAGGATTTTGTTCCTTTGAGCGCAGGCAAAGTAGGGGGTGGGTGGGTACATGAGGTGGGGGTGGGTGGAGGGGGAGGGGGGTGATGTGGGGGTGGGGTGGGGTGGTGATCCTGGGACACCAACTGTTGAGCCTTCCCGAGGTGTCGTGGGCCTAACTCAATGAAACCCCAGTGCAGGGAGGTGCCCACTTGATAAACCCCAATGATGTACTTGCATCTACAGGATTGTTTTTTTTTAAAAGAGCTAGTTAACACAGGAAGTTCGCCTGAGAGCTAATACCCTTTAAGGAGAATACAGACTGGAATAGAGGTTGGACAAATGTAGATTGTTTTCTCTGGAACACTGGAGGTTAATGGAAGACAGGAAAGGGAATGAGAGGCATAGATTGGGAAGGCAATCAGAACCAGGGTGGAAGTCAAAGACTAGAGGGCGAACCTTTAAAGTGAAAGAGGCAACGTTTAAAAGAGATGTGCAGGGCAAGTTATTTTTAATGCAGAGGGTGGCGGTGGAGGCAGATACGATAGTGGCATTTCCTAAGAGGCTTTTAGATAGGCCGGGAATGGAGGGATACTGTTCATCTGTCAGCTACGGAGGAGATCAGCTACAGACATTGTGAGCTGAAAAGCCTGTTCCTGTACTGCAATTTTCTATTTTCTATGTTCTATATTGCGAGACTGAAGAGATATTTGTTTAGTTTAGTTTATTTATTATCACGTGTACTGAGATACAGAGAAGTTTTTGGTGCGTGCTATCCAGTCAGTGGAAAGATTATACATCGTCCACTGTGTACAGATACAGGATAAATAACTTTTTATCTGTTACTGCAATTCTATAATGGTCTATATTCTGGTATATTTTGCACTACCTGTGGTATTTATGTATGACTTGTTTGTACTCATGTATGCTTTGATTTGACTAGATTGCACACAAACAAATGAAACAAATGAACCAATGTTAATAACAATAGATTTGCACAGCACTGAGCAATCAGAGGTATCTAATCTATCCAGAGTTATTCATACAGAGGAAAGATTCAAGTTCCTAACAGTCAATATCACCACGAACTTGCCCTGATCGCCCATATTGACGCATCGGCCAAGAAAGCAACACACAAACCAACCTCCATTTACACCTCGCGCTGCCTCGGCAAGGCCAGCAGCATAATCAAAGACGAGTCACACCCTGGTCACTCTCTCTTCTCCCCTCTCCCATCAGGCAAATGTACAGATGTGTGAAAACGCACACCTCCAGATTCAGCGACAGTTTCTTCCCCGCTGTTATCAGGCAACTGAACCATTCTACCATAACAAGAGGGCAGTCCAGAACTAATATCTACCTCACTGGAGATCCTTGGACTTTGATCGGACTTTACTGGCTTTATCTTGCACTAAACATTATTCACGTTATTCCCTTTATCCTGTATCTGTACACTGTGAATGGCTTGATTGTAATCATGTATTGTCTTTCCGCTGACTGGTTAGCACGGAACAAAGGCTTTTCACTGTACCTCGGTACATGTGACAATAAACTAAACTAACTATCCAGTACTAGCCTCATAATCAATTCTGCTCCAAGTCTGTCCACAGCAGCAACATATCACACATTGAGACTCACCTTGAAAGAAGCTGCTTTGCATCCTGTCAATGAAAGAAAGGAAATCATTTAAATTCAAAGAAAGCAACAGTGACTGCACTTCAGATCAGAGAAAGCTTAGAATGAGTTTCAGCAAGCTGAATGATGGATAGAGTCTTAGAGTTATACAACAAGGAAACTGTCCCTTCAGCCCAACGCATGTATGCCGACCAAGATGCCTCGAATTATGCCAATCCGATTTGCCTGCATTTGCCACATATCCCTGTAAACCTTTCATATCCATCTATGTGTCCAAGTGTCTTTTAAATGTTGTTGTAGTCCCTGCCTCAACTACCTCTTTTGACTTGACTTTGAGTGACTACGTGAAGAAGGCCGACCCACGCATGCGCGTCATTACGTCTGACGCTTTGCGCACGGACTGACTGGCAGGCACGCGGCTCCTGCCAGCGGTAAGTTTTAAACCTGGAAGATAAGTTGTAACTTATTTCTAGGGATGTATTTTGTTTTGCAGGTTTGCCTGCTGAATTCGGGACAAAGTTGGACGGGCCGCGGGAAACTGGTTATGGACCGTGGGGAAATCCCGTTCCGGACCGCGGAATTGCGGGTAGCCGGCGGCCGTCGGGTTCGCTCCCAACTCGCTGACAAGGAGGTCAGCGACACCGAGGAAGGAAATGCGAGTGGGGGTTTTCCCAGTTGAGCTCCCAGACCGCAATGGTCCCCCCAGAGAAAGGGGTTAGACTGACAGTTAGCCAGTCTTACTACCCTAGTCTCTGTTCATGGGACATAGAAACATAGAAACTAGGTGCAGGAGCAGGCCATTCGGCCCTTCGAGCCTGCACCGCCATTCAATATGATCATGGCTGATCATCCAACTCAGTATCCTGTACCTGCCTTCTCTCCATACCCCCTGATCCCTTCAGCCACAAGGGCCACATCCAACTCCCTCTTAAATATGGCCAACAAACTGGCCTCAACTACCTTCTGTGGCAGAGAATTCCACAGATTCACCACTCTCTGTGTGAAAAACGATTTTCTCATCTCGGTCCTAAAAGACTTCCCCCTTATCCTTAAACTGTGACCCCTTGTCCTGGACTTCCCCAACATCGGGAACAATCTTCCTGCATCTAGCCTGTCCAACCCCTTAAGAATTTCTCTATGAGATCCCCTAAGTCTCTATGAAATCCCCCCTCAATCTTCTAAATTCCAGCGAATACAAGCCGAGTCTATCCAGTCTTTCTTCATTTGAAAGTCGTGCCATCCCAGGAATCAGTCTGGTGAACCTTCTCTGTACTCCCTCTATGGCAAGAATGTATTTCCTCAGATTAGGAGACCAAAACTGTACGCAATACTCCAGGTGTGGCCTCACTAAGACCCTGTACAACTGCAGTAGAACCTCCCTGCTCTTGTACTCAAATCCTTTTGCTATGAATGCCTAAATACCATTCGCTTTCTTCACAGCCTGCTGCACCTGCATGCCTACTTTCAATGACTAGTGTACCATGACACCCAGGTATCGTTGCATCTCCCCTTTTCCTAATCGGTCACCATTCAAATAATAGTCTACTTTCCTGTTTTTGCCACCAAAGTGGATAACCTCACATTTATCCACATTATACTGCATCTTCCATGCATTTGCCCTCTCACCCAGTCTATCCAAGTCATCCTGCAGCCTCCTAGCATCCTCCTCACAGCTAACACTGCCCCTCAGCTTCGTGTCATCCGTAAACTTTGAGATGTTGCATTTAATTCCCTCGTCCAAATCATTAATGTATATTATAAATAGCTGGGGTCCCAGCACTGAGCCTTGCGGCACCCCACTAGTCACTGCCTGCCATCCTGAAAAGGACCCGTTCACTACTACTCTTTGCTTCCTGTCTGCCAGCCAGTTCTCTATCCACATCAATACTGAACCACCAATACCGTGTGCTTTAAGTTTGTATACCAATCTCTTGTGTGGGACCTTGTCGAAAGCCTTCTGAAAGTCCAGATATAACACATCCACTGCTTCTCCCTTATCCACTCTACTAGTTACATCCTCAAAAAATTCAATAAGATTCGTCAGACATGGTTTACCTTTCGTAAATCCATGCTGACTTTGTCCAATGATTTCACCACTTTCCAAATGCGCTGCTATCCCATCTTTAATAACTGACTCTAGCAGTTTTCCCACTACCGATGTTAGACTAACTGGTCTATAATTCCCCGTTTTCTCTCTCCCTCCCTTTTTAAAAAGTGGGATTACATTAGCTACCCTCCAATCCTCAGGAACTACTCCAGAATCTAAAGAGTTTTGAAAAATTATCACTAAGGCATTTGCTATTTCTGTGGTTAGCAGCTCCCACATCGCAATGGTTCCCCCAGAGAAAGGGGTTAGACAGGCAGTTACCCGGTCTTGCATCCCCAGTCATTCACAATGGGGTCAGCAGCTCCTACACCGTTATGGTCCCCAGGAAAAGGGGTTAGACTGGCAGTCAGCCGGTCTTGCAACCCCAGCCATTCACCATGGGGTCTGCAGCTCCTACACCATCATGGTCCCCAGAAATAGGGGTTAGACTGGCAGTCAGCCGGTCTAGCTACCCAGTCTCGGGCAATGGGGTCAGCAACCTCCAGACCGCTTAGGTCTTCCGAGATAAGCGGTTAGACTGGCAGTACGCCGGTCTCGCTACCCCTGTTGTGGACTATGGGGTCAGCAGCCCCAGACCGCTTGGGTCTTCTCAGAAAAAGCGGTTAGACTGGCAGTAACCCGGTCTCGCTACCCCAAACTGTCAATAGGGTCAGCAGCTCCCAGACCGCTTAGGGTTTCCCAGATAGGGGTTAGACTGGCAGTAAACCAGTCTCGCTACCCCAGTCGCTGACAATGGGGGTCAGCAGCTCCCAGACCGCTAAGGTCTCCCCAAATAAGGGGAAAACGGGCAGTAAGCTGGTCTCGAGACGCAGTCACTAACTATGGGGTCAGCAACTCACAGACCGCTATGGTTCCCCCAGGAAAGGGGTTAAACCATGAGGACGCCGGTCAGGCCTTGAGGCTCGGTCGGGCCAGGAGGTCCCCCCTCCTTCTATGGATAGCGTCTGTGAACGCCTAAAACCCACCTGGAGCACCTGATAGAGAGGTTGCTCCAGAGAGATATGCTCCAGAAGAGAGCTAACTGAGCCCGGGTATTAGGAAAAACCCGCTGGCAGCGGCACCTGTCAGGGCTGCACAATGTCTCCCTCTCTGAGGAGGGGAGCATCAGGGGTCAGTTTCGCTCTGGCCCGGAGTCATATTCATGGTCCAAGGGGCCATGTCAGCGCAGGTATCCTCAGGGACCTGTGGCAACACCTGTCTCAGGGCTGTCTACGAGTCTCCCTCTCAGTGGAGGGGAGTGCGAGGACATACTTGCAAGAGAAGAGGCAAAAAACCCAGCATGGGCCAGATTCCCTCACACTACAAGTGCCGGCAATGAACAGAGCTATCAAATGAAACCATCGTATCAGGGATGACATGCCTCAACGGCAGTAAGCACTTCACTGAAGTTGATGGGCGCTTGAAAGCTGGGCCAAGCTGGTCTCAGGAAGGAAATCAAGGATGGGAATGGAACCCACATCAGGGGCCTTTGGGCTTACCATAAGACCACCGGTAACCATGGAGGTAGGTGGGTCTGGTTCGTTCGAAACATGGGGTAAGTGGACCATTTACAAGTTCATAATATTTACACTTGTTTTGTACAAATGAAAATGATAACATGTGATGGGTAATTATTACACAGTATACAAGGGTACCATGCATGGCTTGGAATTGGGGCCAGAGTTGTCTTTCGAGACAGGCTCAGGTTTACGGCCAGCATTGCCTTCCGCGACAAGCTCGGTACTATGGCCAGAGTTGTCTTTCGATGCAGGCTCAGAATTACAGCCGGAGCAGTTTTAAGGCAGGCCAGTAGTGTGGCCAGAGTTGCATTCAAGGCAGGCACGGAATTATGGCAGGCGTGGCCTGTTCCTTGTGAAAGATGGAGAGATGTCGGTTCATATTACATTCACTCCCATGTGCAACATAGCTTTTCAGTATATGGAATTTCTCTACTGTCTAACTACTAATTTCCTTAGGTTCTTTATGGCATGCATCGATCTCAAAGATGCATACTATTTAGGACCCATTCACAGGAGATCACCGGAGACATTTCAAATTGATCTGGAGGATATTTTGTACGCTGTGTTTTGCTTAAATCAACTGTTTCAGCCATCCAGTCAAATTTAAGTTGGTACCAATTGGAAGTTATTGTTTCTCAGATTTCCCTTTAACTATTAATTACCTCATATAGGTGATTCCGCCCTGGGGCAACAGATTGGAATCAATTGAAGCCTGTAACAACCTTGTTATCAAGCAGTCTTCTATTTATCAAGTGTAATTGGCTATAGCAGCTGTGTAATGCCTTGCATTATTAGAACTTTCAACGTGCAAGTTGTAACCTCACTAGTGCCATATAGGTAATTGTTTACAGACCTATGCTATTATCAGCTGTAGCTACCAAAGTCACAATGGTGGTCGAACTATATTCAGCATTGCTCCAGTAGTTTGGTCACATAATCTTCAGTTATATTACTTACACGCGCTAGAGCTCAAAGATGAAAAATCACGAATGCCATCTCTAGATTCGAAGGCGGATGGGATTTACATGAATCACCAATTCTTCAGTTATTGGTATCAACTACCTATAGACACTAGGTGTATACTATGGGTTAAAGGGTTATTGTGCGAATATGCAAAACCTGCATGCTTAATTCCAAGTTGATACACTGTGGTGGTGGCATGTGTTATGACATGGATGCAATAAAGTCAAAGTATCCTGTCATAATTTACCCAACCTTTTTGGCGCTGGTGTATCATCATGCAAAATTAATGACAACACAGTATGGATGTTGGATCACAAAGCATTTTAGGATCTATGGCTCGATGGCACCCAATATCGATATGTTTGCATGCAGACTCATTCTCGCTACACAGGGGAGGAATGTTCTTTTATGTGGTTACCCATTTTGCCTCATAATAATTCAGCTAGATCCCGCATTCAGGGTTCTCGTACTGTCTGACTGGCCTACGCAGCCATGGTTTCCCGCAAATGTTGGGAATAATATAGAACCTTATATGGGGTTCTAAACGTAAAACTTTGCTGGTTCAGCCTGGGATTCGGGGAATCAGTCTCTACATGATTAATCAATTCATTGCTTTAAAGAATCTGAGAAGACCGCTCCTGCGGCTCGGGCTGTCAGGCTGATCCATGTATGTCTCACTTATATTATGTTGCTATCCCTGCACTCTGCTATCCACTGCAGAGTGCAGGGATAGCAACAAAAAAAGCAGTACTTTGCCTCTACAGGAGATGGGAAGTGTTTCTGTTAAATGTTATGTTACATATAATACAGCACGGACACTGACGTCTTAGAGTTCATTTTCTATGGGTCTTTGACAATAAATTAAGTTATATTCCCATTAACTGTACCCAACGTGCTTCTCATCATAGTTGCTGCAGCAAGTGGGACCCACTCTCTCGGGTTTCACCCTCTGGTGTTCAGTATTTAGGATATCATTAACACAAGTTCTTCCAGACTCAAGTACACAGAAGTATGGGATATTGACATTGTGTTAACATTTATTCACCATGGGGCTCCAGTTATATCTCTATCTTTGGTTTGGCTCTCATAGGTAGGTTATTCCCTGGCGCTGCCCTCAGCGCACGGGTCCAGTCATTACATAAATTGGAATGGACAGGATCATTACACCTACAACATCATAATTCATGTTTACATACCCCATGTATCTTCGGTTACATGTGGTCACACATTTACATCATTACATCAAGGTCATCTAGAGCCTTAGAGGCTCTGATACTAGTTCATCTCCAGGTGATTATGCGAGGTTTGGTAGATACTGATAATCTCACTCCACCAAGGCTGCTACAACACCAGCAGCAAGGGTTATGTGCGGTCCTCTGCACCACATCCTGTCAACTGCAGGATGGTCTAACGAACGAGGTATCCAACATTTTATTTGAACCCATTGCCAGACCAAGGTTATTTGCCAACTCTGTTTAGATTCAATTTATAGTTCCCCTCAGTTGAGAGGGGTTACTGTTATTATTGTTTGTTCATTTATCTGCATCAGCATGTTTTTAAATCTATGTCATGTATGTATGCATTATGAATGTTTCCCTCATCTATGGTCAACTGATGCAGTCGTGCTTGTGTGGACTCGTTTTTCCGCGGCATTAAATCACAGACCTTCAAAATCTTCACGTGACTCCGAAGTAAAATAGTAAGATTAAACGAGAACTTACCAGTTTGAAGTTTGATCGTTATTTTATGAGGAGTTACGATGAGGGATTACGTGCCCTCCGCTCCCTACCCTCGTAACATAACGATCATCTGGTAGTTCTAGTCATCTATAATCTTACTATGTTAGTTCAACAACTGTTATCTGTGATTTCACACCACTGCTTTGAAGATTGACGCGCATGCGTGGGGACGGCCTTCTTCATGTAATCCATCATCGTAACTCCTCATAAAATAACGATCAAACTTCAAACTGATAAGTTCTCATTTAATCTTACTATTAAATCTTTCCCCTCTCACCTTAAACCTACAGTGCCCTCCATAATGTTTGGGCCAAAGGCCCATAATTTATTTATTTGACTGTACTCCACAATTTGAGATTTGTATTAGAAAGAATCACCTGTGGCTAAAGTGCACATTGTCAGATTTTATTAAAGGCCATTTTTATACATTTTGGTTTCACCATGTAGAAATTACAGCTGTGTTTTTACATAGTCCCCCCCATTTCAAGGCACCATCATGTTAGGGACACATGGCTTCACAGGCTATGTAATTGCTCAGGTATGTTTAATTGCCTCCTTAATGCAGGTATAAGAGAGCTCTCAGCACCTAGTCTTTCCTCCAGTCTTTCCATCACCTTTGGAAACCTTTATTGCTGTGTATCAACATGAGGACCAAAGTTGTGCCAATGAAAGTCAAATAAGCCATTATGAGACCGAGAAACAAGAATACAACTGTTAGAGACATCAGCCAAACCTTAGGTCTACCAAAATCAACTGTTTGGAACTTCATTAAGAAGAGCTTACTAATCACAAAGGAACTGGCATGTTAAGGAAGACCTCCACACTGATGACATAGGAATTCTCTGTATAATAAAGAAAAAATCCTCAAACACCTGTCAAACAGATCAGAAACACTCTTGAGGAGTCAGGAGTGGATTTGTCAATGGCCACTGTCTGCAGAAGACTTCATGACCAGAAATACAGAGGCTACACTGCAAGATGCAAACCACTGGTTAGCTGCAAAAATAGGATGGCCAGGTTACAGTTTGCAAATAAGTACTTAAAAGAGCAACCACAGTTCTGGAAAAATGGTCTTGTGGACAGATGAGACGAAGATCAACTTATATCAGAGTGATGGCAAGAGCAAAGTATGGAGGAGAGAAGGAACTGCCCAAGATCAAAAGCATACCACCTCATCTGTGAAACACGGTGGTGGGGGTACTATGGCATGGGCATGTATGGCTGCTGAAGATACTGGCTCACTTATCTTCATTGATGATACAACTACTGATGGTAGTAGCATAATGAATTCTGAAGTGTATAGACACATCCTATCTGCTCAAGTTCAAACAAATGCCTCAAAACTCATTGGCCGGCGGTTCGTTCGACAGCAAGACAATGATCTCTAAAGCAACAAAGAAGTTTTTCAAAGCTAGAAAATGGTCAATTCTTAAGTGGCCAAGTCAATCACCCGATCGGAAATCAATTGAGCATGCCTTCTTTATGCTGAAGAGAAAACTGAAGGTGACGCCCCCAAAACAAGCATAAGCTAAAGATGGCTGCAATACAGGCCTGGCAGAGCATCACTAGAGAAGACACCCAGCAACTGGTGATGTCCATGATTCGCAGACTTCAAGAAGTCATTGTATGCAAAGGATATGCAACAAAATACTAAACATGACTACTTTCATTTACATTACATTGCTGTGTCCCAAACGTGATGGTGCCCTAAAATGGGGAGACTATGTATAAACACTGCTGTAATTTCTACATGGTGAAACCAAAATGTATAAAAATGGCCTTTATTAAAATCTGACAATGTGCACTTTAACCACATGTGATTTATTTCTTTTACAAATCTCAAATTGTGGAGTACATGGGAAAATAAATAAATGATGGGTCTTTGTTCCAAACATTATGGAGGGCACTGTATGTCCTCTGGTTCTTGATTCCCCTAGCCCTATGCATACACCCTGTCTATTCCTCTCACGATCTTCTACATCTTTATAATGTCATCCCTCGTGTGTTCCAAGCAATAAAACCCTCCCCTGCTCAACCTCTCCCAGTAGCTCATGCCCTCGATTCCTTCTTTACAAGAGAATGGGAACCAAGTTAAAGGACCATGTTGTTAAGATGGAAAGGGTGTATTGCACATTTACGAGGATGTTGCCAGCACTCAAGGACCTGAGCTATAGGGAGGGGTTGAACATGCTAGGGCCGCTATTCCCCAGAGCACAGGAGGATAAGGGGTGATCTTATAGAGGTGTACAAGATTATGAGAGGAGAAGATTGGGTAAATGCAGATTTATCCGCAGAAGGGGAATCGAGAACCAGAGGATATAGGTTTAAGGTGAGTGGGAAAGATTTAATAGGAACCCACGGGACAACTTTTTTACACAAAGGGTGATAGGTGTATAGAAACATAGAAAATAGGTGCAGGAGTAGGCCATTCGGCCCTTCGAGCCCGCACCGCCATTCAATATGATCATGGCTGATCATCCAACTCTGTATCCTGAACCTGCCTTCTCTGCATACCGCCTGATCCATTTAGCCACAAGGGCAACACCTAACTCCCTCTTAAATATGGCCAACGAACTGGCCTCAACTACCTTCTGTGGCAGAGAATTCCACAGATTCACCACTCTCTGTGTGAAAAATGATTTTCTCATCTCGGTCCTAAAAGACTTCCCCATATCCTTAAACTGTGACCCCTTGTTCTGGAGTTCCCCAACATCGGGAACAATCTTCCTGCATCTAGCCTGTCCAACCCCTTAAGAATTTTGTAAGTCTCTATAAGATCCCCCCTCAATCTTCTAAATTCCAGCGAGTACAAGCCAAGTCTATCCAGTCTTTCTTCATACGGAAGTCCTGCCATCCCAGGAATCAGTCTGGTGAACCTTCTCTGTACTCCCTCTATGGCAAGAATGTCTTTCCTCAGATTAGGACACCAAAACTGTGCGCAATACTCCAGGTGTGGCCTCACCAAGACCCTATACAACTGCAGTAGAACCTCCCTGCTCCTATACTCAAATCCTTTTGCTATGAATGCCAACATACCATTCGCTCTCTTCACAGCCTGCTGCACCTGCATGCCTACTTTCAATGACTGGTGTACCATGACACCCAGGTCTCACTGCATCTTCCCTTTTTCTAATCGGCCACCATTCAGATAATAGTCTACCCTCCTGTTTTTGCCACCAAAGTGGATAACCTCACATTTATCCACATTATACTGCATCTGCCATGCATTTGCCCACCGACCCAACCTATCCAAATCACCTTGCAGCCTCCCAGCATCCTCCTCACAGCTAACACTGCCCCCCAACTTCGTGTCATCCGCAAACTTGGAGATGTTGCTTTCAATTCCCTCATCCAGATCATTAATATATATTGTAAATAGCTGGGGTCCCACCACTGAGCCTTGCGGTACCCGACTAGTCACTGCCTGCCATTCTGAAAATGACCCGTTTACTCTTTGCTTCCTGTCTGCCAGCCAGTTCTCCATCCACATCAATACTGAACCCCTAATACCGTGTGCTTTAAGTTTGTATACGAATTTCTTATGTGGGACCTTGTCGAAAGCCTTCTGAAAGTCCAGATATAACACATCCACAGGTTCTCCCTTATCCACTCTACTAGTTGCATCCTCGAAAGTTTATCAGACATGATTTACCTTTCATAAATCCATGCTGACTTTGTCCAATGATTTCACCACTCTCCATATGTGCTGCTATCCCATCTTTAATAACTGACTCTAGCATTTTCCCCACTACCGATGTTAGACTAACTGGTCTGTAATTCCCCATTTTCTCTCTCCCTCCCTTTTTAAAAAGTGGGATTACATTAGCTACCCTCCAATCCTCAGGAACTACTCCAGAATCTAAAGAGTTTTGAAAAATTATCACTAGTGCATCCACTATTTCTGGGGCTACTTCCTTAAGTACACTGGGATGCAGCCTATCTGGCCCTGGGGATTTATCGGCCTTTAATCCATTCAATTTACCTAACACCACTTCCCGGCTAACCTGGATTTTACTCAGTTCCTCCATCTCATTTTACCCCCGGTCCCCTGCTATTTCCAGCAGATTATTTATGTCTTCCTTAGTGAAGACAGAACCAAAGTAGTTATTCAATTGGTCTGCCATGTCCTGGTTCCCCATGATCAATTCACCAGTTTCTGACTGCAAGGGACCTACATTTGTTTTAACTAACCTTTTTCTCTTCACATATCTATAAAAACTTTTGCAGTCAGTTTTTATGTTCCCTGCCAGTTTTCTTTCATAATCTATTTTCCCTTTCCTAATTAAGCCCTTTGTCCTCCTCTGCTGGACTCTGAATTTCTCCCAGTCCTCTGGTAGACTGTTTTTCTGGCTAATTTGTACGCTTCATCTTTAGTTTTGATACTATCCCTGATTTCCCTTGTTATCCACGGATGCACTACCTTCCCTGATTTATTCTTTTGCCAAACTGGGATGAACAATTGTTGTAGTTCATCCATGCAGTCTTTAAATGCCTTCCATTGCACATCCACCATCAACCCTTTAAGAATCACTTGCCAGTCCATCTTGGCCAATTCACATCTCATACCCTCAAAGTTACCTTTCTTTGAGTTCAGAACCCTTGTTTCTGAATTAACAATGTCACTCTCCATCCTAATGAAGAACTCAACCATATTATGGTCACTCTTGCCCAAGGGTCCGCGCACAACAAGACTGCTAACTAACCTTCCTCATTACTCAATACCCAGACTAGAATAGCCTGCTCTCTCGTTGGTTCCTCCACATGTTGGTTTAGAAAACTATCCCGCATACATTCCAAGAAATCCTCTTACTCAGCACCCCTGCCAATTTGATTCACCCAATCTATATGTAGATTGAAGTCACCCATTATAACTGTTTTACCTTTGTTGCACGCATTTCTAATTTCATGTTTGATGCCATCCCCAACTCCACTACTACTGTTAGGTGGCCTGTACACAACTCCCACTAGCGTTTTCTGCCCCTTAGTGTTTCGCAGCTCCACCCATATTGATTCCACATCCTCCAAGCCAATGTCCTTCCTTTCTATTGCGTTAATCTCCTCTATAACCAGCAACTCTACTCCACCTCCTTTTCCTTTTTGTCTATCCCTCCTGAATATTGAATATCCCTGGATGTTCTGCTCCCAGCCTTTGTCACCCTGGAGCCATGTCTCCGTGATCCCAACTATATCATATTCATTAATAACTATCTGCACATTCAACTCATCCACCTTATTACGAATGCTCCTTGCATTGAGACACATTGCAATGCAACCCTTCAGGTAGGTTTTTACAACACTCTTACCCCTTATACAATAATATTGAAAAGTGGCCCTTTTTGATTTTTGCCCTGGATTTTTCTGCCTGTCACTTTTACTTTTCACCTTGATACCTATTGCTTCTTCCCTCATTTTACATCCCTCTGTCTCTCTGCTCCCATCCCCCTGCCGCATTAGTTTAAATCCTCCCTGACAGCACTAGCAAACACTCCCCCAAGGATATTGGTTCCCTTCCTGCCCAGGTGAAGACCGTCCTGTTTGTACTGGTCCCAATGCCCGAGAAATTTGAATCCCTCCCCCTTGCACCATTTTTCAAGCCACTCCCTTGTGGCTAAAGGGATCAGGGGGTATGGAGAGAAGGCAGGTACAGGATACTGAGTTGGATGATCAGCCATGATCATATTGAATGGCGGTGCAGGCTCGAAGGGCCGAATGGCCTAGTCCTGCACCTATTTTCTATGATTCTATGATTAATCTGCAATATCCTCCTATTTCTACTCTGACTAGCACGTGGCACTGGTAGTAGTCCAGAGATTATTACCTTTGAGGTCCTACGTTTAAGTTTATCTCCTAACTCCCTAAATTCGCCTTGTAGGACCTCATCCCCTTTTTTACCTATATCGTTGGTGCCAATATGTACCATGACAGCTGTTCACCCTCCCCCCCTCCAGAATGTTCTGCAGCCGTTCAGTGACATCCCTGACCCTTGCACCAGGGCCAGGGTATGGACCAGGCACCAGGGTATGGAACGAGTTACCAGAGGAGGTGGTTAATGCAGGTACTATCAGAATGTTTAAGAAATATTTGGACAGGTACATGGATAGGACAGGTTTATAGTGATATGGATCAAACCCAGGCAGGTGGGACTAGTGAAGATGAGGCATTTGGTCGGCATGGATGAGTTGGCCGAAGGGCCTGTTTCCACGCTGTATGACTCTTTGACTTTATGACAATGAGTACCTGAAGAAAGGAGAGAGGATCCTTCTGCTCTTGATCCTGGACCTCCTTTTCTATGATTTTCATATCTTCCATCTTTTTTAACAGTGATTCAGAGTTGCTCGTGATGTGGGAGAGCACTCGCTGCATCTCCTCATCGATCATCTCCAGAGAGGACTTCTCATCTTCTTCCAACTGCTTCCTCCATTCAGAGAACGTGGCCGACAGTTTTTCCTTCAGCTCCTTACTGAATCTCTGCAAACCCAACCAGAGCAAAAATGTTCAATAATAGAAAGCCAATAATGCATTAGAATTCTCCAAGGTTCTTCACAAAATAGTTGAAGCTATAGAATATAGGAAGATATTTGAGAATCTGTTTGAGTGCAGTTCAGGTTAGACTACATTTTGGAATTTACCAGGCACTCACCAGGAAGACTCCAGCAGTTCAAGAAGGTATCTCACCAATTTCTTCTGGATAGCAGTCAGGGATGGGCTGTAAAATGCCTTTTTACTAGTGATGTTCAAATTCCTGAGAAAATGCTCTTTCTTAAATAAGCAGATCAAGATTGCACTCAGATCTTAGCAGGTGGTCACCAAAATATTTGGCTAAAGCAAATTTTCCAAACTTCTGTTCCATCCCATCTTAGAACATGGAACATAGAACAGTACAGCACAAGAACAGGCCATTCAGCCCACAATGTCTGCCGAACATGATGCCAAGACCATCTTTTAACGACCTACACATGATCCATAACCCTCCATTCCCTGCATATCCATGTGCCCATCCTAAAATATCTTAAACGCCACTCTTCTACCCGCCTCCACCACCCCCGGCAGCATGTTCCAGGCATCTACCAACTAAAATACCTGCCCCACACAACTTGTTTAGACTTTTCTCCTCTCACATTCAAACTATGCTCTCTAGCTTTTGATATTTGCATCATTTGAAAAAGGTTCTGACCGACCCTATCTATGCCTCTCATAATATTATATACATTTATCAGCATCCTCCGACGCTTCGAATTGAGAGATTATGTTGAATAATGTTAAATTAGCTCTGTAGAAGTACTCCATATGCAGCCTTACCAAAGTCTAGCTTAGATGTACGAGGATGTTGCCAGGAGTTAAGGGCCTGATTTACAGGGAGAAGCTGGGCAGGCTAGGATTTTATTCCTTTGAAGCACAGGAGGATATTGGATGATCTTATGGAAGTTTATAAAATCATGAGGGGTTTAGATCTGATAAATGCAGAGTCTTTGACCCAGAGTAGGGGATTTAAGTACAAGAGGACATAGGTTTAATTTGAGGGGTAATTAAACTGAGGGACAATTATTTTTACACAATGGGTGGTGGATATATGGAATTAGGTGCCTGTGGAGGTAGTTGAAACAGCTCCTCTCACAACATGTAAAAGACATTTGGACTGGTACATGGATAGGATAAGTTAAGTAGTATATGGGCCAAACGCACTCATGTAGATGGGACATGTTGTCAGCGTGAGCAAGTTGGGCCGAAGGGCTTGTTTCTAAGCTGCATGACTCTTATAAAGCTGTATCATGAGTGGGGCGGCAGACGGTAGAGTTGCAGCCTCACAGCGCCAGTGATCCGGGTTCGATCCTGACTACTGGTGCTGTCTGTACAGAGTTTGTGCGATCTCTCCGTGACCTGTGTGGGTTTTCTCCGGGTGCTCCGGTTTCCTCCCACATTTCAGACATAGAGGTTTGTAGGTTAATTGGCTCTTTCAGTCAATACCACAATCTTTTCACCACTTCTGTACCAAACAGCATTGCCTGGATTACAGCACTAAGGGAGTGTCATCCTATCTATTTATAGAGTCATTCAGCTCATAATAGGCCATTCAGCCCAACATTCCCACACAGACCAACATGTCCCATCTACACTAGCCCCACCCGTCTGCGTTTGGCCTACATCCCTCCAAATCTGCCCTATTCATCTACCTGTCTAATTGTTTCTTTGGGATAGTTCCTGCCTCAACTACAGCCTTGTACCATACACCCACCACCATTAAATTTTTCCCGCCTCACCTAAAACCTACATCCTCTGGTTTTCGATTCCCCAACTCTGGGCAAGAAACTCTGTGCGTCTACCTGATCTATTCCTCTCATGATTTTATACACCTCTATGACAGGCACTGCCTACCCTGACTAAAATTATAGTAATTACTAAATATAAATAGTAATGGCATGGGAGAATTATGCCTACCTAAGAGATCGATCTCTTAATTAGGCATAATTCTCCGTGCCTTTCATCCGCAGCGCTTGTAACACGGGAAGGTCTGTGAAGCCCACGTGCCGTCAGCGCTGCCTGAAGCCGTCACTTTCAATCGGAGCTGAAGGCAGCCGAAATTCTGCCTTTGCAGCACTGCGCATGCGCAGCAGCCTACTGCGCATGTGCAGCGCTAGTTTCTTGGCGGGGTTTTCAAATATGGATTGGCATTATTTTAAGTGTATCTTAGGAAACGGAGAGAGAAGAATGGAGCTTGTGTACCAATGATCTGGTAAGTACATTTGTTGGTGATGTTTTTAAATACCGTATTTCCCGGGGTGTGGGGGTGGGGGGAGAGCTCCTATCACAGCGTTTGGGGAGTCTGGCCCAGGGTAAAGTTGTGGGGAGGGCACGAATGTTGTGAAGGAGGGGTTGGGAGCATGCCACTTGCGACGCTCCTTCCACAGAGGCATGCAAAACCTCTCTCTTGCCGCTCGCTGGCCTCACTCATGTCCTTAAATCCCGACAGTACGATTGAGGTTACTCGACTGTGGGAATTTAAGGATTTGCAGGAAGCAGCTGACATGAGCGAGCGGCAGGTGAGAGGTGTTCAGACGGAGAGCACTGCCAGAAGTGAGCGGGCCGGCAGAAGGCGCTGAAGTGGCGGCCAGTTCTGCTGTCGGGTCCCGTCAGCCGCTCACAACTCCCTGAGCTGCTTCTATCCCCGGCTACAGTGCGTGGCTTCGTGCCCGGAGAGCTGCGGTAGCGGTGAGTGAGTGAGTTACTGGCATTATCCCCGACCCCCTCCTTCTCAACACTCCTGCTCCCCCCGCAAATTAACCCCTGGCACAGACTCTCCATACGCTGTGAAAGGAACTCTCCCCCCAATTGGTCCCTTGAACAAGTGTTGTCTTTCAATAAGATGACAACTGATTCAACTTTTCCCAGTGCTCCCGTTTTTCCCACCATCTCTCCACCTGCCATCAATCTTCACCACCCACCCATTAAGTAATTCATAATAAAGGAGACTAGGAAGCCTTGGGCAAATTGAATTGTTACTGTTTTTATTTTTATTTTTAATTTTTACGAGAGAACAATCTGCGCATGCGCGGTTAATTTGTTTTAAAAGACAACTTGAGTGCCTACCCCGAGTAATTACTCACGGCATGTGCCTGCTATAAGATCACCCTTCATCTTCCTGTGCTCCAAGGAATAGAGTCCTAGCCTGCTCAACGTCTCCCTACAGCTCAGACCCTCGAGTCCTGCTGACCTTCAGACGCACAGTTTCTAAAGGAAATATCAAACATTGTGAAGAACCTCCGCTCTGAATCCAGTGGCACGCAGTTAGTTTTTCCTACCTTGCATTTGATTTCTGATTGCTTCAGGTCTTGCTGTTCACTTGACCAATCCTTCTGCACTTTACGGAGGTTCTCGAACTTGTTCTTCAATATCCCCTGGGGGGGGAAAATGTGAAACATTTAACGTCATGAATATATAACGAGTTTCTAACTCCTGTAGACCGTTGCTCACCTTGACCTTTTCCCGGCCGACTTCCAGACTCAGCAGAGAGTGGGATTTGTGTTTCCCGATGATGGTACAGGACACACACACGCACTCCTCGTCCTGCTCGCAGTAGAACTCAATGACCTTCTTATGAGTTGGGCACTGCCTGGTGGTGAAGTCGGCAATGGGCTCGATCAGCCCGTGGTCCTTGTAAACCTGCTTGGTCAGATGTGGCTGCAGATGGTGGGAGCAGAAGGAGGTTTCACATCTGAGGCACGTCTTCACAGCCGGGGATGGGTTGTCGATACAGTACTCACACATCACGGGACTGGACCGGGCAGCAGGGGCAGTGGGCTGGCTCTGGCTGTACTTCTCCACGATGTTCTGCAGAGTGTGGTTCTTCACCAGGCTGGGCCTGGGGTTGAAGGTTCTGTGACATTGAGGACAGTTGACCCCACACATGGACTCCGAATGGTCCCAGGCATCGCTGATACATTTGGCACAGAAACTGTGCTGGCAGGGCAGTGTCACAGGGTCCTGATACAAGCTCAGGCACACCGCACAGGTCAACTCTTCCGTCATGCCTGCGCAGCCATTCTGCCTCGCCCCGGCAGTGCAGAACCAGGTCAGAAAGGAAGAACGTGGATTCCAGGAAATCATTTACTTTCAGTTTCATTGTTTGTCTGAAATTTAACCCCTCGAGTTCTGCGCTGTGACGGAAATCAAGGAATTGTAACTTTGGAGGTGATTCATTCTCTCAAAGTTAGACCTCCTGACCGATTGCCTCTCGCAAACCGCAGACAAACGTATTTAGCTGACAAAGCAGACGTGCAGTTAATTAGTGAAAATAAGTTAATTAGTGAAAATAAGTCAGCTGCTTTACAAAGTAAACATGACCTTTGAAGCTATTTTGAGCTACGTTAATGAAATTAAGGACTAGTCACGAGGAGCCATCCTAATTGAGCAGTATAAATACTAGTGCTTTTCAAGCCTTAAAAAAAGAAGAAAAAGGTGGCAGCGGCTTTCGACAGAGGTCTTCAGGAACATAACTACCTAGAGTAGTTCTTCCATGCTACACTCCTAGAGAGGTAGTGAAGGCAAGTCCTGATGCAGGCAACCTAGTGTTATATTTATATTTACCCCCGTACGGCTACCCTGCTCTCTGATATAGTCTCCTAGAGGGGCTGAGGCTCGGTAAAAGTCGGGGATCTTTTTAACTAAAAAAGTGTGTTAAATTCACAGTGCTTTTAAACACTGTTTGTTAGGCTTCATACGGACATCTGAACGTAAGATTTTTGATATATACACGTACTGTATGTAGAGTAAGGATGTGCGTATGAATTGTACCAACTGCTTGAGTTATTTATACCTTTTGACAAATTGAATAAAAACCATTATTTGATTAAATTCAGTTAACGCCCTGTCGTCATCTTACTACTTATAGTGTAGCAATAAATATATAGGATATAAGTAAATGCGAGGAGCAACATTTAACACTTAATAGCTTTTAAATTCCCGAGACGTCGACACGTATCAACGGCGAACGACTGACGACCCAGATCGGAATTAAGGTATTAGTTTATCTTTTGCACTTTCTATAATGAATACGGTCTTAGTTCTATTGACATAACTAACCGGTATACAAGGAAAAAGGACTAGTCAAGATCCCGGGAAAAGGGGGAGTTAGTCTTAGTATTCTAGTGGGTTCCTTGTCAGGATCTAGGATAATTGTATAGAAATCTGTAGCAGCGCTTGCCCAGCCAAGTTACATGTTGAAGAGATACACAAAGTGCTGGAGTAACTCAGCAGGTCAGGCAAATTCTTGCAGAGGAGGAATATTTGACCGTTCAGGTCAATATAGTAGATATATTGTAAGTATATATATATAATATATATATATATATATATATATATATGTGTGTGTGTGTGTGTGTGTGTGTGTGTGTGTGTGTGTGTGTGTGTGTGTGTGTGTATATATATATATATATATATATATATATATATATATATATATATAATATATATATATACACACACATACACAAATATATGTGGAGGAAGGAACTGCAGATGCTGGTTTAAACGGAAGAAAGACAAAAAGTTGCTGGAGTAACTCAGCGGGACAGGCAGCATCTCTGGAGAGAAAGAATGGGTGACGTTTGTGTGTGCCTGTATATACACATATGTGAGGGATAAAGTGATTAAACCCCACTATTGTAAGGGGCTTTAAAGAGGATTCAAACCGATAGAGGCCAGGGAGAGGGTTCTGACACAGCTGTGTATAAAAGTTACCAGAGCCATCCTTGAGTAAGAAGTGATAGCATTGTATAGCGATAGAAGGGAGTGATTTAGATAGACCCCTATCAGTAGAAGGGAGTGATAGATGGGACCCTTGTCACTATAGCTTAGGAGAACTGAGAGAGTTTCAGTTGGAGGTGAGCAAAACTAGGGCAGGTCATAGACAACTGAGCATGCTTAATAAAATAAATGAATATTACAACACACCCCTGGTCAAGAAACTGCTCATAACCATGCACATGTCTGGACATGCGATGTATGATGTGGGAGGTACTGGGGGGACGTACCTACAGATTGTGTACCTCAGGGCCCTGATTGGAGAGGGTCCGAAGGGGAGGTTGAATGTAGAATTGTGTGTATAAAGGGGTTTACCTTTCTGACTTCGGTGTGTCTCAACTTGGAGAGGCACCCGACTCTGCAGATAGCAAATAAAGAATCTCTTGCTTCCACGATTTAGTCTCCGAGTAGTGATTGTGAGCACAGTGCATATCTCACACATATATGTGTGTGTCAGGCATGTGCCGTCAAGGTAGGCACTGCCTACCCTGACTAAAATTATAACATGGCAATTACTAAATATAAATAGTAAAGGCATGGAGAATTATGCCTATCTAAGAGATCGATCTCTTAGGTGGGCATAATTCTCCGTGACTTTCATCCGCAGCGCTTGTAACCCTTGACGGTCTGTGCAGCCCACGTGCCGTCAGCGCTGCCTGAAGCCGTCAGTGGCAAGCGGGGCTGAAGGCAGCTGAAATTCTGCCTTTGGAGCACTGCATAGCCTACAGCAGCGCGAGTTTCTTGGCATGGTTTTCAAATATGGATTGGCATTATTTTAAGTGTATCTTAGGAAACAGAGAGAGAAGAATGGAGCTCATGTACCAATGATGTGGTAAGTACATTTCTTGGTGATGTTTTTAAATGATCCACATCCCCAGCCCCAGATGCAGATTCCCAGCCCCAGATGCAGATCCCCAGCAGAGTATTATCTTAATGGGGTTAGGTTAGGTAAGGGGGAGGTACAGCGAGACCTGGGTGTCCTTGTACACCAGTCACTGAAAGTTGGCGTGCAGCTACAGCAGGCAGTGAAAAAAGCTAATGGATTTTATATTATTTCTTCTTAATATGTAATTACTTCTAATAAAAATATTTTACAAAAAGAAAGCTAATGGAATGTTGGCCTTCATAACAAGAGGATTTCAGTATAGGAGTAAAGAGGTTCTTCTGCAGTTATATAGGGCTCTGGTAAGACCACATCTGAAGTATTGTGTACAGTTTTGGTCTCCTAATTTGAGGAAGGACATCCTTGTGATTGAGGCAGTGCAGCGTAGGTTCACGAGATTGTCAAGTCATGTCAAATTTTCAGTCTGAACGAAATTGCGTGCCATGCAGTCATAACAGAATAAAATAACAAAACACACAATAAACACAGATTTAACATCCACCACATTGAGTCCACCAGGCACCTCCTCACTGTGATGGAAGGTAAAAGTCTTAAGTCTTGTCTCTTCCCTCCTTGTTCTCCCTCTGCGCTGAGGCGATCCAGGCTTCCGATGTTGTGACCCGCCGGGTGATAGTAAGCAAGTCCCGCAGCTGAATCGGAGCTCGGCGAACAGGCCGGTTCAAGCTCCACGGCCCGGGACGGTCGAAGCTGCTGAAGCTGCCTCCCTCCAGTCCAGCGGACGAAGCTGTTGTGGTGGGAGCTCCGGAAAAACAGGTCACCAACCTGTGACCTGCGAGCTCCCAATGATGTTGTCCACTGCGCCCGCGGCCGAGGCTCCGAAGTCGGGTCGCTGCGGCACAGTCCCAAAGTCGGGTCGCTGCCTCCGCAACGCCACCACAGCCCCGAAGTCGGTCAGCCTCGCATTGGTACGTCCTGGCTGGCTCTGCATCTGTCCGGAGCCTCGAGATCGGTCTCTAGCTCCACCATTAGGCCTCATCGCAGACGGAGACGGGGGTACGACAAGAAAAGGTCGCATCCCCCTGAAGGAAGAGACCAAAAAGATGTTTCTCCCACCCCCCCCCTACACCCAGAGAGTTGTGAATTTGTGGAACAGAGGGCAGTGGAGAGTTAAATAGAGCTCTAGGGGCTAGTGGAATCAAGGGATATGGGGAGAAAGCAGGCATGGGTTATTGATAGGGGACGATCAGCCATGATCACAATGAATGGCGGTGCTGGTTTGAAGGGCCGAATGGCGTCCTCCTGCACCTATTTTCTATGTTTCTATCTATGTTCCTATCACATAATCTAATGGGTAACCTGGAAAAAGAAGAGGTAAAAATAAATTAAATTCTCTAAAAGATTGTGCCAAACATATTTTTCCCGTAGTAGAGATGTTCATCTATGTGAAACAACATCCAAAGTTGTAAAAATTTAAGTTTCATAATCAGGTTTCCAGAAACTTCAAAGTAGACACTTACTGAAGAATCGCCCTTGTAAGTGTGTGTGTCAATGTGTGAGTATTATGGGAGTTTATGTGGGAGTACAGAAATCCGTATTGTATCTTTATATTTTTTATAACATTAATGTTTGTAATACTTGAGATACTTAACTATTATTCTTTGTATTTTATTATTTTAAAATATTTTTATTAGAAGCGTAAACACATAATAGCAACACGGTTTGTTTATCAATTACATTCATACAAAGCTTCTGTTTTTATAGAATGTTTTAAAAGATAGAACTGAAAAGAAAGATCTATAAACTAATAGAAAGGAAGGGATAAAGAGAAAGAAAAAACAAAAACAAAAAAACAAAGAAAATTACCAATAACAGTTTTGGAGATAGGTCCGTAGATTATAAGACGTAGTTATTCATCCAATCCTGAGCTCGGGTTTCAGTCCAGCTTCTGTGTTGAACCAGTTTACCTCTTTAAAAAATAAATAAATGGAGACCATATTCTAACAAATAATTCTGGTTTGTCAATTAAGACAAGTCTATTTTTTTCCAAGTGTAAGGTCTCAGACATTTCTGTAATCCACATTTTAATTGTGGGGGTTGTTGGATTTTTCCAAAATCTTAGTATTAATTTTTTCCCAGTAATTATACTGTTATTAAGAAAATGTCTTTGATTTGTTGTGTAAGTTTTATACTTTGTCCTGATATTCCCAATGTTATTAATTTTGGATCGGGATCCTGTTGAATATTAACAACTACAGAAATAATTAAAAAAATATCCATCCAAATGTTTTAATTTTTATGCAATTTACCAAGGTATGAGTTAAGTTGGCTTCTAGATACTGACATTTATCACAGATAGGTGAGATATTTGGAAATATTCTGTTTCATTTTGTTTTGGAGTAATATAATCTGTGTAGAACTTTAAATTGTATTAAAGAGTGTCTGGCGTTTAACGACCAGTAATGTATATGTTCTATGGTTTCATCCCATATATCCTTCATTATGGATTGAGCCAATTCATTTTCCCATGCTTGTCTGTGTGGTTCTGTCAACGGGACCTCAGTATCTAACAGGATATTATAAATGTAGGATTTGTGATGTAAAATAATACATCATCTGCATATAAAGACATTTTATTAACTGTATCTTTAGTATTATACCCATAAATTTCTGGATGAGCTCTGATATTTTCTGCAAGTGGTTCAATAGCCAAGGCAAATAGCAACGGAGATAGTGGGCATCCTTGTCTACAACCTCTAGAGAGATTGAATTTGGGTGATATCAGTTGATTTGTCAATATTCTAGCTGATGGATTAGTATATAGGAGTTTGACCCATGTACAAAACTTCTCATCCAATTGAAAATTTTCCATCACAGAAAAAAGAGAGGGCCATTCTACCTGATCAAATGCTTTTTCAGCATCTAACGAGAAGACTGCTAAATCTACATTAACTATTCTATTTGAGTATATTTTATTAAACAATCGTCTCAAATTATAGAATGAAGAGTGCTTTGGGATCAAACCTGTTTGATCGGGGTGTATTAATTTATGAATTACTAAGCTTCATCTGTGGGCTAAGATTTTTGTTAATATCTTCTGACCGGTATTTAAAAGAACTATTGCTCTATATGAGCCAGGGTCTTCAAGATCTTTATCAATTTTTGGTATGTGTTATTGTTGATTCATTTAAAGTTTCTGGCAATACCTGCTGTGTGAAAGCATAATTATATAATGTCTGTAGGCTTGGGGAAATCAAATCATTAAATTTTTTATAAAATTCAGAATTTAGACCAACGGGGCCCACGGCCTTTCCATTTTTCAAGGATCTAATGGACTCAATATCTTTCATTGAAATTTCAGCACCTAATAAGTCTCTCTCTCTCTCAGATCTAATCCTCAAAGATTACATTTCTTTAAGAATGTTTCCATTCTCGTAGTACAGTCTGTTTTTAGGCTGAGTAAAGTGTCTGATAATATTTCAAAAATCTGTCATTGATGTTCTTAGGCAATGATAGTGTTTCTCCCGTATCTGATCTAATTTTATGAATTGTTTTTTCCTGATCTAACTTGCGAAGTCGATGAGATAGCAATTTTTGTGGTTTATCACCAAATTCAAATTGTAATTGTTTAGTATGTTGATAAAGTTTTATAATTTGGTCTGAGTATATGTGATTTAATTTATATTTAAATGAACCCACTGTTTTCTTAAAAAAGTGGGTTATCAAAATTTGGACCATAAACATTAAGGAAGATTACTTTTTCTGAATATAATTCACCCACCAATATAATATATCTACCATCAATATCCGCAATAGTTAACACATGTTTAAAAGGTATACCCTTAAGGGCCTGTCCTACCAGCATCCAACTCCATGCGGTGAGCACGACCAAACTGGAAGCGGGGGCCGCGCGGAGGTCGGGTGATCCCTGTACAGGGCCGTTCCCAACAGCACGCGCCTGCATGCGAAGAGCGCGACTAAACCGGCAGCGGGGGCCGCGCGGAGGTCGGGTGAGTGGCGCAACGCGGCGCAAAGTGAGGCGAACTTGGAGCGAAGACTTAAAGGTAAGTTCGCAGGACATAGAGGGACACACAGAGAGGGGCACAGAGGCACACACGGAGAGGGTCATGGAGGCACCTGCAGAGAGGGTCACGGAGGCACCTACAGAGAGGGTCACGGAGGCACGACGTCGAGGCGGTGTGTAATGTGTCGAGGCGACTGCGAGCCGACAAGCCGTTGCCGCGCGGAATTTTTGAACATAGTCAGTTTTTCGGAGACCCGCGCGATGTCGGGACGAACTCCGCACAATTCCGCACGGCTCCGGCGATCGAAGTGGGACCGGCCCCGCGACGCCGGACGGCCCAAGTGACCACGTTAGGTCGTGCTCATCGCATGGAGTTGCATGCTGCTGGGACAGGCCCTTTACGGATTAAAATTGCAACCCCTCGAGACTTATGGGAGAATGAGGAATGATACGTTTTAGCAATCCATTTTGCTTTCAATCTATGTTGTGCTTCATTTTTAAGATGAATTTCTTGAAGGAATATTTTATCAGCTTTGAGTGATTTTAAGTGTGCTAATACTTTACCTCTCTTGATTGGTTCATTAATACCCTTGACATTCCAACTGCAAAATATAATTCCTTAACCACCGATTTTCATATTAACATCTTGCATCTTGTGGATAGGGTGGCCTATAAACAAGCAAATGGTTCAACACCTTGAATCTGGTATTCCACCCGAACACAGGATCGATTAATTTTAAATTTGATAGATCTTCATCTCGAACATATCTCCTTAAAAAAAATCTTATAATTAAATTTAACATTTATATAATTAAAGCTAAGATAGGTAGATAGAAAGTTAGTAAGGTGCCAAAAAGATAGAAAAACGACAACTACAGTAAGTGTAGTTAGTGATAGCCACACTAGCATGGCTAAAATTATAAGGACTTCCGTAGCCTTGTTATAAAAAATAATACTAGTTCTGTGTTTTAAAAGACAAAAAAATCTCAGTAATAACAATTTGTAAAAGGGAGGGGGAAAAAAAGAGAGAATTAGGTGTGAGGGATTTTTAATCCAGTGATGCGGATTTTTTTATTAGTCAAAAATATTAGTTAAAAAATATTAGTCCAATATTAGTCAATTATTAACAAAGAATTTTTTAAACTAGAATAAAATGAAATACCTGCATTAGGTATTAATTACATTTCTTATTTGTAACTAACTAAAAATATCTTATTAATAATAATTAATAATAGTTAGTAATAATTATTAATATTTACTACTAAATAATAATAGTATTTGTAAATTAATAACAAGATAACTGCTCAAATATCGTTTAAGTATAACAACTTAAAGTTCCATTTGTCCTCTGCCAAGTGTTGACCCGTGGAGATGTTATTCATCACTCTAATGATTTCTCAATGTCCTGGGCGAACTCAAATGCTTTCTTGTGAGCGGTAAAGAAGTGTTCCTTATGCTTGTAGTTAACTCGGAGTTTTGCAGGATACAACAGTCCAAATCTTAGGTCTGAAATCTTCCTGAGAACTCCTTGTCTTGTTGAAAAGCGCTCTTCTCTTGACAACCTCTGCGGGAGAGTCTCTGAAAATACGAATATTGTCGCCTTCAAATGATAGGTTACTGTTGCCGGCAATTTTCGTCAAGATGTCTTCCAAAACGTGGTCATAATACACCTTCAATATCAAATGTCTTGGGGGGGCATTAGTGTTCTGACGTGGTCTCAATGCCCCACGTGCATGATCCAATAGAGGCTTTTTAATCTAAATTTAAAACCTTTTGTAGAAGATCGGCAGCAAATTCACGAGGGTTTTTATTTCCCTCTGCCCTCTTTGATTCCCACGATTCTCAAGTTCTGACGTTTCGAATGTCCCTCCAAATCAATACATTTTTTAGAGATTTTATTCAGTAATTCTGATAAACGCTTGGTCTCAGTTAAGACCATTTTCATAGTGTCAGAACTTGTTTGAGCAATTTACTCTAATTCAGTTATAGCTGTAGTATGCTGATTTACTATACTGATAACTGGATCCAACTTAGAATTAAGTTTGGATTCCAATTTATTAAATTTAGTGTTTACCTCTTCCATATGTCGGTTTATTTTTCCACTTATTTCATCCTTCCAGGTGGACAATTCTTCCAGAATTTTAGTATGGACAGTTCGAAATTAATCTGATATTTCTTGTTTAAAAATGGTCAGTTCTCCCCTTGTGAGAGATATTTCTTCTGAAATAATGTTACGGAACTCCTCCATTCTGTTTTTTTTAGGTCTTACCTTCTGACCCTGTTTATAAATTTATTCTTGGGACGACGCTGAAATTGAGGTCGAGGCTTCACTCGGGCCTACTTCTTCCTCCAGTCGTTTAACCTGGGTTTTCCTTGTCTGTACTTTCGGGGGAGTTCTTTGAGTCGACATTAAACAACCGTCATCGCGGTCTGATGACGTCACTCACCCCTCGACACAAGCTGCCGGTAATTTTTTCAGTGGGCCCGTCCTGTTTTTTCTCTTTTTTTTAGATTTTCCACGGAGCTAGCTGGCGCGTGGCTTACTCCAGCATAGCGTCACCGGTCACTGAAAGCTGGCGTGCAGGTACAGCAGGCAGTGAAGAAAGCTAATGGAATGTTGGCCTTCATAACAATAGGATTTCAGTATAGGAATAAAGAGGTTCTTCTGCAGTTGTATAGGGCTCTGGTGAGACCACATCTGAAGTATTGTGTACAGTTTTGGTCTCCTAATTTGAGGAAGGACATCCTTGTGATTGAGGCAGTGCAGCGTAGGTTCACGAGATTGATCCCTGGGATGGCGGGACTGTCATGAGGAAAGATTGAAAAGACTAGGCTTGTATTCACTGGAGTTTAGAAGGATGAGGGGGGGTGGGGTTCTTATAGAAACATATAAAATTATAAAAGGACTGGACAAGCTAGATGCAGGAAACATTTTCCCAATGTTGGGCGAGTCCAGAACCAGGGGCCACAGTCTTAGAATTAAGGGGAGGACATTTAAGACTGAGGTGAGAAAAAACATTTCCACCCAGAGAGTTGTGGATTTGTGGAATTCCCTGCCACAGAGTGCAGTGGAGGCCAAATCACTGGATGGATTTAAGAGAGAGTTAGTTAGAGCTCAGGGGGCTGGTGGAATCAGGAGATAGGGGATAGGAGGTTATTGATTGGGGACGATCAGCCATGATCACAATGAATGGTATGCTGGGTCGAAGGGCCGAATGGCCTCCTCCTACACCTATTTTCTATGTTTCTATATATGTTTCTATCACATAATCCAATGGGTAACCTGGAAAAAGAAGAAGTAAAAATAAATTAAATTCTCTAAAAAATTGTGCCAAACATATTTTTCCCATAGTAGAGATGTTCATCTATGTGAAACAACATCCAAAGTTGTAAACATTTAAGTTTCATAATAGGGATTCCAGAAACTTCAAAGTAGACACTTACTGAAAAATCACCCTTATACGTGTGTGTGTCAATGTGTGAGTATTATGGGAGTTTATGTGGGAGTACAGAAATCCGTATTGTATCTTTATATTTTTTATATCATTAATGTTTGTAATACTTGAGATACTTAACTATTATTCTTTGTATTTTAAACTTTGGACTTAGCTTTTGCTCTGTATGTTTGGATTAGCTTGTCCATGTTGAGATAAGCCATTTGTGTTCGCCTTTCTGTGTTTTGTTTATATAAACCGTGTTGTAGGCATTTGGGTTGTTCTCTCGCAGCATTTGGCGTAAATCAATAGTGACAGATATATGATCTTTGTAACTCTGTATCATACCCTAACTGAACGAGATAAGAGGGCCCAAGAAAGGAGAAGTCATGTGGTCTAAATAAGGATTACAGAATGCAAAATAACTGGGGGAGGGGAAAAACTGGATGCAAGTGATTGGTTATCAATAAGGGTATGTCTGCAAGTGTTTGGGTATGGAAATGCACCGGGGGTGGAACATGCCATAAGAAGGGGCAGAGTTAAACATGCCATAAGAAGGGTCAGCCCTTTGTCTAAGTGAGCTCTCAAGCGATGTACTCTTTGACTCTCAAGCGATGTACTCTTTGAGTGTCCCAGCCTTGATTTGCAAATAAAGGTTTGAACTTCTTGAATAATTCTCCGTTTCCCTGACTTAATTTTGAGTATCGGTAGCCACGACAAAACATACATGTATGTGTGTGTCTGAGTGTGTGCGCGTGTGTGTGTGTGTGTGTGTGTGTGTGTGTGTGTGTGTGTGTGTTTTTGAGTGTGTACGTGTGGGTGTGTGTTTGTTTGAGGTTGGGACACAAGAAGTCACCTATCCATGTTCTCCAGAGACCGCTGATGTTCTCCTGACCCGCCGAGTTACTCCAGCACTCTGTCTTTTTTTTTTCTCTCTCTTCACTCGTCTGGTAAGATTTGTACAGCAAACCTGAACTACTCCCTGACAAAAGTTGTAATATTCCACATGAAATGGCAGAGGAGGCACCATTAGTTGCATTAATCCTGTGCAGAGGCATGGATCAGCACTTGTACCTCGTGTACCTGAGGAGAATCTCCATTGATAGTTTCCAGGATGCTTCTTTGGTAGTTTTGGTATTCGTTCATCTTCATTTGGAAAGAAGCCGTGATGGTGGACAGGTCCACGCGGATATCCTGAGATGTGTTTCTATAATGAAAATGTGGACAGTGGTTTTATAAATTTCCATCCAGAAGCTTCAAATAATTACAATTTCGGGAGGCACGGTGGTGCAGCTGCCTTACAGCGCCAGAGGGTGGGTTTTCTTTGTGTGCTCCGGTTTCCTCCCACACTCCAAAGGCGTGTAGGTTTGAAGGTTAATTGGCTTGGTATAATTGTAAATTGTCGCAAGTGTGCGCAGGATAGCTTGAATGTGCGGGGATCACAGGTTGGTGCGGACTCGGTGGGCTGAAGGGCCTGTTTCCGCGCTGTATCTCTAAACTAAATTACAAATGATTAATGCTACACTGTTACCATCTGTAAAATCTATATTGTTTTTCTGGTGACTGGCGATTTCCCGGGGGCAATCTTCATGTTCATTAGTACTAGGAGCAGAATTCGGCCATTCGGCCCATCAAGTCTACTACACCATTCAATTATGACTGATCTATCTCTCCCTCCTAACCCCATTCTCCTGCCTTCTCCCTGTAACCCCTGAAAATCCATTTGGAACGGAGACGAGGAAACACTTTATCTCTAGAGAGTGGGAGTCTGTGGAATTCTCTGCCTCAGAGGGCGGTGGAGGCAGGTTCTCTAGATGCTTTCAAGAGAGAGCTAGATAGGGCTCTTAAAAATAGCGGAGTCAAGGGATATGGAGAGAAGGCAGGAATGGGGTACTGATTGTGGATGATCAGCCATGATCACATTAAATGGCACAGCTCGAAGGGCTGAATGGCCTACTCCTGCACCTATTGTCTATTGAAACCCGTACTAATCAAGAATCTATCTATCTCTGTCTTAAAAAATATCCATTGACTTGGCCTCCACAGCCTTCTGTGGCGAATTCCATAGATTCACCATCCTCTGACTAAAGAAATTCCTCCTCGTCTCCTTCTTAAAGGAACATCATTTAATTCTGAGGCTATGACCTCTGGTCCTAGACTCTCCCACTGGTGGTACATCTTCCCCACATCCAGTCTATCCAGGCCTTTCACTATTCGGTAAGTTTCAATGAGGTCCCCCCTCATTCTTCTAAACTCCAGCAAGTACAAGCCCACTGCTGACTAACGTTCATTGTTTGTTAACCCACTCATTTCTGGGATCATTCTTGTAAACTCCCTCTGGACCCTCTCCAGAGTCAGCACATCCTTTCTCAGATATGGAGTCCAAAATTGGCCTGTTTCTCCAAAGTAAAGATGTGTGCTTCACTTTCGTACCTGGCTCTCCCAGCAGGCCGGGGCACTCCTGGAGACACGCCCGCCGCGGACTGACGATGGAAGAGGACTTACACCGGGCGCCGCAGCTTACGGGGAAATCGGCACGGAGCGAGTGCTCGGAGTATCTGCCCTCGAGGTCAGAGCGAGTGGGGGCCGAGGTGGATAAAGAGGGACCCGGCGTGGGGAAGCCGCCGAGAGAACAAAGAGGGACTCGTGTTGTGGACGGAGAATGGGATGAGCACTTTTTGTAACTTTGTCAGCACCTACAGTGCACTCAAAGTATTCAGACCCCTTCACTTTTTCCACATTTTGTTATGTTACAGCCTTATTCTAAGATGGATTGAATTCTTTTTTTTATTATTAATCTACACATAATACCCCATAATAAAAAAGCGAAGGTAGACAAAATTCTAACAAAGAGTCTGAAGAAGGGTTTCGGTCCAAACGTTGCCTATTTCCTTCGCTCCATAGATGCTGCCGCACCCGCTGAGTTTCGCCAGCAATTTCGTCTACCTTTGATTCTCCAGCATCTACAGTTCCTTCTTGAACATAACAATGCAAAAACAGGTGTTTAGAAATTTTTGCAAAGTAATTAAAAATAAGTAATTGAAATATCACATTTACATAAGTATTCAGACCCTTGTAGCAGATGCGGAGTTGTCCGTTAAAGAATGTGGCAGACATGAAGTATGTCCAAAATACTGGTTCTTAATTCTCCTCACTCACCAACAACTGTGCATGTGCGATTAACCCTTAAATACTCCCCAGGGGCACCCGTGACCTACCTTTGGTCACCGGGACACGTGACCCCCCCCCCAAGAGCCAAAGGTTATGTACACTGCGTGGCCCATCATCAAGTGCTGCCACACCCTTTACTCAGTACTTTGTTGAGGCACCTTTGGCAGCAATTACAGCCTCAAGTCTTCTTGGGTATGACGCTACAAGCTTGGCACACCTGTATTTGGGTAATTTCTCCCATTCTTCTCTACAGGTCCTCTCAAACTTTGTCAGGTTGGATGGGGAGCGTCGATGCACAGCTATTTTCAGGTCCCTCCAGAGATGTTCAATCGGATTCAAGTCGGGGCTCTGGCTGGGCCACTCAAGGGCATTCACAGACTAGTCACGAAGCCACTCCTGCGTTGTCTTGGCTGTTTGATAGCTTCGGGTCGTTGTCCTGTTGGAAGGTGAACAGGTCCAGAACGCTCTGGAGCAGGTTTTCCACATCAATATCAAGGATCTCTCTGTACTTTGCTCCGTTCACCTTTCCCTTGATCTTGACTAGTCTCCCAGTTTCTGCCGCTGAAAAACATCCCCACAGCATAATGCTGCCACCACCATGCTTCACCGTAGGTGTGGTATTGGCCGGGCGATGAGCGGTGCCTGGTTTCCTCCAGACGTGACACTTGGCATTCAGGCCAAAGAGTTCAATCTTAGTTTAATCAGACCAGAGAATCATGTTCCTCATGCCTTTTGGCAAACTCCAAACGAGCTGTCATGTGCCTTTTACTGAGGAGTGGCTTCTGTCCGGCCACTCTACCATAAAGGCCTGATTGGTGGAGTGCAGCAGATATAGTTGTCCTCCTGGAAGGTTCTCCCATCTTCAAAGAGGACCTCTAGAGCTCTGTCAGAGTGACCATCGGGTCCTTGGTCACCACCACCACCTCAGTTTTGCTGGGAGGCCAACTCTATGAAGTCCTGGTGGTTCCAAAGTTCTTCCATTTAAGAATAACGGAGGCCACTGTGCTCTTCGGGGCCTGCAATGCTGCAGAAATTGTTTTATACCCTTCCCCAGATCTGTGTCTCGACACAATCCTGTCTCAGAGGTCTATGGACAATTCCTTCGTCTTCATGGCTTGGTTTTTGCTCTGACATGCACTGTCAAATGTGGGACCTTATATAGACGGGTGTGTGCCTTTCCAAATCATGTCCAATCAATTCAATTTACCACTGGTGGACTCCCATCTAGTTGTAGAAACATCTCAAGGATAATCAATGGAAACAGGATGGACCTGAGCTCAAATGTGAGTGTCATAGCAAAGGGTCTGAATACTTATGTAAATTTGATATTTCAGTTATTTATTTTTAATTACTTTGCAAAAATTTCTAAACACCTGGTTTCACTTCTTCATTCTGGGGCATTGTGTGCAGATTGATGTTTAAAAAAATATATTTTAATCCATTTTTAAATAAGGCTGTAACATAACAAAATGTGGAAAAAGTGAAGGGGTCTGAATACTTTATGAATGCACTGCATGTGACAACTCTATTGTGCACTTTGTACACAAAAACAAAGCATTCTCAGTACCTAGCATCAGGTTGAAGGGATTGACTTTGATTCAAAGAACCTATTTGACCACAACTGTTGTGCCCATGGTACCTGAAATAAAAACGATGAAAAGAGTTAGTTAGAATAAATATGAAAAGTTCCCCAGACAGTGGGTTACAGAAATCAACGTTTTTAACTCGCTGTAAACCCTTCATCACATTAATCATAAATTTCTGACTCTCAACCTTTTTGCTAAAATTCAATGAGAGAGAGAGAGAGCAGAGAAGATTTACGAGAATGTTGCCAGGACGTGAGGGCCTGAGCTATAGGGGGAGGTTGAGCAGGCTAGGACTTTATTGATAGGTTCATAAGTTATACTGTTCAAGTTTGATTACTTATCACAGACAAGTCAAGCACCAAGTAAGGCAAGATTATTTGATTCGCTGGCGGGAGTGTGCTGTAGGATTAGGCCATTCGGCCTATCAAGTCTACTCTGTCATTCCACCATGGCTGATCTATCTCTCCCTCCTACCCCTTTCTCCTGCTTTTTCCCAATAACCCCTGATACCCGTACTAATCAGGAAGGCATTCCTTGGAACGTAGGAGCATGAGGGATGATCTTCTACAGGTATATAAATTCACGAGGGGACTAGATTGGGTGAATGATCAGTCTTTAATCCAGGTTCGAGATATCAGAAACTAGAAGACAGAGGTTTAAGGTCAGAGAGGTAACTTTTCACACAAAGACACTTGGATGGGAACTTGGAAAGGAACGGTTTAGAGGGATATGGGCCATACACAGGCAGGTGGGATTAGTGTACATGGGGCATGGTGGTCGGTGTGGGAGTCAGGCCTAAGGGCCTGTTTCCACGCTGTATGACTATGATTATGACTCTCCAGTTTCCCCTTATCAGCTGCTTCCCTGGCGCACCCCACCCCATCACCTCTATACTGACCATCTCCCCTTGGGGGTTGGAGCTTGCAACCTTCACGTGGTCCACCCTGTTTCGACTAATGCAATCAACCTGGCATGCACAAACATTACAAACAGGTCTACCCAGACCTACAACTTTACGCTGTGCAAGCCATACGCAAGAAATAGAAGATCTCCCCTTGACACTCTTGCTCCTGTCTGTCTGCCTCCACAGATGCTGCTCGACTCAATGAGTTCCTGAGTCATAGGATGTCATGGAGTCATACAGCACGGAAGCAGCCCTTTGGCCCAACTTACCCATGCCGACCAAGATGCCCCATCTACACTGGTTCCACCTGCCTGCATTTAGCCCATATCCCTCTAAACCTGACCTATCCATGTACACGTCCAAGTGTTCTTTATTGTTGTTGCACCTGCCTCAACTACCTCCCTTGACGTCCGTTCCATACATCCACCACCCTCTGAATGAAAAGTTGCCACACAGTTTCCTATTATATATTTTACCCTGTCACCGTAACCTATGTCCTCTGGTTCTCGATTCCCCAACTCTGGGCAAGAGACTTTGTGCGTCTACTTGATCTATTCCTTTCATGATTTCTTCATGATTTCTACAAGATCATCCCTCTTCCTCCTGCGCTCCAAGAAATAATGTACCAGCCTACTCAACCTCTCCCTGTAGCTCAGACCCTCGAGTCCTGGCAACATCCATGTCAATCTTTTATTTCCTGGTTAATGACAGCAGTTTTCACAGCATTTCGTACTTTCTACGATACGATACGATAGAACTTTATTTAAAGAGGCAGACTGATCTGCCAACAGTCATAAAAAAGCGAAATACATGAAAAATGAAATTAAAGTGACAAGTGGAAAAGATTAGGGATGTGCAAAAATTGGGGAGGTGGTGGGGGGAGGGGAGCCTACTCCACATGGAAGGGGGAAGGAGTTGTACAGTTTGATAGCCACAGGGAAGAAGGATCTCCTGTGGTGTTCTGTGCTGCATCTTGGTGGGACCAGTCTGTTGCTGAAGGTGCTCCTCAGGTTGACCAGTGTGTGTCATGGAGGGGGTGAGCTGTATTGTCCAGGATGCTCCGCAGTTTGAGGAGCATCCTCCCCTCCAAGACCACCTCCCATGAATCCAACCCCACCCCCCCAGTCTTGACATCCTTAAGGGCCATGGAATGATTTGTGATAATACTCACATCCACATCTGGTCAGAGTATTCCATGTCGCATGAATACATGTAGTTCAGATGCCCAGCAACCTTTGGGGACGGTGTGATATTGCCAAGCTGTGAGCATCTAAAACCATAGAGAGAAACCAAATTAACTCTTCCAGGCAGTGAGTTTCAGAAAACAGTTGACTACTTTGGGTATCAGGGGTTATGGGGAGAAGGCAGAAGGGTTGAGAGGGAAAGATAGATCAGCCATGATTGAATGGTGAAAGTGACTTGATGGGCTGAATGGCCTAATTCTGGTCCTATAACTTACAAACATATTTAGATGTGTATAAATTGTAGGAATATTGACTTCTCTAACTTCAAATAACCCTTGTTTTTCTTCTCTCTCCATCCCTCCCTCCCTCTCCCAGTCTCTGACCAGTGTCTCCCTGATTATATTTTGTCTCTGTTTGTTTTGTTGTCAGCTACCCCGAGCTAACAATGTTTTTCATTTTCCTTGATGCTTATCTCTTTTAATCTCTCATTTTGACACCTTTCCATTCCTTATCTCTGTGTCTCCCTCGCCCCTGACTCTCAGCCTGAAGAAGGGTCTTGACTCGAAACATCACCTATTCCTTCTATCCAGAGATGTTGCCTGTCCCGTTGAGTTACTCCAGCATTTTGTGTAACATATTTTTCAACTTCCTTTATAATCCTTTAACTAATTATTTTTTGTCACCTTGTTATAAACCCTTTAGATGAGGGAAATGTGTTCCAGCCTGTTTGGGGAGCATAGTGGTGCAGCTTGTAGAGCTGCTGCCTCACAGCATCAGAGACCCAGGTTCGATCCTGATCTCGGGTCAAGAGACTGTGTTGAGTTTGCGCATTCTCCCTGTGACCGCGTGGGTTTCCTCTGGGTGCTCCGGTCTCCTCACGCATCCCAATAACGTGCGAGTTTGTAGGTTATTTGGCTTCTGTAATTTGAGAAGTGTGTTGGGAGTGGATGAGAAAGTGGGATAACATAGAACTAGTGTGAATGGGTCACAAAATCCATGCCGAATATCGATCATCCCGTTCATAGTAATTCAATGTTATCCCATGTTCTCATCCACTCCCTACACTCTAGGGACAACTTAGTGGGCCAATTAACCCACAAACCAGCACGTCTGTGGCGGGTGCCGATCCGGCGAGCCAAAGGGCCTGTTTCATCGCAGTATCTATGAAGTAAAGTAAAGCAGATCTCAAAGTCTCAGCGTCACACAAAGTATTTTTCACACAGAGAGTTGTGAGACTGTGGAATTTTCTGCTTCAGAGGGCGGTGGAGGCCGGTTCTCAGGATAGTTTCAAGAGAGCGCTTATAACCATATAACCATATAACAATTACAGCACGGAAACAGGCCATCTCGGCCCTTCTAGTCCGTGCCGAACACTTACTCTCACCTAGTCCCATCTACCTGCACTCAGACCATAACCCTCCATTCCTTTTCCATCCATATACCTATCCAATTTATTTTTAATGCCTCCACCATTTCCACTGGGAGCTCATTCCACACAGCTACCACTCTCTGAGTAAAGAAGTTCCCCCTCATGTTACCCCTAAACTTTTGTCCCTTAATTCTCAAATCATGTCCTCTTGTTTGAATCTTCCCTACTCTCAATGGAAAAAGCTTATCCACGTTAATTCTGTCTATCCCCCTCATAATTTTAAAGACCTCTATCAAGTCCCCCCTTAACCTTCTGCGCTCCAAAAAATAAAGATCTAACGTTCAACCTTTCTCTGTAACTTAGGTGCTGAAATCCAGGCAACATTCTAGTAAATCTCCTCTGTACTCTCTCTATACCAGAATTGTACACCAAATTCCAGAATTGGCCTCACCAATGCCTTGTACAATTTTCACATTACATCCCAACATCTATATTCAATGCTCTGATTTAGAAAGGCCAGCACACCAAAGGCTTTCTTTACCACCCTATCTACATGCGATTCCACCTTGAGGGAACTATGCACAGTTATTCCTAGATCCCTCTGTTCCACAGCATTCCTCAATTCACTACCATGTACGTCCTATTTTGATTTGTCCGACCAAGATGGAGCACCTCACACTTATCAGCATTAAACGCCATCTGCCATCTTTCAGCCCACTCTTCCAAATGGCCTAAATCTCTCTGTAGACTTTGAAAATCTACTTCATTATCCACACCACCACCTATCTTAGTATCATCTGCATACTTACTAATCCAATTTACCACACCATCATCCAGATCATTGATGTATATGACAAACAACAGTGGACCCAACACAGATCCCTGAGGCACCCCACTAGTCACCGGCCTCCAACCTGACAAACAGCCATCCACCATTACTCTCTGACATCTCCCATTCAGCCACTGTTGAATCCATCTTGCTACTCCACTATTAATACCCAACAATTTTAACCTTCTTAACCAACCTTCCATGTGGAACCTGGTCAAAGGCCTTACTGAAGTCCATATAGACAACATCCACCGCTTTACCGTCATCAATTTCCCTAGTAACCTCTTCAAAAAATTCAAGAAGATTAGTTAAACATGACCTTCCAGGCACAAATCCATGTTGACTGTTCCTAATCAGACCCTGTTTACCCAGATGCTTATATATATTATCTCTAAGTATCCTTTCCATTAATTTGCCCACCACTGACGTCAAACTAATAGGTCTATAATTGCTAGGTTTATTCTCTGAACCCTTTTTAAACAATAGAAAAACATGCGCCGTACACCAATCTTCCGGCACCATTCCCGTTTATAATGACATTTGAAATATTTCTGTCATAGCCCCTGCTATTTCTACACTAACTTCCCTCAATGTCCTCGAGAATATCCTGTCAGGACCTGGAGATTTATCCAGGGATATGGCTTTTATATGTTTCAAAGGTGTCAGTACTTCCTCTTCTTTGATCCTCATAGTTTCCATAGCTACTCTACTTGTTTTCCTTACCTCATATAATTCAATATCCTTCTTCTTGGTGAATACCGAAGAAAATAAATTATTCAATATCTCCCCCATCTCTTTTGGCTCTGCAGATAGCTGTCCACTCCGACTCTCTAATGAACCAATTTTATTCCTTGTTATCCTTTTGCTATTAATATAGCTGTAGAACCCCTTTGCATTTACTTTCACCTTACTGGCCAAAGCAACCTCATATCTTCTTTTAGCTTTTCTAATTTCTTTCTTAATGTTTACAAGATTTGTTTTACATTCTTTATACTCCTCAAGCACCTTTCTTACTCCATGTTGCCTATATTTATTGTAGATCTCTCTCTTTTTCCAAACCAAGTGTCCAATTTCCCTTGAAAACAAACAGGGACATAAAGATTCTGTAATCTTAAAATTTCACCTTTAAATGTCCTCCATTTCTCTAATACATCCTTCCCATAAAACAAAATGTCCCAATTCACTCCTTTTAAATCCTTTCGCATCTCCTCAAAGTTAGCCTTTCCCCAATCAAAAATCTCAAACCTTGGTCCAGTTCTGACCTCCATAATTATATTGAAACTAATGGCATTGTGATCACTGGTCCCGAAGTGCTCACCAACACATACCTCCGTCATCTGACCTGTCTCATTTCCTAACAGGAGGTCCAGCACTGCCCCTTCTCTAGTAGTAATACCTCTATGTATTGCTGCAAAAAACTATCCTGCGCACATTTTACAAACTCCAAACCATCCAGCCCTTTTACAGAATGTGTTTCCCAGTCTATGCGTGGAAAATTGAAATCTCCCACAATCACTACCTTGTGCTTACTACAAATATCTGCTATCTCCTTACATATTTGCTCTTCCAATTCTCGCTCCCAATTAGGCGGTCTATAATACACCCCTATATTGTTGCTACACCTTTCCCATTTCTCAGTTCCACTCAAATAGCCTCCATAGACGAGCCCTCTAATCTATCCTGCCAAAGCAGTGCTGTAATATCTTCCCTGATAAGCAACGCAACACCTCCACCTCTTGCCCCTCCAATTCTGTCACACCTGAAGCAACAAAATCCTGGAATATTTAGTTTCCAATCACAGCCATCCTGCAACCATGTTTCACTAATCACCACAACATCATATTTCCAGGTGTCAATCCAGGCTCTAAGCTCATCCACCTTTCTTACAATGCTCCTAGCACTAAAATATGCACATTTAAGAAACCCACCACCACTTATTCTCTGTTTATTATCTTTTTCTTTTTTCTCCCCTACATGTTGGGTCTGAGTGCTTCCCTTCTCTGCCTCCTGCCTCACACACTGTCTACTAGCTTTCTCTATTTGAGTCCCTCCCCCCAACTGTTCTAGTTTAAAGTCTCCCCAGTAGCCTTTGCAAATCTCCCTCCCATTTCAGGATATCAGACACATCCCAGACCCTGGCACCAGGGAGGCAAACTACCATCCGGATCTCCCGACTGCGTCCACAGAATCGCCTATCTGACCCCCTAACTATAGACTCCCCTATTACTATTGCCCTCTTCCTTTCTCTACCCTTCTGAGCAACAGGGCCGGTCTCTGTGCCGGAGGCCTGGCCGCTGTCGCTACCCCCAGGTAGGCTGTGCTCCCCAATAGTACTCAAACAGGAGTACTTATTGCCAAGGTGTACAGCCTCAGGGGTACTCTTGAGTCCCAGCCTCTGCCCCTTGCCCCTCCTAACCGTGACCCACTTTTCTGCCTCCCGTGGTCTTGGAGTGACCACCTCTCTAACTTCAACCTCTAACCTCACCCTCTATAACTCCTCTCTAACACCTCCTCACTCTCCCTGACCAGACGGAGGTCATCGAGCTGCCGCTCCAGGTTCCTAATACGGTCCCTTAGGAGCCCCATTTCGATGCAGATGTGGACGTCTGGAAGGCTATTAGACTCCAAGACTTCCCACATCTGACATCCAGAACAATAAACTGCCCTGGCCCTCACTCTCCCCGCTTGATAGGGCTCTGAAAGATAGCGGAGTCGGGGGATATGTGGAGAAGGCAGGAACGGGGTACTGATTGGGGATGATCAGCCATGATCACATTGAATGGCGGTTCTGGTTCGAAGGGCCGAATGGCCTACTCCTGCACCTATTGTCTATTGTGGTAGAGTTAGCAGCATCGAAACTGGCCCTTCGGCCCACCATGTCCATGCCGACCTCTGTGCTTGTCCCATTTACCCAAGTTTGACCCATATCCCTCTAAACCCTTCCTATCCCTGTATCTGCCCAAATTAGGAATAAATCTTGTTCAATTTAGATGGGAGATTTGAAGCGATATGACGAGTTTGAGTTTAGTTAGTGCGAGATAGTGTGGAAACCGGCCCTTCGGCCCACCGAGTCCACACCGACTAGCGATCCCTGCACATTAACACTACCCCACCCACATTAGGGACATTTTACATTTACACCAAGCCAATTAACCTACAAACCTGGACATCTTTGGAGTTTCGCAGGAAACCAAAGTTCACAGAAAATACCCATGCAGATCATGGGGAGAACGCACAAACTCCGTACAGACAGCACCAGTAGTCAAGTTCAAACCCTGGTCTCTGGCGCTGTAAGGCAGCAACTCTACCGCTGCGCCACCATGCCACCCCCTCCGTCAAGGTGGTTAGTAATGTTACCAACAGGATTCCATGCTTCAACCAGTCTCTTTCCATGAATTCCTTTCCTGTTTAATGTATATTCCCAATGGAACCAAGTCTTGTTCACTTCGGACTTACCTCGCAAGGAGCTGCTTCACGTCCTGTCAATAAAAGTGAAAAAAGCGGTAAATACATATTTAAATTAAAATAGTTCATAGATTACAGGGGCAGAATTAAGCCATTTGGCCCATCACGTCTACTCCGCCATTCAATCATGGCTATACTATCGTTCCCTCTCAACCCCATTCTCCTGCCTTCGCCCCATAACCCCTGACACCCGTACTAATCAATAAACCTTAGAATAAATAGAAATATAAACCTTCTGAATAATGAATGGCCTGGATAGAGTGGATGTAGAGAAATGTTTCCAGTGGTGGGAGAGTGGAAGACAGCACAGAGTTGAGGGCACAGCCTCAGAATAAACTGAGCTAAGGAGTTTTGTTGGACAGATTATGTGGAATTAATTGCCACAGACGGCTGTGGAGGCCAGGTCATTGGGTATTTTTAAAGCAGAGATTGATAGATTCTTGGGCGTCAAACGTTGCGGAGCGAAGGCAGGAGAATGGAGGTGAGAAGGGAAAATGGATCAGTCATGATTGAATGGCGGAACGGTCATAATGGGCCGAATGGCCATATTCTGCTTCTATGCCTTATGATCTTATGAATTAAACCAAGAGTGCATTTGCTTCAGTGAAGAATCACAATTATGCAGGTCCTTCAGAATTTGACAGAGTGCCTGTCAACCACTCATTTACACTAAGTACATTTTATTCTCCACATATTTTCATCAATTCCCCACAGCTTCCACCACTTATAGCGACACATGAATGTTCAGTTGAGGTTTATTATTGTCACATGTACCGAGGTACAGTGAAAAGCTTTGTTTTGCATGCTATCTGAACAGCTCCGTTATACCATCCATAAATAAAATCGTCAAACTCAAATACAACAGGTAGAGCAAAGGGGAAGATACAGAGTGCAGGATATCGTTCTCAGCATTGTAGCACATCAGTTCCACAGGCAAAGTCCAATTTCCTCAGTAGGGCAATTTTTCAGTAATTATTTAACCCCTTATGGCCTTTATATAAGAACTGATACAAAGTTTAGAATTGAGACTTTAGAGATAAAGCGTGGAAACAGACCCTTTGGCCCACCGAGTCCATGCTGACCAGCGCTCAGCCCGCACACTAGCTCTATCCTACACACACTAGAGACAATGTACATTTATACCAAGCCAATTAACCTACAAACCTGTACGCGTTTGTAATGTGGGAGGAAAATATTGCCAGTGGCTGTGTGCTTGGACCAGTACCTGAATAAAGGAGAGAGCATCCTTCTGGTCTTGGTCTTGGGATTCCTTGTCTATTAGTTGAAGTTTATCCATCTTTTCTACCAACGAGTCGGATTCGCTCTTGATGCGGGAGAGCACTCGGTGTTCCTCATCATCGATCATCTTCAGTATAGTCTTTTCATCTTCTTCCAATTGCTTCCTCCATCTGGAGAACTCAGTCGACAGTTTTTCCTTCTTCTCCTTGATGTCCCTCTGAAAATTCAACCAACACAAACATTTCAGTTTAGTTTAGTTAAGTTTAGTTTAGAGCTACAGAGTGGAAACAGGCCCTTCAGCCCACCGAGTCGGCACCGACCTGCAATCCCCGCACACAATCACTACCCCAGCACACACTAGGAACAATTTATGTAAATCCTGGCCAAAATATTGCCAAAATAAAGCTGAGGATTCATGCATCCACAAGGCCTTTTTGTCATTTCTTTATAAGAAGCCCCAAGCTGCTAGCTGGTGCAGGGAAGTCTAGGTCCCAGATTAGTCCCTCAGATAAGGAAGGTGTAAGTATCTTTATGTATAAGAATCTCGCAGGGGAATTCCAAAGTATTGTGAATGCATGAGTTTGATTGGATTGCTGCAAAGGGATTGTAAATAATGTAAATAATGTTGCAAGACAGTTACCCTGCTGTATGTTGATTGGCCAAAGTGTTAAGCCCTGGCAGAATTGTTTTGTGTTCCAGGATAAATGTTACATTATTCAGTTAACTAGCTTCCTTCCAGAAGCTTCTGTAAGAAACATTGTTTAAGACTCTCTGTAATTGGGTTGGGGAACTGTCAATAATGTATTGATATAATTGATATGTATGATTGGATTGCAAGGGGGAACCACCCCTATGTAGTTCGGCCCCTCAAGGTTCGTGGACCTTTAAAAGGTAGCCCCCATTTTAGTTCGGTGTCGATCTTCTGGAAGGGCGCTTGGGACCGTGTGACCTTTTGGGCAGTGTCTGCTTGCACGAGGCTGAAGGGCTTGGCCAGGCAGAGACAAGGATCGCACTTGCGGTGATTTAGGTATCGTATAGGAGAATTTGTGTTAATTCTAAAAATAATGATTAGTTGGTCCAAAGCTTGAGTCTGTGTTTTTACTGAACTAGAGTAGGGGGGGGATAAGCTTTATAAGCGTATTTACATTAACGTTTATACCAAGCCAAATAACCTACAAACCTGTATGTCTTTGGAGTGTGGGAGGAAATTGGAGAACCCAGAGATAACCCACAGTCACAGGGAGAACGTACAAACTCCGTACAGACAGCACCCATTGTCAGGATTGAACCCGGGTCGCTGGTGCTGTAAGGCAGCAATGGTACCGCTGCGCCACCATGTCTCGCATAATGACACTGCGAGCAGTTCTTTTAAGTTCACTTTCAAGAACAAAAAAGAGGTGGCACGGTGGCGCAGCGGTAGAGCTGCTCCCTTACAGCTTGCAGAGCTGGAGATCCTGGTTCGATCCCGACTATGGGTACTGTCTTTTCGGAGTTTGTACGTCCTCCCCGTGACCTGCGTGGGTTTTCTCCGAGATCTTCGGTTTCGTCCTCCACTCCAAAGACGTGCACGTTTGTAGGTTAATTGGCTTGGTGTATGTGTAAATTGTCCCTCGTGTGTTGGATAGTGTAAATGTGTGGGGATCGCTGGTCGGTATGGACTCGGTGGGCCGAAGGGCTAGTTTCCAGGGTGTATCTCTAAACTAAACTAAAAGCTAAAAATCAGGGAATTGAGGAAATGAATTGTACACCTCCATGATCATGGTTCAACATGGAGATAGACAAAATGCTGATGTAACTCAGCGGGTCAGACAGCAAAGATAGACACAAAATGCTGGAATACCTCTGGAGAGAAGGAATGGTCGAGACCCTTCTTTAGAAACCAATGGGTCACCTATTCCTTTTCCCCAGAGATGCTGCCTAACCCACTGAGTAACTGCTTGGTGTAAACCAGCATCTGCAGTTCCTTCCTAAATATAGTATGGAGATATGTGGGAATCAGCATCTCTCTGTTTCAAGCGGATAGGTCCCTGGTTACGAGACAGGCCCTCTCCCAGTGCAGTTACATGTAACGTTTCTTACCTTTATTTCACTTTCTTGTTGCTTTAGGCTCAGCTGTTTCTTTGTGCAATCGTCCTGATGTTCACGAAGATTCTTGACCTCGCTCTGGAGTTTCTCCTGGGATAACAGCGAAAATGTTTCAGGAAGAGACACAAGAACCAGGAGATATATAGACTCCATTTACACTTCACGCTGCCTCGGCAAGGCCAGCAGCATAATCAAGGATGAGTCGCACCCCGGCCACTCCCTCTTCTCCCCTCTCCCATCAGGCACGAGGTACAGACGTGTGAAAACGTAGTTTAGTTTAGTGTATTGTCATATGCATTGAGGTACAGTGAAAAGCTACAGTGGAAAACGCACACCTCCAGATTCAGGGAGAGGTTCTTCCCAGCTGTTATCAGGCAACTGAACCATCCTACCACAACCAGAGAGCAGTCAAATCAAGTCAAGTCAACTTTATTTGTCACACACACATTCAAGATGTACAGTGAAATGAAAGTGGCAATGTCTGTGGGATTTAGCAAAACAACAGAACAGAACAGAACCAGTATTTACATTTAAAGGAAAAAAGACACAACAGTGAGATAGGAGTTTACAGTACTAATGGCTTGTGGGAAGAAACTCCGTCTCATCCTCTCTGTTTTCACAGCGTGACAGCAGAGGCGCCTGCCTCACCTTAGCAGCTGGAACAGTCCGTTACTGGGGTGGTAGGGGTCCTTCATAATCTGCTGGCTCTGGATCTGCACATCCTGGTGTATAAGTCCTGCAGGGGGGTTAGTGAAGTTCCCATGGTGCGTTCGGCCGAATGCACTACTCTCTGCAGAGCCTTCCTGTCCTGGACAGAGCAGTTCCCAAACCAGATCGAGTCAGGGCTCACGTACCTTTTTTTCACTGTTGCCAGCCGGGCAACCTAGACAGCTTTTTAGGTTGCCGAATGACAGTTTAGGTGGTCATTTAAGACGGCTTGCATAACCATATAACCATATAACAATTACAGCACGGAAACAGGCACTCTCGGCCCTTCCAGTCCACGCCGACCATTTATTTTCCCCTAGTCCCATCTACCTGCACTTAGACCATACCCCTCCATTCCCTTCCCGTCCATATACCTATCCACTTTACTTTTAAATGTTAAAATCGATCCTGCCCCCACCACTTCTGCTGGAAGCTCATTCCACACAGCCACCACCCTCTGAGTAAAGAAGTTCCCCCTCTTGTTACCCCTAAACTTCTGTCCCTTAATTCTCATGCCCACTTTTCCATATAGCCCAAATCTCTCTGTAGACTTTGAAAATGTACTTCAGTATCCACAACACCAACTATCTTAGTATCATCTGCATACTTACTTATCCAATTTTCCACCCCATCATCCAGATCATTGATGTACATGACAAACAACAGTGGACCCAACACAGATCCCTGAGGCACCCCACTGGTCACCGGCTTCCAACCTGACAAACAGCCATCCACCATTACTCTCTGACATCTTCCATTCAGCCACTGTTGAATCCATCTTGCTACTCCGCCACTAACACCCAAAGATTGAACCTTCTTAACCAACCTTCCATGGGGAACCTTGTCAAAGGCCTTACTGAAATCCATATAGACAACATCCACTGCTTTACCGTCATCAATTTCCCTAGTAACCTCTTCAAAAACTTCAAGAAGGTTTGTCAAACATGTCCTTCCAGGCACAAATCCATGTTGACTGTTCCTGATCAGACCCTGTTTATCCAGATGCTTATATATATTATCTCTAAGTATCCTTTCCATTAATTTGCCCACCACTGCCGTCAAACTAACAGGTCTATAATTGCTAGGTTTATTCTTTGAACCCTTTTTAAACATTGGAACAACATGCGCAGTACGCCAATCCTCCGGCACTATTCCCGTTTCTAACGGCATTTGAAATATTTCTGTCATAGCTCCTGCTATTTCTACACTAACTTCCCTCAATGACCTAGGGAATATCCTGTCAGGACTTGGAGACTTATCCACTTTCATATTTTTCAAAAGTGTCAGTACTTCCTCCTCTTTGAATCTCATAGTTTCCATAGCTACTCTACTTGTTTCCCTTACCTCACAGAGTTCAATATCCTTCTCCTTGGTGAATACCGAAGAAAATAAATTGTTCAATATCTTCCCCATCTCTTTTGGGTCTGCAGATAGCTGTCCATTCTGGCTCTCTAATGGTCCAATTTTATCCCTCGTTATCCTTTTGCTATTAATATAGCTGTAGAAACCCTTTGGATTTACTTTCACCTTTCTTGCCAAAGCAACCTCATATAACCATATAACCATATAACAATTACAGCACGGAAACAGGCCCTCTCGGCCCTTCCAGTCCGTGCCGACCATTTGTTTTCCCCTAGTCCCATCTACCTGCACTCAGACCATACCCCTCCATTCCCTTCACGTCCATATACCTATCCACTTTACTCTTAAATGTTAAAATCGATCCTGCCTCCACCACTTCTGCTGGAAGCTGATTCCACACAGCCACCACCCTCTGAGTAAAGAAGTTCCCCCTCACGTTACCCCGAAACCTCTGTCCCTTAATTCTCATGTCATGCCCTCTTGTTTAAATCTTCCCTACCCTCAATAAAAACGTATCCACGTCAACTCTGTCTATCCCTTTCATAATTTTAAAGACCTCAATCAAGTCCCCCCTTAACCTTCTGCGCTCCAAAGAATAAAGACCTAACTTGTTCAACCTTTCTCTGTAACATAGTTGCTGGAACCCTGGCATCATTCTAGTAAATCTCCTCTGTACTCTCTCTATTTTGTTGACATCCTTCCTATAACTAGGCGACCAAAATTGTACACCATACTCCAGAATTGGTCTTACCAATGCCTTGTACAATTTAACATTACTTCCCTACACCTATATTCAATGCTCTGATTTAGAAAGGCCAGCACACCAAAGGCTTTCTTTACCACCCTATCTACATGCGATTCCACCTTCAGGGAACTATGCACAGTTATTCCTAGATCCCTCTGTTCCACAGCATTCCTCAATTCCCTACCATTTACCATGTACGTCCTATTTTGATTTGTCCTGCCAAGATGTAGCACTTCACACTTATCAGCATTAAACTCCATCTGCCATCTTTCAGCCCACTTTTCCAAATGGCCCAAATCTCTCTGTAGATTTTGAAAATCTACATTATCCACAACACCACCTATCTTAGTATCATCTGCATACTTACTTATCCAATTTTCCACCCCATCATCCAGATCATTGATGTACATGACAAACAACAGTGGACCCAACACAGATCCCTGAGGCACCCCACTGGTCACCGGCTTCCAACATGACAAACAGCCATCCACCATTACTCTCTGACATCTCCCATTCAGCCACTGTTGAATCCATCTTGCTACTCCGCCATTAACACCCAAAGATTGAACCTTCTTAACCAACCTTCCAAAAATATCTTCTTTTAGCCTTTCTAATTTCTTTCTTAAGATTCTTTTTACATTCTTTATACTCCTCTAGCACCTCATTTACTCCATGCCTCCTATAATTATTGTAGATATCTCTCTTTTTTCGAAACAAGTGTCCAATTTCCCTTGAAAACCATGGCTCTTTCCAATTTATACTATTTCCTTTCAACTGAACAGGGACATAAAGATTCTGTACTCTTACAATTTCCCCTTTAAATGTCCTCCATTTCTCTTCTACATCCTTCCCATAAAACAAAATGTCCCAATTCACTACTTTTAAATCCTTACGCATTCCCTCAATGGGAATAGCCTTTCTCCAATCAAAAATCTCCACCCTAGGTCCAGTTCTGACTCTCTCCATAATTATATTGAAACTAATGGTATTGTGATCACTGGTCCCGAAGTGCTCACCAACGCATACCTCCGTCCTGGACCTGCCTCATTTCCTAACAGGAGGTCCAGCACTGCCCCTTCTCTGGTCGATACCTCTATATATTGCTGCAATAAAACTATCCTGCACACATTTTACAAACTCCAAACCATCCAGCCCATTTACAGAATGTGTTTCCCAGTCTATTTTTGGAAAATTGAAATCTCCCACAATCACTACCTTGTGCTAACTGCTAATATCTGCTATCTCCTTACATATTTGCTCTTCCAATTCTCGCTCCCCATTTGGCGGTCTATAATACACCCCTAAAAGTGTTGCTCCACTGTTCCCACTTCTCAGTTCCACCCAAATAGCCTCCCTAGACGAACCCTCTAATCTATCCTGCCAAAGCACTGCTGTAATATCTTCTCTGACAAGCAATGCAACATCTCCACCTCTGGTCCCTCCAATTCTATCACCCCGGAAGCAACGAAATCCTGGAATATTTAGTTTCCAATCACAGCCCTCCTGCAACCATGTTTCACTGATTGCCACAACATCATATTTCCAGGTGTCAATCCAGGCTCTAAGTTCATCCACCTTACTTACAATGCTCCTAGCATTAAAATGTACACATTTTAGAAACCCACCATCCCTTATTCTCTGTCTATTATCGTTTTCCTCTGTCTCGCCTACATTTGTGTCCGAGTGCTTCCCTTCTCTGCCTCTTGCCCCACACCCTGTCCCCTAGCCCCCTCTACCCGAGTCCCTCCCCCCAGCCTTTCTAGTTTAAAGTCTCCCCAGTAGCCTTTGCAAATCTCCCTGCCAGGATATTGGTCCCTCTCGGGTTCAAGTGCAACCCGTCCTTTTTGTACAGATCATGCCTTCCCCAAAAGAGGTCCCAGTGATCAAGAAACTTGAATCCCTGCCCACTGCGCCAGTCCCTCAGCCACGCATTTATCCTCCACCTCATTTCATTCCTACTCTTACTGTCACGCGGCACAGGCAGTAATCCTGAAATCGTTACCCTTTTGGTCCTTCTCCTTAACTTTCCCCCCAACTCCATAAATTCTCCCTTCAGGACCTCTTCTCTTTTTCTGCCTATGTCATTGGTACCTATGTGTACCACAACATCAGGCTCCTCTCCCTCCCTTTTCAGAATCTTTTGGACACGTTCCGACACTGGCACCAGGGAGGCAAACTACCATCCGGGTCTCCCGACTGCGTCCACAGAATCGCCCATCCAACCCCCTAACTATAGAGTCCCCTATTACAATTGCCCTCCTCTTTTTGCTACCCTTCTGAGCATCAGGGCCGGTCTCTGTGCCGGAGGCCCGGCCGCTGTTGCTGCCCCCAGGTAGGCTGCCCCTCCAATCGTACTCAAACACGAGTACCTATTTCCCAGGTGTACAGTCACAGGGGTACTCTCTAGCCCTTGCCTCTGCATCTTGCCCTTCCTAACTGTGACCCACTTGTCTGCCTCCTGTGGTCTGGGAGTGACCACCTCCCTGTAGCTCCTCTCTATGACCTTCTCACTCTCCCTGACCAGACGGAGGTCATCGAGCTGCTGCTCCAGGTTCCTAACACAGTCCTTTAGGAGCCCCATCTCGACACACCTGGCGCAGATGTGGACGTCTGGAGGGTTATCAGATTCCCTGACCTCCCACATCTGATACCTCTCACAAAATCACAATAACCATTATACTTTGACTACCACTCTGACATCCAGCATCATGAAGTGCTTCGGGAGACTGGTCATGGCACACATCACACATCAGTCTCCAAGACAAACTTGATCCACTAAATTCACCAACTGCCGGAACAGAGCCACGACAGATGCCATCTCCCAGAACCTCAACTCATCCCTGGAATATCTGGATAATTCTTATTTTAGTTAATTTTGTTCAGTTTATGTAAGTTAGTTTAGTTTATTGTCACATGCACCGAGGCACAGTGCAAGGTTTTTTGTTGCATGCTACCCAGTCAGCGGAAAGACTATTCATGATTACAATCGAGCCGTCCACAGTGTACAGATACAGGATAAAGGGAATAACGTTCAGCGCAAGATGACGTCCAATTAAAGATAGTCTGAGGGTCTCCAATGAGGTAGATGGGAAGTCAGCACCGCTCGCTAGTTGGTGATAGGATGGTTCAGTTGCCTGATGACAGCTGGGAAGAAACTGTCCTTGAATCTGGAGGTGTGCGTTTTCACATTTCTGTACCGCTTGCCCCATGGGAGATGGGAGAGGGCAGGAGGGAGTGACCGGGGTGAGGCAAGGACATCTATGACGTTGATTGACTAAAGCTCGACCTCAAACACAACAATCCCAACCAAACTCTTCTTCAAACTCAGACAACCCTTGCGATCTTCCCAAACATTATGAAAGTCCCATCAGATCTGAGGATGAGCCTGGCAAACCATTTACTGGAGGTACCAACTGCTCAAGAATTTTGCTCACCTTCATTTTGTCCTTTTCCTCCTCCACAGTCAGCAGAGAGTGGGATTTGTGTTTCCCGATGACAGTGCAGGATATACACACGCACTCCTGGTCCTGCTCGCAGTAGAACTCAAGAACCTTCTTGTGAGTTGGGCACTGCCTGGTGGTGAAGTCGGCAATGGGCTCGATCAGCCCGTGGTCCTTGTAGACCTGCTTGGTCAGATGCGGCTGCAGATGGCGGGAGCAGAAGGAGGTTTCACATTTGAGACATGTCTTCACAGCCGGGGATGGGCTGTCGGTACAGTACTCACACATCACGGGACTGGGCCGGGCAGCAGGGGCAGTAGGCTGGCTCTGGCTGTACTTCTCCACGATGTTCTGCAGAGTGTGGTTCTTCACCAGGCTGGGCCTGGGGTTGAAGGTTCTGCGACATTGAGGACAGTTGACCCCACACAAGGACTCAGAATGGTCCCAGGCATCGCTGATACATTTGGCACAGAAACTGTGCTGGCAGGGCAGTGCCACAGGGTCCTGATACAAGCCCAGACACACTGCACAGGTCAACTCTTCCGTCAAGCCTGCAGACGCCATTCTGCCTTGCCCCGGCAGTGCAGAGCCAGCTCAGAAAGGAAGAACGTGGATTCCAGGAAATCATTTACTTTCAGTTTCAATGTTTGTCTGAAATTTAACCCCTCGAGTTCTGCGCTTGCCCAGCCAAGTTACATGTTAAACATAGAAACATAGAAACATAGAAATTAGGTGCAGGAGCAGGCCATTCGGCCCTTCGAGCCTGCACCGCCATTCAATATGATCATGGCTGATCATCCAACTCAGTATCCTGTACCTGCCTTCTCTCCATACCCCCTGATCCCTTCAGCCACAAGGGCACATCCAACTCCCTCTTAAATATGGCCAACGAACTGGCCTCAACTACCTTCTGTGGCAGAGAATTCCACAGATTCACCACTCTCTGTGTGAAAAACGATTTTCTCATCTCGGTCCTAAAAGACTTCCCCCTTATCCTTAAACTGTGACCCCTTGTCCTGGACTTCCCCAACATCGGGAACAATCTTCCTGCATCTAGCCTGTCCAACCCCTTAAGAATTTTGTAAGTCTCTATGAGATCACCCCTCAATCTTCTAAATTCCAGCGAGTACAAGCCAAGTCTATCCAGTCTTTCTTCATATGGAAGTCGTGCCATCCCAGGAATCAGTCTGGTGAACCTTCTCTGTACTCCCTCAAAGTCCTTAAAGAGAGACACAAAGCTGGATAACTGGTGTAACTCAGCAAGACAGGCAGCATCTGTGCAAAGGAGGAATACGTGACCTTTCATGGCAATATAGTATATATATTGTAAGCATATATATATATATATATATATATATATATATACACACACACACACACAAATATATTTGTAGGAAGGAACTGCCGATGCTGGTTTAAACTGAAGATAGACAAAAAATGCTGGAGGAACTCCGGGTCTGGCGAAGTGAAATGAGGGCAGAGCTGCCAAGTCTCACGCATTCAGCATGAGACTCACACATTTCGCCCAATCCTCACGCTGATCACATAATTTCTCGCGCTCTGTCGTGAGATATTGGGATCAACGAGAATTTCAAAACTAATATCAACTGCATGAGCCGCGGGTGTTGGAGAGCAGGGCGGAGGGAGGGATGGAAGCAGAGGCAGCGGCGGGGGCAGATGCAAACGGGGAGCCGGGGCTGGCGAGTGTTTGCCGGCCTGGCGAGTCACTCGCTGCAGCTCTGGCCATGGAGCAGCTTCAGTGGAAGTCCCGGGCCGTCAGAAGCGTTGCACTGTGGCCGTGAGTTTCCGTGCCGAATTCGCCCTGGTGACCGGCATGGACCAGGCTGCGGCTCGGTGCATCCTAGAGGACAATCAGTGCCTGCTGGAAGTAGGTACCAAGCACTGGGTCGAAACGGTGGAAGATAGTGGCCTTCAAATGGGGGTGGTTGGAGAAAGCATCCTGCTAGATTTTCACTTACTGTAACTGCAGGAAAAATGTTCCCGGTTGGGGGAGTTCAGAACCAGGGGTCACAGTTTAAGAATAAAGGGTTGGCCAGTTAGGACTGAGATGAGGAAAAACTTTCTTCACCCAGAGTTGTGAATCTGTGGAATTCTCTGCCACAAAAGTCCACAACAGGCCAATTCAGTGGATGTTTTCAAGAGAGAGTTACATTTAGCTCTTGGGGCTAGCGAAATCAAGGGATATGGGAAAAACAAGAAAGGTACTAATTTTAGATGAACAACAGCCATGATCATATTGAATGGCAGTGCTGGCTCAAATGGCTAATTCCTGCACCTATTTTCTATGCTTGAGTATATGGCAAAAAAACTTGACCACTTGATTTTGAAGCATTCATGCATGGTGTAGGTATAATGTAGTCATAGAGTGATACAGTGTGAAAACAGGCCCTTCGGCCCAACTTGCCCACACCCGCCAACATGTCCCAGCTACACTACCTGCTTTTGGTCCATATCCCTCGGTGCAGGCTCGAAGGGCTGAATGGCCTACTCCTGTCCCTCCCAAACCTGTCCTATCCATGTATCAGTCTAACTGTTTCTTAAATATTGGGATAGTCCCTGCCTCAACTACCTCCTCTGGCAGCTTGTTCCATACACCCACCACCATTTGTGTGGAAAAAGTTATCCCTTAAAAAGTTACCTCTTAAAAATACTTCAAACAAAACACATTGAAATCACACTTCTACAATGCACTAAAACATGATTTTAATACATCAAATTTCAAACAGTCCCTACCCTGGGAGGGGGGGGCACCCTCCCCCCACTCGGCTGCTCCACTCCCTCGCCGGTTACCCCCAAGGCCAGTGATCAATCAGCCCCCCCCACTTTCAAAAACGCTCCTGGTTCAGACGGAGAGCACTGCCAGATGTGAGTGTTCAGCGTTCGTGTTTCAGAGTTGGCTAATGTTATTGATTTGTAATTAGCCTGATTTGTAATTAGTTGACAAAACCTTTATTGATTCATCTGGAATATCCAGGGGGATGGGATAAGTAATGTTAAAATGACATTCAAGGAGTCAGGCTATCTGTCACAACATACAGCCCCGATAACCCATTAATTCCTTCAGTTAAATATTGGAAAGGTAGCACTATTGTCATTTGCCACTCAACTATTATGTTTGTTTACCTCACTGACTATTTCTAACCCCCCCCCCCCTCCCCAATTCCTTTGACAGGTTGAATAGAAATGTCCCCAATCTCATTGTTTTATTAATTGAATAGGTAGATGAACATCCTCAAGGAGTCAGATGGAAACGGATTCAGATGCGATGTTTAAGAGCTTGTTCAAAGAAGGAGCATATTTTAAAGGAGTGACCAAGATACTTGGAGGGGAATGTGTGAGGAGGTTTTTATTCATCTTTAGTTTTAGCTTGGACCAGGACATCTGATGATTCAAAGTTTAATATAGTAATTGTGCTGATACTGACTCCAACTAACGACATAATGAATATCATCCATTCCAGAGATTTTATTTTTCTGATGCCATTTAAACTTCACTTGGATTTCAATCACTTCAATGTAAAAGTAATTGGGAATGGGGAGCATTGGAACAAAAAATTGCCCTAGGCACATATTAACTGTAATATAATAATGTATCCATGTTGGTAGGTGCAATCAAAACAAAGATCTTTTTTATCACTGTAGTGTTATGAATACCACAGAAAATATTATGTACTCTCAAGATCACATTAAATAGAATATTATTGCTTAAATATATATTGTTATTGGACACTGTAGTTCGGAAAAGTCCCAGCTGAGAGGAAGACAGCAAAATACTGAAAATATTGTTGGTGAAAATGAGATCCAGAGTGAGTGGCAAGGACTGGTCGGGGACCAAGACCATGGTATGTGGAGTTGGTTCAATGGATGGGGCTCATTTTGGGGTCTCGTGTGGCATTATGGGATTATTATTCTGATAATTATAATCATTGCTATATTGCTTTATTGCCTGGCACCATGTATTTACCAATGTGTGGTTTCTAGCTGCATTATTTGATAGATTGATTGATACAATCAAAAGGGGGAATGTGAAAGTTAGTGCGGTTAATCTCCATCTTATTTAGCTTATTTAGCTGTATTTGCTATTAATCTCCATTTTGTACACAGCGTGCTGGTATCAGTTTAAAAATATTGGCCAATTTAGAAGTTGCAAAAGCCTGCGAAGCCTGAACACAGAGCTTGTAATAAAATGACCTTCGCTGTCCAAATGAGAATAGAGATAAGGGATATTCCCGGGCGTCTGGAATTCTAATACTGATACTGGCAAGTTGTATGGGACAGGTAAGACGAACAATAGTCCTGTTCTTGCCTTCACAGCTAGTCTGTCTCCCAGACTAATAGTTTATACAAAGTATTTAAGAGTGAACTGCAGATGCTGGAAAATCGAAGGTAGACAAAAGTGCTGGAGAAACTCAATGGGTGCAGCAGCATCTATGCAGTCAACGTTTCGGGCCAAAACCCTTCTTCAGACTGAAGTTGGGTGGGGGGGGGGGGGGTGGAGAAGAAAGGAGAAATGAAGAGGAGGAGCCCGAGGGCTGAGGGAGAGCTGAGAAGGGGAGGAGACAGCAAGGGCTACCGGAAATGGCTGAAACCCTTCACCTCCCCCCTCGACTCCATTCAAGGACCCAAGCAGTCATTCCAGGTGCAACAGACGTTCACCTGCATCTCCTCCAACCTCATCTATTGCATCCGCTGCTCTAGATGTCAACTGATCTACATCGGTGAGACCAAGCGTAGGCTTGGCGATCGTTTCGCCGAACACCTCCGCTCAGTCCGCATTAACCAACCTGATCTCCCAGTGGCTCAGCACTTCAACTCCCCCTCCCATTCCGAATCAGACCTTTCTGTCCTGGGCCTCCTCCATGGCCAGAGTGAGCACCACCGGAAATTGGAGTAGCAGCACCTCATATTCTGCTTGGGCAGTTTGCACCCTAACTGCATAAACATTGACTTCTCCAATTTCCGGTAGCCCTTGCTGTCTCCTCAGCTCTCCCTCAGCTCTCGGGCTCCTCCTCTCCCTTTCTCATTTCTTCTCCCTGCCCCCCCCCCCCCACCCCCATCCCACTTCAGTCTGAAGAAGGGTTTCGGCCCGAAAAGTTGCCTATTTCCTTCGCTCCATAGATGCTGCTGCACCCGCTGAGTTTCTCCAGCACTTTGGTCTACCTAATAGTTTATACTTTGTATCTTCCCCAATGTAACTGAGGGGATCCATTTTGTTTAACTGAAGTTTCTTTGTTATTAACCATGTGCTTATGGCTGTTTTATCAGTATAAAGATGTGTGTAAATCCTGTCTATCGCCAGTCTGAACTGTGCCAACTTTTGGTGTGGACGCTTTGTGCACATCACTGGCTGTTTTTCTATTTCACCTTGGTGACTTAGTAAAGGCCTTTTTACAGAGAGTTTTGACTCTGAATTATTCTGCCTTTGAGCGGAACGGACTTTAACACGCCTGGTAAGATTTGTACAGCAAACCTGAAATACTCTCTGACAAAAGCTGCAATATTCCACTCGCAAAGGCAGAGGAGCCACCATTAATTGCATTGGGAAACTGAGTCTTTCTATGTAGAGGCACGGGTCAGCAATGGTTGCACTTGTAACTAGTGTAACTGACGGGATATTTCTTCGATAGTTTCCAGGATGCTTCTTTGGTACTTTTGATATTCGTTCATCTTCATTTGCATAGAAGACATGATGGTGGACAGGTCCACGCGGACATCCTGAGATGTAGTGTTTCTATAATGAAAGAGTGAACTGGTTATGGTTTAGTGTAGTTTAGAGATACGGCATGGAAACAGGCCACAGAATCCGCATCAACCTGCGATCACCCCCCACATTTAACACAATCCTACACACAAGGGACAATTTACACATACACCAAGCCAATTAACCGACATGCCTGTACATTTGTGGAGTGTGGGAGGAAAACGTGGATCTTGGGGAAAACCCACGGGATCACGGTAGAACGGGGGGAAAACCCACGCAGGTCACGGGGAGAACGTACAAACTCCGTACAGACAGCACCCGTAGTCGGGATCAAACCTGGGTCTGCGGTGAAGCAAGCACTGTAAGGCAGCAACGCCACCATGGCCGCCCACAAATTCCCATTCAGAAGCTGCAAATAATTACAATTTCAGGCGGCACGGTGGTGCAGCGGTAGAGTTGCTGCCTTACAGCGCTTTCTGCAGCAGAGACGTGCGTTCAATCCCACTACGGGCGCTGTCTGTTCTGTACAAAGATTGTCCGATCACCCCGTGACCTGTGTGGGTTTTCTCTGAGTTCTTGAGTTTCCTCCCACGTACATTTTTGTAACTTTGTGGCAACTCTTTTGTGCATTTTGTATGCAAAAACAAAGAATGTCACTGTACCTAGGTGAATGTGGCAATAAAATATCATCAGAATCAGCCACTGCAGTAGCATCATCATCATCAGCAGCAGCCATCGCATCAGCTTCATCTGCATCTCCATCATCTGCATCTCCATCATCTGCATCTCCATCATCAGCATCATTATAATCAGCATCATTATAATCAGCATCATTATCATCAGCAACAGCATTATCATAATCAGGACCAGCCCAATCATAATCAGCATCATCATAATCAGCATTAGCCCAATCATAATCAGCATTAGCCCGATCATAATCAACAACATCATAATCAGCATCATCATAATCATCATCATCATAATCAGCATTAGCCCAATCATAATCAGCATTAGCCCGATCATAATCAGCATCATCATAATCAGCATCATCATAATCAGCATCATTATAATCAGCATCATCATAATCAGCATCATCATAATCAGCATTAGTCCTATCATAATCAGCATTATCATAATCAGCATTAGCCCTATCATAATCAGCATCATCAGCAACAGCATTAGCCCAATCATAATCAGCATTAGCCTGATCATAATCAGCATCATCATAATCAGCATCATCATAATCAGCATCATCATAATCAGCATCATCATAATCAGCATCATCATAATCAGCATTAGTCCTATCGTAATCAGCATTATCATAATCAGCATTAGCCATATCATAATCAGCATTATCATAATCAGCATCATCATAATCAGCATCAGCATCATCAGCATCATCATAATCAGCATTAGCCCTATCATAATCAGCATCATCATAATCAGCATCATCATCATCAGCATCATCATAATCAGCATTAGCCCTATCATAATCAGCATCATCATAATCAGCATCATCATAATCAGCATCATCATCATCAGCATCATCATAATCAGCATTAGCCCTATCATAATCAGCATCATCATAATCAGCATCATCATCATCAGCATGAGCATCATCAGCATCTTCAGATTGGATTTGATTTGTATTCACAGCACCATATTGAAAAACTCTGTTGTACCCATAGATGGTGTACCTAAAATAATAAAAATAATGAAAAGAGTAAGTTAGAATAAATATGAACATTTTCCCAGACAGTGGGTGACAGAAATCAACATTTTTAACTCACTGTAAACCCTTCATCACATTAATTTTAAATTTCTGAATCTCAGTCATCAACCTTGCTGCTAAAATTAAATGAGCAGAGAAGATGTACGAGAATGATACCAGGACTTGAGGGCATGTGATACAAGGGGGAGGTTGAGTAGACTAGGACTTTATTCATAGGTTGAGAAGTTATAGGAGCAATGCCATACCCCCAATACCATGTGCTCTAATTTTGCACACTAATCTCTTGTGTGGGACCTTGTCAGAGGCTTTTTAAAAGTCCAGATACACCACATCCACTGGCTCTCCCTATCCATTCTACTTGTTCCACCCACAGAAAACTCCCAAAGATTAGTTAAGCATGATTTCCCCTTCATAAATTCATGCTGACTTTGATCGATCCTGTCACTGCTTTCCAAATGTGCTGCTATTACATATTTAATAATGGATTCAAGCATCTTCCTCACTACTGATGTAAGGCTAACTGGTTTATACTTGGATGGGTACATGGAAATAAAAGGTTTAGAGGGATATGGGCCATATGCAGGCAGGTGGGACTTAGGTAGATGGGGCACGTTGGACCGAAGGGCCTGTTTCCACGCTGTATCACTCTATGACTATGACTCTCCTGTTTCCACTAATTAGCTTAGCCCCTGCTGCACCTCACCTCTCTACACTGGCCATCCTCCGCCCCCCCCCCCCCCCCCCCCACACACACGCACTCACTGTCCTATATCTTTGCCTCCAAGGATGCTGCTCATGCTCAACTCACCCATGCCGACCAACATGTCCCATCTACACTAGTCCCACCTGCTTGCATTTGGCCCAAATGGTCTTCAATGTAGAGTCCAATGTGAGAGATCGGGGGGTTGAGGGAATGATCTGCACACCCCCATGATCCAGGTTTAACATGGAGGTGGACACAAAATACTGGAGTGGGCGGCACGGTGGCGCAGCGGTAGAGTAACTCCCCAATGACTCTCACATGTACCTGTCTAAATGTTTCTCAAACGTTGGGATAGTCCCTGCCTCAAATACCTCAGCTGCTCGTTCCATAAGCCCACCACCCTTTGTGTGAAAACGTTATTCCTCAGGTTCCTATTAAATCTTCTGGTTCTCGATTCCCCTACTCTGGGAGAGAGACTCACCGAGTCCACACCGACCATGAATCGTCCCCATACACCAGCGACAATATATCGAGGGCCAATTAACCTACTCGTCTTTGGGATGTGGGAGGAAACTGGAGCACCTGGAGGAAACCCACGGCAGCATTGGGAGAGCATGCAAACTCCATACAAATCGGTCAAGATCGAACCCAGGTCTCTGGCTCTGTGAGGCATCAGCTCTACCTGCTGTGCCACTGTGCCACTCTGGGATGAATATGAAGTTGAGGAAAGACCCCATGGCACTGTATTGAAGAGGAATTAAGTTCTCCGAATGGCCTGGCCAATATTTATCTCCACATAAACCCAACAACTCAGATTATTTGTCTGTGGCCACATTGCTTACAGTATGAGCTTACAATCTACATAGCTGTGTAGGAAGGAACTGCAGATATTGGTTTAAACCAAAGATAGACACAAAATGCTGGAGTAACTCAGCGGGATAGGCAGCATCTCTGGAGAGAAGGAATGGGTGACGTTTCAGGTCGAGACCCTTCTTCAAACTGAGAGTTAAGGGAGAAGGAGATACAGGGATTTGAGTACAGGAGCAGGGAGGTTCTACTTCAGTTGTACAGGGTCTTGGTGAGACCACACCTGGAGTATTGCGTGCAGTTTTGGTCTCCAAATCTGAGGAAGGACATTATTGCCATAGAGGGAGTGCAGAGAAGGTTCACCAGACTGATTCCTGGGATGTCAGGACTGTCTTATGAAGAAAGACTGGATAGACTCGGTTTATACTCTCTGGAATTTAGGAGATTAAGAGGGGATCTTATAGAAACTTACAAAATTCTTAAGGGGTTTGGACAGGCTAGATGCAGGAAGATTGTTCCCGATGTTGGGGAAGTCCAGGACAAGGGGTCACAGCTTAAGGATAAGGGGGAAATCCTTTAAAGACCGAGATGAGAAAGACTTTCTTCACACAGAGAGTGGTGAGTCTCTGGAACTCTCTGCCACAGAGGGTAGTTGAGGCCAGTTCACTATATTAAGAGTGAGATGGTGGCCCTTGTGGCTAAGGGGATTGATACTGAGTTGGATGATCAGCCATGATCATATTGCTCGAAGGGCTGAATGGCCTACTCCTGCACCTAATTTCTATGTTTCTATGTTTCTATACAGAAATAAGGACGTGTAAGGTGTGAAAATGGGACAAAGGGGATGAGGTTCACGGAAAATGTAGAATAGAACATTGTTAGCTGGGAGAAGGTCACAAATAGCAAAGCAAACAGAGATAAAATGAAATCAAGGACAGTCAGAGAACCGGGAAGGGGGAGGGTTGGAGAGAGAGGGAAAGCAAGGGTCACCGGAAGTTAGAGAAGGCAATATTCATATCGCTGGGGTCGAAGCAGCCCAAGCGAAAAAGCGAACAAGTTCCTTCCAACACTATTCAATAGTCATTTGGACCTGATGAGGTCAGGTAAGGTACTGAACATTTTCCAACCCGAGACACAAACAACTGGTAGGCATTACAGTTTTTGAGATTGTTCACGTTCTGAATTTGTACCAGGTCACTACGCAATCATAAAAGTGGCACGGTGGCGCAACGGTAGAGTTGCTGCCTCACAGCCAGGGCTCAATCTTGACTATACCTGCTGTCGGTACGGAGTTTGTACGTTCTCCCTGGGTTTTCTCCAGGTGTCCCGGTTTCCTCCCACATCCCAAATACAAACAGGTTTGTAGGTTAATTGGCTTCTGTAAATTGTAAATTGTGTGTAGGATCAAGGTACTGCAGTTGTGCGGGGCCCTGGTGAGACCACACCTGGAGTATTGTGTGTAGTTTTCGTCTGCTAATTTGAGGAAGGACATTCTTGCTATTGAGGGAGTGCAGCGCAGGTTCACCTCGTTAATTCTCAGGATGGCGGGACTCACATATGATTAAAGAATGGGTCGACTGGGCTTGTATTCTCTGGAATTTAGAAGGATGAGAGAGGATCTTATAGAAACATGTAAAATTCGTAAGAGATTGGACAGGCTAGATGCAGGAAAAATTAGTCCAGAACCAGGGGTCACAGTTTAAGAATAATGGGTAGGATATTTAGGACTGAGATGAGGAAAATCTTTTTCACCCAGAGAGTTGTGAATCTGTGGAATTCTCTGCCACAGAAGGCAGTGGAGGCCAATTCACTGGATGTTTTCAAGAGAGAGTTAGATTTAGCTCTTACGGCTAAAGCAATCGAGGGATATGGGGATAAATGCTTTCAGAAAGCACTTGATAAGGTCCCACATAGGAGTTAGTATGCAAAATTAGGGCACATGGTATTGGGGGTAGAGTGCTGACATGGATAGAGAAGTGGTTGCCAGACAGGAAACAAAGAGTAGGGATTAACAGGTCCCTTTCAGAATGGCAGGCAGTGACTAGTGGGGTACCGCAAGGCTCGGTGCTGGGACCACAGCTATTTATAATATACATCAGTGATTTGGATGAAGCGATTCAAGGTAACACTAGCAAATTTGCAGATGCACAAATCTGGGTGGCAGTGCGAACTTTGAGGAGGATGCTATGAGAATGCAGGGTGACTTGGACAGGTTGGGTGAGTGGGCAGATGCATGGCAGATGAAGTTTAATGCGGATAAATATGAGGTTATCCACTTTGGTAGCAAAAATAGGTAGGCAGATTACTATCTAAATGGCGTCAAGTTGGGAAAAGGGATCTGGAGGTCCTTGTTCATCAGTCTATGAAAGTAAGCATGCAGGTACAGCAGGCAGTGAAGAAAGGGAATGGCATGTTGGGGAGAAGGCAGGAACGGGGTACTGATTTTGGATGATCAGCCATGATCATTTTGAACAGCAGTGCTGACTCAAATGGCTGAATGGCCTACTCCTGCACCCATTTTCTATGTTTCTATGTAGGATAGTGAGTAATGAGTGTTAATGTGTGGGGATCGCTGGTTGGCGCGGACTCGGTGGGCCAAAGGGCCTGTTTCCACCCTCTAAATCTAAAGTAAAGTAAAGCAAAGCAATTCTCTAGGTCATAGCATCGTAGAGTTAGCAGCATCAAAACTGGCCCTTTAGCCCACCATGTCCATGCCGACCAAGTTGACACTTGTCCCATTCACCCAAGTTTGACCCATATCCCTCTAAACCCTTCCTATCCCTGTATCTGCCCAAATCAGGAATAAATCTTGTTCAATTTAGATGGGAGAGTTGAAGTGATATGACGAGTTTGAGTTTAGTTTAGTTTAGTTTAGTTTAGGGATACAGCGTGCAAACAGGCCCTTCGGCCCACGAAGTCCGCGCCGACGAGCGATCCCTGCACACTAACACTATCCTACACACACTAGGGACAATGTTACATTTACACCAAGCCAATTAATTTACAAACCTGGAAGCCTTTGGAGTGTGGGAGGAAACTGAAGATCACAGAGAGGACCCACGCAAGGCACGGGGAGAACGTGCAAACTCCGTACAGACAGCACCAGAAGTCAGGTTCGAACCCTGGTCTCTGGAGCTGTAAGGCAGCAACTCTACCGCTGTGCAGCACATAATGTTGCCGCATTATCTGAATAGTTGGATAAGAATACACCCTGACTTACAATCAAAATGCATTCAGATCATCTCTTCTAGTAATGTCAGGGATGGCCCTTCACAATGCATCTACCCTGGTAAAAATCTTCCTAAATGTAAGATTATTATTACTCTCTCTATAGCTTTTCAAGAAGAGATGGGAGAGGTGTGTCAAGATGGTTCGCAATGCTACCAACAGGATTCCATGCTTCAACCAGTCTCCTTCTATGAATTCCTTTCCCATTTAATTTATATATTCCCAATGGAACAAAGTCTTCACTTAGGACTTACCTCGCAAGGAGCTGCTTCACATCCTGTCAATAAAAGTGAAAATAGCAGTCAATACACATTTAAATAAATATAGTTCATAGATTACAGGGACAGAATTAAGCCATTCGGCCGATCAAGTCTACACCATTCAATCGTGGCTGTTCTATCTTTTCCTCTCAACCCCATTCTCCTGCCTTCGCTCCATAACCCATGACACCTGTACTAATCAATAAACTTTAGAATAAATATCAATACAAACATACTGAATAATGAACAGCCTGGATAGAGTGGATGTAGAGAGGATGTTTCCAGTGGTGGGAGAGTCGAACACCAGAGGGAACAGCCTCGGAATAAAAGGACGCACCTTTAGAAAGGAGATGAGGACGAATTTCTTTAGTCAGAGGGTGGTGAATCTGCGGAATTAATAAGCGAGTTTGGTATTTCGATAAACACAAGGAATCATGGGATTTATCAAAGGTCATTCGATATTAAAAAAAAGTGAAGCAGCGCTGTATAAACTGTGTATGAATTGTTAACTATTCTACCAAGGAATTAATCTAGAATACTGTCAACTCAATAGCTTCCTTTCTTGTTCTGCTGTTCACACACTACTGACACAGTCCCAGTTCTAGTTCAGTTCATTAATCTGCAATTGTCAGATATTGAGAAAGTTAAAGAATTTATTCTTTTCATTTATCCCTTAATGTGTTTGCTACTGGAATAAGAAAATATTACTTGCATTTGAACAATTTTTGTATCTTTATTCATAATTTATGTGTAAAAATATATTTAATCTGAGGCAGGCAGCGAATGTATCAGTGTGTTGTGGGCTGATGCTTTACCTACAGCTGGTGTGAATGTACCGTTAAGGCAAAGATTCATTTCCGAGGAAAACTGAGTACAGGGTTGGCCCTGAGAAGGAACCGCCAATCGGATATAAGACATCTAACTGCAAAATGCCTGCCCATTATTATTGATAGATTGAGTGGAGGGTCTGTGCAGTTCCAAGTTTGCGGTGGTTACGGTGCATTTCCCCCAGCCATCTCGCCCAGTGCACGTTGACCAGCACAGTTCACCAGCCCTTGTCAGCAGAGACGCTTTGTGCAGGTATTACCCGAAGCCCAAAGGTTTTCTGGATGTTCTGTGTTAGGAATGAGCTCGCAGCGGGCTCGCGAGAGGGGTCTCAGATCAGATCAGCCCAGGTTGCCGTTATTAAACTGCGGCATGTTGTGCGGCATCACCAGCTCTCTCTCCCAGATCCCCCACCCCAACAGTTTACCTAGTCTGACTGAAAAAATGCTCCCACTCATATTACGGGTTGGCTCCGCGTTTGCCCACTCGCTGGGGCGGGCGGCGCCTCCTTCAAAGAGAGCGAGAACAGGCATCCATTCTCTCTCCCAAATGGTCTCATTAAGATGTTCTGTCACACAGTTTACTCTTGTTAAGTTACATCTGCCATGTTTTCTCTGAACCCTTTCATTTTATCCCTCCCACCCCCAAAAAACAAACAATAAAAAATACGTGTTATTCATCATCACGATCGCGCTCATTTACCGAAGCATAAAGCAATAAAACCAACAAAATCATCGTAGTTTTATACAAATGAAACATAAATACACCCAGTTAATAGTTTTGGAAGCAGTATTTTCTTACCTCGAAGAAGCAAAACTGGAAAATACGGACCATTCACAGGTCTGTATACACGCAGCAGCTCAGCTGGCGAGAATGTTTATCGCAAATTACCTATGACCTAGGCATGCACAGTTGAAATACCGAACTCGCTTATTGCCACAGGAGGCTGTGGAGGCCAAGTTAATGGGTATTTTTAACTCAGAGATATATAGATTCTTGATTAGTACGGGCGTCAAAGGTTACGGGGAGAAGGCGGAGGAATGGAGGTGAGAGGGGAAAGAAGATCAGCCATGATCGAATGGCAGAAAGGTCTCAATGGGCCGAATGGCCATATTCTGCTTCTATGTCTTATGGTCTTATGAATTAAACCAAGAGTGCATTTGCTTCAGTGAAGAATCACAATTATGCAGGTCCTTTAGCCCTTGACAGAGTGCCTGTCAAGCACTCATTTACACTAAGTACATTTTATTCTCCACATATTTTCATCAATTCCGCACAGCTTCCACCACTTATAGCGACACACGACGGTTCGGTTGAGGTTTATTATTGTCACATGTACCGAGGTACAGTGAAAAGCTTTGTTTTGCATGCTATCTGAACAGCTCAGATATACCATCCATAAATAAAATCAAGTCAAACTCAAATACAACAGGTAGAGCAAAGGGGAAGATACAGAGTGCAGAATATCGTTCTCAGCATTGTAGCGCATCAGTTCCAGAGACAAAGTCCAATGTCTGCAAAGGGGCAATTTACAGTAATCATTTAACCTCTCATGGCCTTATATAGTTTAGAGTTTAGACATTAGAGATACAGCGTGGAAACAACCCCTTCAGCCCATCGACTCCAAGCTGACCAGCAATCACCCAGTATATGAGTACTATCCCACACACCAGGGACAATTTACAATTTTTACTGGAGCCAAATTAACCTACAAACCTGCACATCTTTGGAGTGTGGGAGGAAACCAGAGGACCCAGAGAAAACCCACGCAGGTCACGGGGAGAACGTACAAACTCCGTACAGACAACACCCGCAGTCAGGATTAAACTAGGTTCACTGGCGCTGTAAGGCAGCAACTCTACCGCTGTGCCACTGTGCCGCCCATAGCTCCATAAGGTCACCCCTTGTTCTCCTGCACTCCAAGGAACACCTGTATCGAATGATGATCCAGTAGGAAGTAAAAATGGTGGAAAGCCAACAGGGAGGCGGGTGTTAATGTTTTCATTGTTATCAAGCGACATCTTAGGTAACCTGATGAGTTGGTTGACCTGATGACCTGTTTCCATTGCGTGATGACTCTTTGACTAAATACTTTAATTTAGTTTAGTTTAGTGATACATTGTGGAAACAGGCCCTTCGGCCCACCAAGTCGACGCTGACCAGCGATCCCCATGCATTAACACTATCCAACACTAGGAACAAATTACATTTATACCAAGCCATTTAACCTACAAGCCTGTACGCGTTTGTAATGTCGGAGGAAAATACTGCCAGTGGCTGTGTGCTTGGACCAGTACCTGAATAAAGGAGAGAGCATCCTTCTGGTCTTGGTCTTGGGATTCCTTTTCTATTATTTGAAGCTTATCCATCTTTTCTACCAACAAGTCAGATTTGCTCTTGATACAGGAGAGCACTCGGTGTTCCTCATCATCGATCATCTTCAGTACAGTCTTCTCATCCTCTGCCAATTGCTTCCTCCATCCGGAGAACTCAGTCGACAGTTTTTCCTTCATCTCCTTGATGTCCCTCTGAAAATTTAACCAATGCAAACATTTCAGATTAGTTTAGTTTAGTTTAGTTTAGAGCTACAGTGCGGAAACAGGCCCTTCAGCCCACCGAGTTCACACCGTCCAGCAATCCCCGCACACTAACATTACCCTATCACACATTAGGGACAATTTACATTGATACCAAGCCAATTAACCTACAAACCCAAACGTCTTTGGAGTGTGGGAGGAAATCAGAGCACCTGGAGAAAACCCACGTAGTCACAGGGAGAACGTACAAACTCCGTACAGAACCTGGGTCCCTGGCGCTGTGAGGCAGCAACTCCACCGCTGCACCACTGGTAGAGTTGCTGCCTTACAATGCCGGAGACCTGGGTTTCATCCCGACCATGGGTGCTGTCTGTACGGAGTTTGTTCGTTCTCCCAGTGATCACGTGGGTTTTCTCCGAGATCTTTGATTGTCTCCCACACTCCAAGGACGTACAGGTTTATAGCCTAATTGGCTTGATACAAACGTAAATTGGCCCTAGTGGTGTTAATGTGTGGGGATCGCTGGTCGGTGCGGACTCAGTGGGCCAAAGGGCTAGTTTCCATGGTGTATCTCTAAACTAAACTAAAAACTAAAGATCAGGGGATTGAGGAAATGAATTGTACACCTCCATGATCATGGTTCAACAATGGAGAGAGACACAAAATGCTGATGTAACTCAGCGGGTCAGACAGCATAGATAGACACAAAATGCTGATGTAACTCAGTGGGACAGGCAGCACCTCTGGAGAGAAGGAATGGTCGAGACCCTTCTTCAGGAACCAATGGGTCACCTATTCCTTTTCTCCAGAGATGCTGCCTGACCCGCTGAGTAACCGCTTGGTGTAAACCAGCATCTGCAGTTCCTTCCTAAATATAATATGGAGATACTTGGGAATCGGCATCTCTCTGTTTCAAGCGGATAGGTCCCTGGATACGAGACAGGCCCTCTCCCAGTGCAGTTACATGTAACGTTTCTTACCTTTATTTCACTTTCTTGTTGCTTTAGGCTCAGCTGTTTCTTTGTGCAATCGTCCTGATGTTCACGAAGATTCACCTCGCTCTGGAGTTTCCCCTGGAACAACAGCGGAAATGTTTCAGGAAGAGACGCAAGAAACATGAGATATATTGACTCCATTTACACTTCACGCTGCCTCAGCAAGACCAGCAGCATAATCAAGGATGAATCGCACCCCGGCCACTCCCTCTTCTCCCCTCTCCCATCAGGCACGAGATACAGACGTGTGAAAACGTAGAGTTTAGTTTAGTATATTGTCACATGTACTGAGGTACAGTGAAAAGCTACAGTGGAAAACGCACACCTCCAGATTCAGGGGGAGGTTCTTCCCAGCTGTTATCAGGCAACTGAACTAACCTACCACAACCAGAGAGCAGTCCTGAGCTACTATCTACCTCATTGGTGACCCTTGGACTATCTTTGATCGGACTTTATTGGACTATATTTTGCACTAAGTGTTATTCTCCTTATGCCCTACATCATGTATCTGTACACTGTGGCTGGCTCGATTGTAATCATGTATTTCTTTCTGCTGACTGGTTAGCACGCAAAAAAAGCTTTACTCTGTACCTCGGTACGTGGGAGTAAATTAAACGCAAACACAAACTAAACTCAACTGAAGTGCATTGCCAGAAAGAAATCAAGAAAGAGGAAAAGGGTTTCCAACAGAAATGCCGTTGAGAGAAAAGGACATTAAAGATCATTTCTTCAGTCAGGGTATTGAGTATAGAAGTTGAGTTCTGTTACAGTTATACTAGACGTTATTGATGCTGCGTTTGCAAGTATTTTGTTCAGTTTTGGGTCACCTAGTTTTGCGACAGGAAGGATGTCATTAAACTGCAGAGAAGATTTACGAGGATGTTGCCAGGGCTTGAGGGCCTGAGATTGGGCAGGCTAGTACTTTATTACCAGAGTGCAGGAGGCTGAGGGGTGATCTAGATATGTATAAAATTATGAAGGGAATTGATAGTGTGAGGGTGAACGTACAGTGTAGAGGAAGCAAGAACTAGTGGATATATGTTTAGTGTGAGAGGGGAAAAGTTGAATAGGAAGCTATGCAGGGCTCTCGCTTAACTTTTTTTCCCTGTTGCCTGCCGGTCAACCTTGGCAGCTTTTTAGGTTGCCAAATGACAGTTTAGGTGGTCATTTAAGACGGTTTGCATGACACATGTGATTATGTGCTTGGACAAAGTGCGTAGTTACCAGTCGGAATTATGCTCAATGAAGCATTCACTTATTATTTCTGCTTTAAATAAGTCACAAACTAAACATATTCACTAATCAAGACATGATATATACCACAGTGACATGCAGCAAAATTATAATACAGTATCTCATCTCTTTTTACACGTTGCAATAAATGCAATTTCTATTATTTCTTTGCACTTCCAAACAAAAATGTGGTTGGATTATTCAGCGTATGATCAACCTCGGTGAGACCAAGCACAGGCTTGACGATCGCTTCACCCAACACCTACACTAAGTTCACAATAACCAACCTCATCTCCCGGTGGCTCAGCACTTCAACTCCCCCTCCCATTCCGAATCCGACCTTTCTGTCCTGGGCCTCCTCCATGGCCAGAGTGAGGCCCACCGCAAATTGGAGGAGCAGCACCTCATATTTCGCTTGGGTAGTTTTCACCCCAGCAGTATGAACATTGGCTTCTCCAATTTCAGGTAGTTCTTGCTTTCTCCTTCCTTCCCCTCCCATTCCCAGCTCTCCCACAGCCTACTGTCTCCGCCTCTTCCTTTCTTTTTCCCGCCCCCCCCCGACATCAGTCTGAAAAGGGTCTTGACCCGAAACGTCGCCTATTTCCTTCGCTCCATAGATGCTGCCTCACCCGCTGAGTTTCTCCAGCATGGAGGAAACCCACACGTTGGAAGGGAGAATGTGCAAATTCAACACAGACAGTGCCCGAGGACAGGATCGAACACAGATCTCTGGTGTGCGAGGCAGCAAGTCCACCAGCTGTGCCACTATATTTTATTTTCCAACACACTAAAAATTATATGTTGATAACTTTGGTTACTAAAAAAAGAAACTATCCATTTTCAGTCTTAAATCTCTAAGTAACACAATGTCCCCCTTTACAGCTACTGTTTGTTTTAATTCAGTTCAAGACTATAGGGCCGCACATGGTCCATAAAGTTGCTGCCTAAAATTGCCAGAGACCCGGAATTGATCCTGAATACGGGTGTTGTCTGTATGGAATTTGATCCTTTTCCCTTTGATCGCATAGGTTTTCTCCGGGTGCTCGTTTCCTTCCACATTCCAAAGTTGAGCAGGAACCTTTTTCAGACACAACCCATAACATAATATTTTCCTTTTGTCCAGAGATTCTGTCTGACCTTGTTGAGTTACTCCAGCTTTTTGTGTCTATCTTCAGTATCTAAACCAGCATCTGCAGTTCCTTCCTACACACAATACTATATGATAGAACTTCATTAATCCCAGGAGGTAAATTCTATATTTATATTTAAATACTTATATATTCATATATAAATATACACTGTTTTGTTTTCTCGTTTATAACATTGTTTACAGAGTACTATGTTTACATATTCTGTTGTGCTGCTGCAAGTCAGGATTTCATTGTTCTAACTGGGACGTGAGATCATAAAACTCTCTTGACTTACGTCGCTAAGGTGTGAGAGAGGACTAGTGTACAGGTGATCGGTGGTCGGCGTGGTCTCGGTGGGCCGAAGGGCCTGTTTCCACACTGTATCTTTATATTAAACTAAAAACACTAAAACTAGAGGAAATGTAAAGAAGGGTCTCTACCCGAAATGTCACCCAATTTCATCTATCCAGAGATGCTGGCTGCTCCATGGAGTTCCCCCGCACAATTAAAGCATGGAATAGTTACCAAACCGGACGCAACTAAATTTAAGGTAACTCTTTTTTCCCAAGAACCCTTTTTTGCTTAAGTCCAAGTCAAGAGTCAAGAGAGTTTTATTGTCATGTGTCCCAGATAGGACAATGAAATTCTTGCTTGCTGCAGCACAACAGAATATGTAAACATAATACAGAACAGGAGATAAAAGTTCAGTGTGTAAAAATACCATATCTATATTACTAAAAGTAAGATCTTGACCGCTTTGGGCGCACTGCAATTTGATTTCCGAGAGAACGCCACCACTTAAGTTGTTTTTGGCCACCTCGCTCAGAGCCCCCCTCCGCCGGACTGGACCAGAGGATTTTTCCCTTCGATGAAAAATCAGAGAGATATTAATGTTTTTTAATAATTTGCCATTCTCTCTGCTGCCCCTGCTGGTGGGAGGGGGGAGGGACTATAAAACCTGGAAGTGGTGTGCCTCACTCAGTCTCTGCAAGATGGAGGAAGCCAGAGGGTCACGTCTCTCTGAGCTCTGAATAACACTGAACACATGTCTACTCAACTGTGAGTGCCCTTAATGTGGTTTGAACATGAAAATATGGTTGGTTTGAAGTAAAAAGGCACTGCAAATGGTTGTTTGCAGGGTTTGGGTTGAAGTAAAAAGGCACTGAATGCAAATGGTTGTATGGGGGGTTTGGGTTGAAGTAAAAAGGCACTGCATGCAAATGGTTGTTTGGGGGGGGGGGGGGGGGTTTGGGTCGAAGTGAAAAGGCACTGCATGCAAATGGTTGTTTGGGGGGTTTGGGTTGAAGTGAAAAGGTACTGCAGATGGTTGTTTGTCTAAACTTGACAACTTCCTGTTTGCACTATATTGATTTTAGATAAAATGCTCCCACTTACGGCTGTGATTTTTGGCCATCTTACTCAGTTCCCCTCCGCTCATCAGGTGCAGAGGATTCTTCCCATCAATGAAAAACAAAAGTGTTATTAGTGTTGAGAACCTCTCTCCTGTCAAAGAGGCCACACCTTTTCCAGTGGGAGGGGGAGGGATTATAAAACCCCGGAAGTGTGGGTGTGTCTCGGTCTCTGCATGATTGGGGAGGAGAGGTCACGACTGAGCTGTGAATCAACTGAACACACTGAATGTCTACTGAACTGTGAGTGTGGTGTTTTGTGTGGTTTTGTGGGGGGTTTTATGGTGGTTTCACCCTGCTTGAAATAGTATGAAACTGCATTTGAATGTGGAGGCCTTGCACCCTGCATGAAATGGTATGAAACTGCATTTGAATGTGGTGCTGTTGCACCCTGCATGAAATGGTATGAAACTGCATTTGAATTTGGTGGCCTTGCACCCTCCTTGAAATGGTATGAAACTGCACTTGAATTTGGTGGCCTTGCACCCTGCTTGAAGTGGTAGGAAACTGAACCTGAATTTGGTGACCTTGCACCCTGCTTGAAGTGGTATGAACTGCACTTGCATTTTGTGACCTTGCACCCTGCTCGAAGAGGTAAGAAACTGCACTTGAATTTGTTGGCCTTGCACCCTGCTTGAAATGGTAGGAAAATGGATTTGAATTTGGTGGCCTTGCACTCTGCTTGAAATGGAATTTCAAGGAATAGCCGTGAGTCAACTGCCAGCCCACGAGCCGCCAGTACATCAGGCTTGAGGGACTGAGCTGCCACCCCAAGAATCCATTTGGCCCACAATGTCCATACTAGCCCTCTAGAGACCAGTAGTCCCTGTAGCCAACAACACCCATACTAGCTCTCCAGAAAGCACCCCCCCACTGGCCACCAACATTGTAATTGGTGGTGAGGTGGACTATTGCGTCGGGGGACCAGCCCTCCAGTGTGAACATGGGACCCAACGGGTCCCACTTAGTCTAGTATATATATATATATATATATATATATATATACAATACCAAGACCATATATACACCATAATACACAAGACCATATATATATACACAATAAATAAACAGATAAAGTGCAATAGGCTATTATTTTTTAGATTTTGGAGTTTGGTGGTGGTAGGTTAAATTCCATTTGGAATATTTTTGGAGGACCAGGAAACCAGAAGCAAGAGTTACTCCAGGGTGTTACTCAAGCTCCAGGGTGTGATTCTGCCTTGGTTTTCAGCGGTCGCGGCGACCAGACTGCAATGGCAGCCAGATCTCCCACAATGCAAACGGGAGGGAGAAAGTGCCCAGCGCCTACCAGTTGCCGTGGCAGTGCGCATGTGCAGGGCGGCTGATGATGCGTGGACCGTGGTTGTGCATTTCTGCTTAATGCATTTCTGCTTAAATATATAAACATTCCAACTTTTTTAATTCACAGATTTTTTATGATAAACTGAGATGAAAAAAAAGCTTCCCTGTGAGGTCACACACGTGACCAGTAATGTTTGACCTCTGACCCTAAATAAACATTGTCAGCATAACATAAAACATTCACTTGATAAACTTCGAAAAAATATGAATCGTATATGCAGTACAAAACAATATACCTGTAATGCTTTCAGAATTAGAAGAGATGTATTCCACAATTTTTCATATTTTTGGTCACACACGTGACTGAGAATAGGGCCCGAGGGATATGGACCAAATGTGGACAAATGGAACTAGTTTAGATGGGGCATCTTGGTCAGATGTTTTGTGTCTATCTTCAGTGTGAACCAGTGTTGCTTTTCACAAATAAAATCACAATAACCATTTATACTTTGATGACCACTGGGTGGCTCTGACATCCAGCATCATGAAGTGCTTCGGGAGACTGGTCATGGCACACATCACCTCCAGTCTCCTAGACAAACTTGATCCACTAAATTCACCAACTGGCAGAACAGAGCCACGACAGATGCCATTTCCCAGAACCTCAACTCATCCCTGGAATATCTGGATAATTCTTATTTTAGTTAAATTTGTTCAGTTTATGTAAGTTAGTTTAGTTTATTGTCACATGCACTGAGGTACAATGCAAAGGTTTTTTGTTGCATGCTACCCAGTAAGCGGAAAGACTATTCATGATTACAATCGAGCCGTCCATAGTGTACAGACATAGGATAAAGGGAATAAAGTTCAGTGCAAGATGACGTCCAATTAAAGATAGTCTGAGGGTCTCTAATGAGAGATGGGAAGTCAGCACCTCTCTCTATTTGGTGATAGGATGGTTCAGTTGCCTGATGACAACTGGGAAGAAACTGTCCCTGAATCTGGAGGTTTGCGTTTTCACATTTCTGTACCGCGCTTCCTTGAATGGGAGAGGGGAGGAGGCAGTGACCGGGGTGAGACAAGGACATCTATGTCCGAGTCTTCTTGATTGACTAAATCTCGACCTCAAACACGATAATCCCAACCAAACTCTTCTTCAAACTCAGACAACCCTTGCAATCTTTCCCAACTTTGTGAAAGTCTCATAGGATCTGTGGATGAGCCCGGCGGACCATTTACTGGAGGTACCAACTCCTCAAGAACTTTTCTAACCTTGATTTTGTCCTTTGCCTCCTCCACAGTCAACAGAGGGTGGGATTTATGTTTCCCGATGACAGCGCAGGATATACACACGCACTCCTGGTCCTGCTCGCAGTAGAACACGTGGACTTTCTTATGAATTGGGCACTGCCTGGTGGTGAAGTCGGCATTGGGCTCGATGAGCCCGTGGTCCTTGTAGACTTGCTCTGTCAGATGCGGCTGCAAATGGTGGGAGCAGAAGGAGGTTTCACATCTGAGGCACGTCTTCACAGCCGGGGATGCGCTGTCGGTACAGTACTCACACATCACGGGACTGGGCCGGGCAGCAGGGGCAGTGGGCTGGCATTGGCTGTATTTCTCCATGATGTTCTGCAGAGTGTGGTTCTTCACCAGGCTGGGCCTGGGGTTGAAGCATCTGCGACATTGGGGACATTTGACCCCAAACCTGGTCACTGAATGGTCCCAGGCATCGCCGATACAATTGGCACAGAAACTGTGCTGGCAGGGCAGTGCCACAGGATCCTGGTACAAGTCCAGACACACTGCACAGGTCAACTCTTCCGTCAAGCCTGCAGCCGCCATTCTACCTTGCCCCGGCAGTGCAGAGCCAGCTCAGAAAGGAAGAACCCGGAAATACACTTACTTTCAGTTTCAACGTTTGTCTGAAATTTAACCCCTCGAGTTCTGCACTTGCCCAGCCAAGTTACATGTTGAAGAGAGACACAAAGTGCTGGAGTAACTCAGCAGGTCAGGCAGCATCTCTGCAGAGGAGGAAAAGGTGACCGTTCAGGTCAACACCCTTCTTCAGACAGTTACACGTTGACATCCACAAAGTCAGGGCTGAGTTTTGTCATTTGGGAACTTTATTTTCTCCAAGCTTGGTGAGTGCAGGTTGAGGAAGGAACTGCAGATGCTGGTTTATACTGAAGATAGACACAAAGTGCTGGGGTTTGAGGCAGGTACTGTTGCAACATTTAAGAAATGTTTAGACAGGTATGTGGATAGGACAGGGGTAGAGGGGCCAAACGCGGGCAGGTGGGACTAGTATAGATGGGACATGTTGGTCGCTGTGGGCAAGTTGGGCAGAAGGGCCTGATTTGTATGACTCCATGAGTAACTCAACTAGTCAGGCAGCATCATCAGGCTGAAGGTTGTGGTGGGGAGGGGGTAATAATCTGGGGGCGGGGATATGGTCAGAGCAGGAGGAATCACAGAGGGGGAGCAGAACTCTCGTGGGAGAGTGGAGGAGAACATCAAAGTAAGCGTAACTTGAGATAGAAACTGAAAATATGTGCAGTAGTAGGCCATTCGGCCCTTTGAGCCAGCACCACCATTCAATATGATCAAGGCTGATCATCCAAAATCCGTACCCCGTTCCTGCGTTCTGATTTTGTAGTGGAGCAAACAAATTGCGCAGGAAGGAACTGCAGATGCTGGTGTATACCGAAGGTAGACCAAAAATGCTGGAGTAATTCAATGGGTCCGGCCGTATGTCTGGAGAGGAGGAATAGGTGACGTTTTGGGACTCTGGAAACACAGCCAGGATTCACCAATAAGGTGGTCAGTTTAGTTTAAATCAGAGATACAGCGTGGAAACAGGCCCTTCGGCCCACCAGTTCCGCACCGACCAGCGATCTCCGCATATTAACACTATCCTGCACACACTAGGGACAATTTAACATTTTTTATACCAAGCCAATTTAACCTACAAACCTGTGCATCTTTGGAGTGTGGGAGGAAACGGGAGATCCGGAGAAAACCCACACAGGTCACGGGGAGAGCGTGCAAACTCCGCACAGACAGCACCCGTAGTCAAGTTCGAACCCGGGTCCCTGGCGCTGCGAGGCAGTAACTCTCCCGCTGCGCCACCATACCGCCCATCACTGAAGAGATCAAAACGATGACACAATATAACTGCCTTGGGAAAAGTGGAAAATTCTCCACATATCCCATCAAGTCCTCTGGTGATTCTACCGCTCACCTCCACACCAGGGGCAATTTACAACGGCCAATTAACTATCGGGTTTCTCTCCTACCCGCCTCCACCACCCCCGGCAGCGTGTTCCAGGCATCTACCAGTTAAAATACCTGCCCCACACAACTTGTTTTTACTTTGCTCATCTCACTTTAAAACTATGCCCTCCAGTTTTTGATATTTGAATATTTTGAAAAAGGTTCTGACTTCTACCCTATCTATGCCTCTTATAATATTATATACTTCTATCAGCAACATCCGACATTCAAGAGAAAACAACCCAAGTCTCGCCAACCTTTCCTTGTAGTTAATATCCCGTAAATCAGGCACCATTCCAGTAGCTCTTAGGGCTTCAGAAGACATTGGATGTATTCAAGAGAGTTATGGGGCTGTCCCACTGTCCAAGCTAATTCAAGAGCTCTCCCGAGTTTAAAAAAGAATCAAACTCGTGGTAAGCACGTAGAATGTACATAGCGGGTACATCCGAGCTCGGGACGTCTCTTAGCAGCTCGTAACGCTAATGGCAGGTACTCGGGAAACGCGGTAAACTCGGGAAGACTCGTGAAGATTTTTCAAGATATTGAAAAATGTCCACGAGACCCCCGAGTCCCTACGAGTGGCAATTACCGTAATTCTTCGAGTTCGAATCAGGGGAAACTCGGGAGAACTCTTGAATAAGCTCGTACACAGAGCCGGATTTATGTATAAGCTAGACAAGCTTAAGTTTAGGGCCTCGAGATCTTGGGGGGCCTACTCACCTCGCTGCCTCACCGGACCCGTTGAACCTTGCCGCCCCACCGTCCATCGGGACCTCCTACTCTTTGCCCGCTGACCCTAGCCACTCCACCACCCTTCAGCAGCCCGCAGCCGTCGCCTTATCTGCAGCCTGGACAGCACCGGGCCTGAAGCTTCCACGCTGCAGACTCCCACTCCCCCGTGTTTGACAGCGCTGGGTCCTAGTGCTAGTCAGCCAACCCTGGTAAACTCAGTGGCTGTTCCACTGGGTCTTCCCCATTCCCCTCAAACCATGACCCCAGCTCTTCCCCACCCAAAGTAATTTAAGTAATTTAATTAAATATACCCTGGAAAACCAATAACCATTGGTGAAAAAACAGTCCAGGCATTAAATTTTGGGCTTCAGCCCCATCCTAACTGTGTGTTAGTTGTCTGTGCATGATGTGTGTGTGGGAGGGCAGGAGAGAAGGGAGGGAGGGAGCGAAGGGAGGGAGGGTGAGAAGGGAGGAAGGACATAAGGGAGGGAGAGAAAGAAGGGATGGAGCGAATGAGAGAAGGGAAAAGAGAGAGGAAGGAGGGAGGGAAGGAGAGAAGGGAGGGAGGGAAGAAAGGAAGGAGAGAAGGGGGGGAGAGGGCCGGCGACAGGAGCAGATGCCGGGGTGCGGGCGGACGAGTGTGAGCTGAGGCCGAGGTTTGTAAATGTTGCTCCAACCCCCGGCCCGGCCCTCCATGTATTGTTCACTGCGTCTCCCCGGGGAGAGAGAGGGATGGAGCCGGGGCTGTGTGCGTGAAACACGGCGACTGGATGGGCGGGAGCGCTGCGCCGGGACTGTGAGGGAATGACCCACCTCCTCCTCTCCCCCTTCTCCATTCCCCCTCACACCCCCCTCCCTGACTATCCCTTTCTTCCCCCTCCACCCCCTACTCTCTCTCTGCCCCTCTCTCCCCCCTCCTCCCGGGGTACATCTACCCGAGCCGAGAGTAGATTACTCTGGCAAGGGGCCCCATTACTCGCGGGGCCAAATTGGGAGCAATCGGTCCAATAGGCTTAAGGCCGGCCCTGGCCTTACCTTTGTCCCCCTCCGTCTCCACCTCAATGAGTTCTCTGCCCGCCGCGATTTGGAGCTCTTCTTCCGTCGCCTCTGCCTCACACCGTTCTTCCATGGGAAGGAGTCCTCGCCCCCATTGATGATCCCTTTTCCCGTCTCCAACGGACCCCCTCCTCTTGGACCCCCCTCATGGCCATTGCTACAATTAAATTTGGGGGTCACCATCCGACGTCGGAAAGGGAGAACATTCTTAGCGGCTTGGACTTCCGAATCGGCCATTTCCTACCCGAAGTCCACAGGCTGAGCCGGGCGGAGATTCACGCTGGCGGCCCTCGGCAAAGGGATCCCAGGGCTCCGCGATGTTGAAATCAGCGCGGCCCGAGGCTGGGTGCTCCGCAAACCACAGCTCCATGATTTTGAAGCAGCAGGTCCAACACTCCAGAGCTTCAAACGGCGATCCAGGTAAAGCATCGCCCGCTCCTTGGTGAATCCAATATGTATTTTAAAACCAACTGTTTAATGACAACATACAGTAGGGTCTAAAAGTGTCACACTGTCACTGTCGGGTAGTCATGGTCCTCTAGTCATGGAGGTGGGGGATTGGGATGGGGGAGGGGGACTCACAAGTGAAATAGCTTAGGGCCTCTCTACATCTAAATCTGGCCCTGCTCGTACAGCCTCTTGAACTCTTGAATTAGTGGGACAGCCCCATTAGTTCTGATTTTGGATGATCATATTGAATGGTGGTGCTGGCTCGAAGGGACGAATGGCCTACTCCTGCACCTATTTTCTATGTTTCTAGCATTTAATAGGAACCTGAGGGGCAGCTTTTTCACCATTGGGTGATGGAACAAGCTGCCAGAGGAGATAGTTAAGGCAGGTGCTATAACAACATTCAACCAAAATTTGTGCATGTGCACGGTTAGATCAGGGGTGTCAGAGGTTTAGATCAGGGGTATCAAAGGTTTAGATCAGGGGTGTTAAAGGTTTAGATCAGGGGTGTCAAAGGTTTAGATCATGGGCCTCCCCCCCCCCCGCGCCGCCATGGACGCTCCCGGCGCCCGGCTCGTCATCGCCATCGGCGGCTGCCTCCTCGCTACGCTGATGGCGGCCGCTCCCCACCCTCCGGGCGCAGACACCACCTGCCAGCAGGTGAGACGTCGCCTGTGTTTGGCGACCACGCGACGAGCCGCCCTCCAGACCAGACACCCACCCCAGACCAGACACCCACCCCCAGACCCAGACCAGACACCCACCCCCAGACCAGACACCCACCCCCAGACCCAGACCAGACACCCACCCCCAGACCAGACACCCCCACCCCCAGACCAGACACCCACCCCCAGACCAGACACCCACCCCCAGACCAGACACCCACCCCCAGACCAGACACCCACCCCCAGACTAGACACCCACCCCCAAGACCAGACACCCCCTTCTCCAGACCAGACACCCACCCCCAGACCAGACACCCACCCCCAGACCAGACACCCACCCCCAGACCAGACACCCCCACCCCCAGACCAGACACCACCCCTTCCCCAGACCAGACACCCACCCCCAGACCAGATAGCCGCCCCCCAGACCAGAACCCCCTTCCCCAGACCAGACACCCCCTTCCCCAGACCAGACACCCCCTTCCCCAGACCAGACATCCACCCCCAGACCAGACACCCCCTTCCCCAGACCAGACACCTCCTTCCCCAGACCAGACACCCCTCCCCCCCATGCCAGATACCCCCCTGCCCCAGACAAGACACCCCCTTCCCCATACTAGATATCCTCCTCCCCCCCAGACTACCCCTCCCCCCATTCCAGACACTCCCTTTCCCAGACCAGACACCTCCCCAGACAAGAGACCCCTCCCAAACCAGACACTCCCTCCCCCTATTCCTGACACCCCCCCCCTTCCCATACTATTAGTATTACTAGACATCCCCCTCCTCCCAGGCTAGACATCCCCAGACCAGACACCTCCCCAGACCAGACAAGACCCCCCTCCCCATTCCAGACAACCCCTTCCCTCAGGCTAGACATCCCCTCTCCCCCAGACCAGACACCAATCTTAGCCAAAATGTCATTGTTTTTTCTCTCTCTCATCACAATTTTCTTGTAGTCTACGACTGTAAGATAATACCAATCATAAAAGTAATGATTGCTAGGCAATTTTGTTCATAAGAAACAAAATTCGTAAAGTGAAACACTTTTCAGTTATAGCCGAGTCTGAGACACATGAGAGCAGGTTGAAAAAATGAAGGCAACGAAAGCAGTGGGAGCTTGAGCGCGTGCACAACTGATCCGGCCCACATGAAGTCTCATTTTGCCTAATCCAGCCCGTGACCTAAAATGAATTTGACACCCCTGGTTTAGATGGATATGGGGCATCACAGGACAAGTTTAGATGGGTTCTTGATTCTCCCACCATGGGTAGAAGATTCTGTGCATTCACCTTATCTATTCCCTCCATTAATTTATACATCTCTGTAAGATCACCCCTCAGCCTCTTGTACTCCATGGAATAAATTTCTAGCTCGCCCAACCTCTTGGTCAGTATTGTTCAGTTGGGCCAAAGGACTGTTTCTGTGCTGTATGATGCTTTAACGCTTTTTATTTTAGCGAAGAGATCAATCTCAAGGAAGTACTCTAGGGCTCTGCTTTGAAGTTCCTGTAGTTGTCTGTGCTCATTTAGTCCCTGCCGACCAAGGCACCCCATCTAAAATGGTCCCAGTTGTCCATAGCGCAAAGGTTAGTTTAGTTTATTGTCATTTCATAAGGTCATAAAGAAAATAAGTCGAATTAGGCGTTCAGTCCATCAAGTGACGTCCTGGGCTGCATCCAAAATTGGCTGCAATTTCTCACGGTCTTGGATGGAGCTGTCCCCAAACCAAGCTGTGATGCATTCCAATAAAATGCTTTCTGTGGTGCATCTGTAGATGTTGGTGAGAGTTGTAGGGAAGGGGGAACTGTATACACTGGTATACAAAACAAGACACAAAGTAACTCAGAGGATTTGCCCATGTTTTGTCCATATCTTTCTAAACCTTTCCTATCCGTGTACCTGCCTGAATGACTTTAAAAATGTCCAAAATGAGCACTATTGCTTTTATATCCCTTCAACCCCTCACCAAGTGCCTTTTATTCAGTTGTTGTGGTTCTTGCCTCAACAACCTCCTCTGGCAGCCTCATTGACACCATCTCCTGTGGCTCCACACATAGATGACCACAAAAGCTCCCTCGCCAATGATCCACAAACCCTCCACCTGAAAACAATATCAAAAACGTTTTATATCCGAGATTATTAAACCCACACTATGAATGATTAATCCCTCTGATTGGACTGTGTTTACCCTCAATTTCACTGTAAATGGACATATCAGAAAACAATGGTCAAACAAATGTGTGGGAAGGAACTGCAGGTGCTGGTTTATACCGAAGATAGACACAAAGTGCTGGAATAACTCAGCGGGTCAGACAGCGTCTCTGGGAAAAGGAATAGATGATGTTTCAGGTCGGAACAGTTCTTCAGTCTGAGTCTGTATCTCTAAACTAAACTAGCGGTATGAAAGATGGAACCTGACCAGAAACGTCACCTATTCCTTGTCTCGAGAGACACTGCCTGACCCACTGAGTTACTCCAGCACTTTGTGTCCATCAATGCTCAAACACATGGGAATTAGTAAACGTAGAAACATTGAACTGCAGATGCTGGTTTATGCCAAAGATAGATGCAGAATGCTGCAGGAACTCAACAGGTCAGGCAGCATCTCTGGAGAGAAAGAATGGTCTCTTCTCACCTCCAGCTCTTCATTCCCCCCCCCTCCCCCCTCGCCTCCATACCCCAACTTTAGGTTTGAAGAAGGGTCCTGACTCGAAACGTCACCCATCATTTTTGTGTCTATCTTCAGAATGAGTAAACCTCCCGAACCTCATGCTTCCCATTGATGAAGAAAAACAATTGACACAAATATGAGGCTTGTTATTCAGCGCCTTGAATGTTTTTAGTGAGTTCAACGCAGATACAGGGAAACCATCTTTTCAGGGAAGTCGACTTAGTCTGAGATCGGTTTATTCAGCAGGATCGTCCTAAAAAACAAAAACACAAAATAAATTCATTCTGTCATCAGTGATTTAGAACAAAATACAAGCTGAAAATAACACATGGGTATCAGGAGCGGCATGGTGGCACAGCGGGTAGAGCCGCTACCTCACAGTGCCAGAGACCCGGGTTCGATCTTTGATCTTCAAAGCTGTAAAGGTTTGTAGGTTAATTGGCTTCGGTAAAATTATAAATTGTCCCCAGAGTGTGTAGGATAGTGTTAGTGTGCGGGGATCACTGGTCAGTGCGGACTCAATCTTGTTTCCGCGCTGTATCTCAAACTAAACCATTCATTTTAAAGCTTTGGTAAAGAAATGTAGTTATTTGCAGGTGCAACACATCACAGACATGTACATTCACAGCTGGAGAGAGTGAGTGGTTCAGGTTAATGGACTGAATTGCCTTACTTAAACCCCTGTCTCACTGTGCGAGTTGGCCCACGAGTGACCCCGAGTTTTCACTCGTGGTGATCACGTAGCGGGAACGTCGGAACTCGCACGAGCAACTTATCGACTCGTGGCGCTAACGGCAGGTACTCGGGAAACTTGTTAACTCGTGAAAAAAATCAAACATGTTTGATTTTTTCCACGAGTCAAATTAACTGTTCAAGTGTAAAATGGAAACATTTTAACTCGTTGCAATAACGTAAGTGGGCCCCGTGCGTTTATCTTAGTGTCTCGTGAGTGTACCGTGGGAACTTTAATAATCTGTTCTTTTGCTCGTAAGACTGAACCAAAGATAGACACAAAATGCTGGAGTTTATAAACTCAGCGGACCAGGCAGCATCTCTGGAGAGAAGGAATAGAGTCGAGACCCTTCTTCAGACTTTCCTTCGCTCCAGAGATGCAGCCTGTCCCGCAGAGTTACTCCAGCCATTTCGTGTCTATCTTCGGCCTTTTCTGCCACTTGTCCCCGTGGCTTCACTCTGTCTCAATGAAAACGGCTTAAAGACCTGCCGAAGGGGCAAGTCTGGGGTGGTGGGTGGGATGTGTCCACGTGAGATGCTCCATCCAACCCCCCGGGGGCCGAGAGTGTGGGATTGGGAAGGAACTGCAGATGCTGGTTCACACCAGAGATAGACAACACAATGCTGGAGTAACTCGGCGGGACAGGCAGCATCTCTGGAGCGAAGGAATGGGTGGCATTTCGGGTAAGTCTGAAGAAGGGTCTCGACTCTATTCCTTCTCTCCAGAGATGCTGCCATGTCCGCTGAGTTGTGTGTGTGTGTCTCTCTCCCTCATCTGTCTATCTGTGGTGTATCTGTGTGTGTGTCTGCTGTCGGGTCCGTGTGCCGCTCAAAGTCACCCGAGCTGCTTGATTCCTCTGAAGTGGTGGCCAGCTGCTGTCTGTGCTGTGTGTGTGTGTGTGGTGTGTGTGTGTGTGTGTGTGTGTGTGTGTGTGTCTCGTGTGTGTGTGTGGGTTGGTGTGTGTGGTGTGTGTGTGTGTCTCTCTCTCTCCCTCTCTGTCTATCTGTGTGTGTGTGTGTGTGTGTGTGTGTGTGTGTGTGTGTGTGTGTGTGTCTCTCTCTCCCTCTCTGTCTATCTCTGTGTGTGTGTGTGTGTGTGTTGTGTGTGTGTGTGTGTGTGTTGTGGTGTACTGTCGGGTCCCGGTGGCCGCTCAGAGTCACCCGAGCTGCCTAATTCCTCTGAAGTGGTGGCAGCTGCTGTCTTGTGTGTATCTGTGTGTGTGTGTGTGTGTGTGTGTGTGTGTGTGTCCCCCCCCCCCCACCCCCCCCCCTCTCTCTCTCTCCCTTCTCTGTCTATCTGTGTGTATCTGTGTGTGTGTCTGATGTCCGGGTCCCGGTGGCCGCTCAAAGTCATATCCGAGACTGCCTCATTTCCTCTGAAGTGTTGACCAGCTGCTGTCTGTGTGTATCTCTATCTGTGTGTGTTGTTGTGTGTGTGTGTCTCTCTCTCTCTCCCTCTCTGTCTATCTCTGTCTATCTGTGTGAGTGTGTGTGTGTGTGTGTGTACTGTCGGGTCCTGGCGCGCATCAGTCACCCGCGCTGCTTAATTTCTCTGAAGTGGTGGCCAGCTTGCTGTCTGTGTGTATCTCCTTATCTGTGTGTGTGTGTGTGTGTGTGGTGTGTGTGTGTGTGTGTGTGTGTCTCTCTCTCCCTCTCTGTCTATCTCTGTGTGTGTGTGTGTGTGTGTGTGTACTGGTCGGGTCCTGGCGGCCGCTCAGTCACCCGCTGCTGCTTAATTCCTCTGAAGTGGTGGCCAGCTGCTGTCTGTAGTGTATCTCTATCTGTGTGTGATGTGTGTGTGTGTGTGTGTGTGTGTGTGTGTGTGTGTGTGTGTGTGTGTTGTGTGCGTGTCTCTCTCTCCCTCTCTGTCTATCTCTGTGTGTGTGTGTGTGTGTGTGTGTACTGACGAGGGGTGGTGTACTGTCGGGTCATGGCGGTCGCTCAGTCACCCGCGCTGCTAATTCCTCTGAAGTGGTGGCCAGCCTGCTTGGTGGTGTGTATCTCTCTCTGTGTGTTGTGTGTGTGTGTGTGTGTGTTGTGTGTGTGTGTGTGTGTGTGTGTGTGTGTGTGTGTGTGTGTGTCGGTGTGTGTGTGTGTGTGTGTGTGTGTGTCTGCTGTCGGGTCCCAAGCGGCCGCTCATGTCAAGTCACCCGGGCTGCTTCCTTTTTTAAAATTATTTAAAATAGAGGATCCATTGCAAAAAAAGTATTTAAAAAACATAAACAAAAACAAGAAAAAATGCTTGGTAGAATGCGCATTTTCCCATTGTAGGTCATATCAATAGATGCGGCCCGCGCTGAAAATAACTCAAAACCACAGGATGGAGATGTATTTTAACATTGTTGCTTTATTAAACCATACCTTCATTCACGGTTGGCTCAAGAGTAACGGGAGAGGAACTTGCTAACTCGGGAGAGGAACTTGCTAACTCGGGAGAGGAACTTGCAACATCGCAGCAATTACATACCCGTGGGAACTCGGCCACACACTTGATCATACACTTGCAGTCCTCGTGCGCACCACACGAGTCTATCACTCGGGGTACCTCGTATGTACGTGGGGTCAACTCGCACAGTGAGACAGGGGCATTAGCATGTTCATTATAGTTGTTTTCTACTTCAGATATTTGTTAAAGTTCTTCTGGACAATGGATGCAATATTGGACAGATTCATGGTATGACACTTTTGCTGTGAGGTGCTGTAATAAAAAGTTAATAAAAAGGTGAACTGTAGTATTATTCGTGAAAACATTGAGATTCAAAAACCCCAAATACCATGAAACATTATGCTCCCGATTAATTAACTGCATGTGCAGGAAGGAGCTCCAAATGCTGGTTTATACCGAAGATAGACACAAAATGCTGGAGTATATCAATGGGACAGGCAGCATCTCTTGGGACAAGGAATAGGTGACGTTTCAGGTCGAGGTACTTCTTCAGACGACAAATGTGAAAGTCCAGGACATTTCAGTTCTTTGTGCATTCACACCTTCAAGGGATTCGGATGATATTTTAAATGCCAGAATACATATGTCCATGCCAGATTGTCTCTGATATGGGAAGGCAGTACACCAGGATGATGGGTCTAAGTAATTCCTGCTCCTCCTTTAACCTGTCGAGATGCAGCGCGGAAACATGCCCTTCCTCCACCGAGTCTGCGCCGACCAGCAATCCCCACACCAGCACTGTCCAACACACATTAGAGATAACTTAAAGCTGTGCTCACTTGTATTTGACTTAATGCCACCAGTATATGAGGAAATGCCCTCCCTTATGCCCTCTAGCATTTAACACACACAGGCGCCCAGTTGTTGTCAGCAATCTCCGCACATTAACCACTACCCTACACACACTGGGGACAATTTTTACACATGTATACATTTATACCTAACCAATTAACCTACAAATCTGTACGTCTTTGAAGGGTTGGAGGAAACCGGAACATCTGGAGAAAACCCACGAGATCGCAGGGTGAACATACAAACTCCGTACAGACAGCACCCATAGTCAGGATTGAACCTGGTCCCTCTGGTGTGCTGAGGCAGTCAGCAACTCTACCGCTGTGCCACCCTGAGTTTGCTGTGCTTTCGTGGGATAATATCGAACTGGCGAATAGTTATGTGATAAGAATGCAGGCATCTAAAACTGAAGTTACTGATCCAAGCAATGCAAGGGCCATAGATACATGGAGCACGGAAGTAGGCCCTTCAGCCCAACTTGTCCATGACATCCAAGATGCCCTATCTACGCTAATCCCAGTTGCACGTGTTTGGCCCATTTCCTTCCACCACATTCAATTGTAAGAAGGGTCCAAACCCCAAATGTCACCCTATCCATTTTCTCCAGAGATGCTGACCCGCTGAGTTGCTCCAGCACTTTGTGTCTTATTGGTCAAAGAACCTGTTGAATTGCATGTCCGAGAAACATAGAAAATAGGTGCAGGAGTAGACCATTCGGCCCTTTGAGCCATTCAATATGATCATGGCAGATTATCCAACTCAGTATCCAGTACCTGGCTTCTCTCCATACCCCCTGATCCCTTTAGCCACATCTCCCTCTTAAATATAGCCAATGAACTGGATTCAACTACTTTCTGTGGCAGAGAATTCCACAGATTTTATTTCTCATCTCAGTCCTAAAATAAAGTTTGAATCTGAATCGAATCACAGAAACTCCTCAAACTCAAACTCAAAACACTACACTCAACAACACAAACTCAAACTACTACTCACTCACTCAAAAAACTACTACTCACACAAACTCTCAAACTATTCAAACTCAAACTACGTCAAACACTCGTAAAAATCAACTCAAAACTCAACTAAAATCTCACCTCTCAACAACATAACACTCCAACTCACTACTCACTCATCAAACTCCTTCAAACTCCTCAAACGCAAACTCTCAAACAACCAATCTCCTCAAGACTACTCTACTCCAAACTTAAGTCCTAACCTCAGACTCATACAAACTCATCAAACTACTCAAACTCAAGGACTCCTCAAACGCGAAACTCCTCAGACTCAACTCTCAAACTCGAAACTCCCCAAACTCAAACTCTTCAAACTCAGACTCCTCTGCTTAAACTCAAACTGCTCAAACTCAACTCTAACTCCTCAAACTAATAGAAAACTAATAAAACTCAAACATACCATCTTGACTCAACCTTCACACTCAAACTCAAACTCAACCGAACTCAATACTGAACCCTCAACTACTCAAACATCCTCAAACTTCACAAACACTCAAAACTCCTTCAAATACTCAACTCTTCAATCAAACTCCTCAAATTAAAACTCAAACTCCTCAACTCAAAATTACTCCAAACTCAAACTTCACCTCAACTCAAACTCCCTCAAACTACGCCAAACTCAAACTCAACTTCAAAACGCACTCAAATCACTAACTCCCACACTCAAACTCAAACACAACACAAACTCAAACTACTCAAACTCAAACTCCAAAAGCTCAAACTCAAACTCACTTTAAACTCAAACTCACGCTACTCAAATGCAGTCCGAAACTGAAACTCCTCAAAACTTAATCTCCCTCAAACTCAACTCCTCAAACTCAAACTCTAACTCAAACCAAACAAACTCAAACTGCGAAAACTCAAAACAAAAACACAAACTAAAACTTCAAACTACTAATCAAACTCAAAACTCCTCAACTTCCTACCTCCTCTAAACTATATAACTCAAACTCTCAAACTAAACAAACTCAAACCTCAAAACTCCTCAAACATAAACTTTCAAAACTACACAAACCCCAAAATCAAACTCAAACTACTCAAACTTCTGAAACTCAAAACTCCCTCAAACTCAAACTACTCAAACAACTCAAAACTCAAACTCCAAACTCAAACTCCTCAAACCAAACCCCTCAAACTCTAACTCTAACTTAAACTCCTCAAAACTCAAACTCAAACTCAAACTCCTACTCAAACTTAAACCCACAAACTCAAACTCAAACTACTCAAACTCACTCCTCAAACTCAAACTCCCTCACTCCCTAAACTCAAACTCACTCTAACTGCTCAAATTCAAACGCCTATACAAACTCAAGCATCCTCAAACTACTCAAAGTACTCCACAAGAAACTTCAAACTCAACACTCATCAGACTAAACCTCAAACTCAAACTTAACTCCTCCGCAAAACTCACTCCACTAACTCAAACTCAAATCCTCAAAAACTTAAACTCAAACCTCAAAACTCAAAACTCCTCCAACTCACTCAAATCTATCCTAAACTACTCAAACTCCTCAAACCACTACTCCAAAATCCTCAAAAACACCTCCAAACTCACTTCCTCAAACTACTCAAACTCAGAACACTCGTTCAATCTCAAACTCAAACTCAAACCTCCAACTCATCAATCTCCTAACACTCAAACCCTCAAACCACTCTTAAATTCAAACTCAAACTCCTCAAACTCCTCAAACTCAAACTCCTCACTCAAACTCCTTAAACTCAAACTCTAACTTAAACTCAAAACTACGTCAAACCCTCAAACTACTCAACACAACTGATAAATTATTCAAACAAAAACTCATCAAACAACTCAAACTCCTCAAACTCAACTCCTTAAACACTAACTCTAAAGTTAAACTCCTCAAACTACTCAAACCCCTCAAACTAACGCCAACACAAACTCAAACTATTTCAAACTCAACTCATCAAACTATTCAAACTCAAACTCAAACTCCTTAAATTCAAACTCTAAGGTTAACTTTAACTGAAACTCCCTCAAACTACTCAAACCCCTCAAAACTACTGAAACTCAAATTACTCAAACTCAAACTCATCAAACTTAAACTCAAACTCAAACAATCCCAAACTACACAAAACTTCAAACTCGAACTCCCTGAAACTACTCAAACTCAAACTCCTAAAACTCAAACTCAAACTCCTCAAACTCAAACTCAAACTCAAACTTCTGAAACTCAAACTCCCAAACTTAAACTCCACAAACTCAAACTCCTCAAACTCAAACGCAAACTCCTCAACCTCAAACTCAAACTCCTCAAACTTAAACTCCACAAACTCAAACTCATCAAACTCCTCAAACTCAAACTCCCCAAACTCAACTCCCTAAACTCAAACTCTAACTGCTCAAATTCAAACTCCTCAAACTCAAACTCCTCAAACTCAAATTACTCAAACTCAAACTCATCAAACGTAAACTCAAACTCAAACTACTCAAACTCAAACTCAAACTCCTCAAACTACTCACTCAAACTCAAACTCCTCAAACTACTCAAACTCAAACTGAAACATCCTCAAACTACTCAAACTTCTCAAACACAAGCTAACGCCAAACTCAAACCACTGATCTCCTAAACTTATCAAACTCAACGCCTCAATCTCAAACTCCTCAAACTCCCCAAACTCCTCAAACTACTCAAACTCAAACTCATCCTCAAACTACTCAAACTCAAACTCCAACTCACTCAATCTCCTAAACTACTCAAACTCCTCAAACCACTCACTTCAAGCCCTCAAAAACTCAAATCCTCAACCATCCACACACTCAAACTCCTCCTCAAACTCAAACTCCTCAACTACTCAAACTAAACTCCTCAATTTACCACTAAACTCACATCCTCAAACTACTCAAACCTCCTAAACTATTCAACTCAAACCAAAGTAGCAAACTCAGACGCAAACACAAACTCCACACAATGTGTCCAAAACACTTTCCTCAAACTCCTCAAACTACTCACTCCAACTCCTCAAACTCAAACTACAAACTCAACCTCACACTAAAACTCCCCAAACTCAAACTACTCAAATTCAAACTCCTCAAACAACTCATACTCAAACTCCTCAAACTACTCAAACTCAAACCCCTCAAACTCGGACTCTTCAAAATCAACTCCTCAAACTCCTCAAACTACTCACTCAAACTCACTCCTCAAACTCAAACTGAAACTCAAACTACTCAAACTCAAACTCCTCAAACTCAAACTCATCAAACTCAAACTCCTCAAACAACTCAAAACTCAAACTCATCCAAACTACTCAAACTCAAACTCCTCAACTCAAACTCCATCAAACTGAAATCTCACACTCAGCTCAAACTACTCTCAACTCAAACTACTCATACTACTCAAACTCAACCTCTTCAAACTCAAACTCACACTCCACATCTCAACTCAAACTCCTTAAACACCAACTCCTCTACTCCTCAACTGCACAAACGTAAACTCAACCTCACCTCAAACCCTCAAACGATTAAAACTCAAACACCAAACTGCTCAATCTCAAACCATCAAACATAAACTCAAACTCTCAAACTCCCTCAAGCAACTCAAACTCAAACACAAACTACTCAAACTCAAACTCCACAAACTCACACATCGAACTCTTCAAAATCTCACTCCTCAAACTCAAACTCCACAAAACTACTCAATCAAACACTCCTCAAACTCATACTCAAACACCTCAAATTACTCCAAACGCAAAGTCCACAACTCAAACTCCTCAACTCAAACTCAACACGCTTAAACTCACACTCAAACTCAAAACTCGCTCAACTCAAACTCATCAAGCTTAAACTCACACTCTAACTCAAACTATCAACTCAAACACTCATATCTACTCAAAACTCAAACACTTCAAACACAACCTCACACTCACCCACTCAAACTCCATAACTCAAACTCCTCTAACTCCTCAAACTGGCTCAAACTTTAAACTCACCTTCAAACTCAAACTCAAACTCTCAAAACAACCAACTCAAATTCAAACTCCCCAAACTCAAACTCAAACGACTAGAAGTCCTCAAACTGCTCAAACTCAAACACAACTCCTCAAACTGAAACTCAAACTCCTCAAATGACTAAAAACTCAAAACTCACTCCTCACTCAAATTCAAACTCCTCAAACTACTCAAACTCAACTCATACCCAAACTCCCTCAACTACTCAAATCTCAAATTTCAAACTCCCCAAACAAATCAAACTCCTCAAACTGCTTCAAACTTCAACCTCACACTCAAACTCACTCAAACCTCCTCAAACATAAACACAAAATGCGCATACTCCAACAAACCCAACTGCAAACTCCTCAAACTACTCAAACTCAAACTCTAACAACACAAACTCAAAAAGCACATCCTCAACTACTCAAACGCAACTCCTCAAGCACTCAAACCAAACTACGCAAACTCAAACTCACCGCATCTCCTAAACTACTTCAACTCAAACTCAAACTCATTGAAACTAACTCAAACTCAAACTCCACAAACTACTCAAACTCAAACTCTTCAAACTACTCACACTCAACTCCTCAACTCAAGCTCAAACTCATCTAACTTTAAACTCCTGAAAACTACTCAAACGCAAACTCCTCATACTATCTCAAACTCAAACCGTCAAACTAAACATCCTCAACACAAACTCATCAAACTGTTTCAAACAACCTGGGAAAAAAAAAAACCTGAAACTCAAACGCCTCAAAGGACTAAACTCAAACGCAAGCTCCTCACCAAACTCAAACTCCCTCAAACTGAAGCTCAAACTCTCATCTAACTTAAACGCCTCAAACTACTCAAACTGCAAAACTCCACATACAACTCAAACTCCAAACTCTTCAAACTCACACTCCTCAACTCACCCATCAAACTGTTCAAACTCAACCTCAAAACTGAAACTCAAACTCCTCAAAGGACTAATCTCAAACTCAAACTTCCCCCCCCCCCCCCCCTCACCTCAAACACAAACTACTCAACTCAAATTCAAACCCAAACTCCAAACTCCTCATAACTACTAAAACCAAACATCAAACTTCCTCAAACTCAAATTCCTCCAACTACTCCAAACGCCTCAAACTACTAAAAACTCACTCAAACTCAAACTAATTAAAAACTCAAACTCAAACTCCCTACAAACTCAAGCTCCCAAACTCAAACTACTCAAACTCAAACACCTCAAACTAACCCAAACACTCAAACTCATTACTCCTAAAACTCAACTCAAACTCCACAAACTCAAACTCATAAACTCAAACTCTTCAAACTCAAAATGAAACTCCTCAAACTCAAACTCCTCAACCAAATCATCAACCTCAAACTTTAAACTCGCAATCAAACTCAAACTCCCAAACTCAAACTGAAACTTCCTCAACTGAAACTCCTCATACTACTCAAACTCCAAACCCCCGCAAAACTCAAAGTCAAACTCCTGAAACCGCAAACCCCTCAATGTTAAATCCACAAACCAAACTCTCAAACTCAAAAACTCTAACTCCCCAAAACTCCAACTCCTTAAACTCAAACTCAAACTGCTCGAGATTCAACTCCTCAAACTCAAACTCCTCAAACTCAAACTCAAAGCAAACTCCCGAAAACCACTTCACACTCAAACTCAAACACCAGACCCTCAACACTAAACTCAAACTCCTCGAACTACTCAAACTCAAACTCCTCAAATTTAACTGACTCAACTCACTCCTCAAACTCTACTCAAACCCCGGGGGGGCACCACTTCTCAAACTCCACAAACTACTCAAATTCCCGAAACTATTCAAACTCAAACTCAACTAGGCAAACTCAAAACTCAAACTCACACTCAATTCTAAAACTACTCACCTCAAACTCAATAAAATCATTATTATCTAATTTGCCGATTAGGGAAAAGGGAGATGCAGCGGGACCGGTGTCATGTACACCAGTCAATGAAAGTAGGCATGCAGGTGCAGCATACAGTGAAGAAAGCGAATAGTAAAATGTTAGTCTTCCATAGCTAAGGGGCTCAAGGGTTATGGAGAGAAGCAGGTACCGATACTGAGTTGATGATCACCATGTCCATATTAAAAGGCGGTGGCAGGCTTTTAAAGCAAAAGTCCTACTCCTGCACTATTTTCTTTTCATATGTTTCTAACCAATCTGCTCAAACCCCACTCACTCCAAACTCCTCAAACTCAAACTCAACTCTTCTAAATCAAACCTCAAACTCAATCCTCATACTCTCATCAAACTCACTCCCAAACTCAACTCAAACTTCTCAAACTCAAACTCAAACTTCTCAAACTCAAACTCAACCTCCTCAACCTCCTCAACGACTCAAACTCAAACTCAATCTCCTCAAACTACAAACACCTCAAAACTACTCAAACTCAAACTGAAAACTCCTCATTATAAAACTCAAACTCAAATCCTCAAACGCAAACTCAACTCATCAAATTGCTTAAACTCATATACATTTAACTTTAAACAATCAAACTCAAACTCGAACTCCTCAAACTACACAAACAAACTCAAATCCGAACTCTTAAAAAATCAAACTCCTCAAACTCAAACTCCTCAAACTACTCACTCAAACTCACTCCTCAAACTCAAACTTCTCAAACTCAAACTACCTCAAACTACGCTTCTCTAACCCTCAAACTCTAAACTCCCTCAAACTCAAACCCTCATACTCAAACTCCTCAAACTACTCAAAACTCAACCCACACTCAAACTCCTCAAACTCAAACTCAAACTCCTCAAACTACTCACTCAAACTCACTCCTCAAACTCAAACTCAAACTTCTCAAACTCAAACTACTCAAACTCAAACTCCCTAAACTAGTCAAACTCAAACTAGGCAAACTCAAACTCAAACTCACTCAATGTCCAAAACTACTCAAACTCCTCAAACTAACTAAAACTCAAACTCCTCAACTGAACCTCAAACTCAACTCAAACTCAACAAACTACAACTCAACTCCCTCAAACTCAAACTCAAACTCCTCAAACTACTCAAACTCAAACTCAAACTCCTCAAAAAACTCAAACTGAAATTCCTCAAACTACTCAAACTCAAACCCAAACTCAAACTCCTCAAACTACCCACTCAACACCACTCAAACTCAAACTTCGCTCGCGAAAACTCGTCAAACCAAACTCAAACACCTCAAAATAAACTCAAACTCAAACTCCTCAAACTCATCAAACTCAAACTCCTCAAACTCAAACTCCCAAAACTCAGTCAAACTCCCGAAACTCAAACTCCACAAACTTAAACTCCACAAACTCAAACTCCTCAAACTCAAACGCAAACTCCTCAAACCCAGACTCCTTAAACTCAAACTCAAACTGCTCAAATTCAAACTCCTCAAACTCCTCAAACTCAAACTCCTCAAACTCAAACTTAAACTCCTCAAACTCAAATTCAAACTCCTCAAACTACTCAAACACAAACTGAAACTCCTCAAACTGCTCGAACCCAAACTGAAACTCATCCTCAAACTACTCAAACTCAAATGACTCACAACTCAAGCTACGCAAACTCAAACTCACTCAAACTCACTGAATCTCCTAAACTAACTCAAAGTCAAACTCAAACGCCCTCAATCTCAAACTCCCTCAAAACTACTCAACTCAAACCTCATCCTCAAACTAATCAAACTCCAAACTCATAACTCACGTCAATCTCCTAAACTACTCAAACTCAAACTCCTCAAACCACGTCACTCAAACTTCCCAAAAACTCAACTGCAAACTCCTACAAACTCACCCCCTCCCTCACACTCCCCCACCCCAACAACTTCTCATACTCAAACACAAACTCTCCATCAAACTCCAACTCCTTAAACTACTCAAACTCAAACTCGAACTCCTCAAACTACTCCAAACTCAAACTCGAACTCTTCAAAATCAAACTCCTCAAAACTCAAACTCCTCAAACTACTCACTTCAAAAACATCCACCCTCCTCAAACTCAAACTTCTCAAACTCAAACTCCTCAAACTACTCTCACTCACTTCAACTCCAACCCTCAAACTCAAACTACAACCTCCCACAAACTCACACTCCTCAACCTCAAACTCAAACTCCCGACTCAAACTCCACAAACACTCACAACTCCCTTCAAAACTCAAACTCAAACTCACAAACTCATACTCCTCCACCCCTCAAACTCAAAACTCCTCAAACTCAAACTCAACAAACAAATCCTCTTCTCACTCTCCACTCAAACTCAAACTCACTCACATGTCCAAAACTAGGTCAAAACTCCCAACTACCCTCAAACTCCTCAAACTCAAACTCAACTCACAACAAAACCTCAAAACTCACACTAAAACTCAAACTCCTCAAAACTAACTCAAACTCAACCTCACACTCAATCTCCTCAAACTCAAACTCAACACTCCTCAAACTACTCAAACCAAACTCAAAAACTCCTCAAAAAACTCAAACTGAAATTCCTCAAAACTCAAACTCAAACCCAAACTCAAACTCCTCAAACTACTCACTCAAACTCACTCCTCAAACTCAAACTCGTCAAACTCAAACTCAAACACCTCAAAATAAACTCAAACTCAAACTCCTCAAACTCATCAAACTCAAACTCCTCAAACTCAAACTCCCAAAACTCAGTCAAACTCCCGAAACTCAAACTCCACAAACTTAAACTCCACAAACTCAAACTCCTCAAACTCAAACGCAAACTCCTCAAACCCAGACTCCTTAAACTCAAACTCAAACTGCTCAAATTCAAACTCCTCAAACTCCTCAAACTCAAACTCCTCAAACTCAAACTTAAACTCCTCAAACTCAAATTCAAACTCCTCAAACTACTCAAACACAAACTGAAACTCCTCAAACTGCTCGAACCCAAACTGAAACTCATCCTCAAACTACTCAAACTCAAATGACTCAAACTCAAGCTACGCAAACTCAAACTCACTCAAACTCACTGAATCTCCTAAACTACTCAAAGTCAAACTCAAACGCCTCAATCTCAAACTCCTCAAACTACTCAAACTCAAACTCATCCTCAAACTAATCAAACTCAAACTCATACTCACTCAATCTCCTAAACTACTCAAACTCAAACTCCTCAAACCACTCACTCAAACTCCTCAAAACTCAAACTCCTCAAACTCAACCTCACACTCAAACTTCTCATACTCAAACACAAACTCTTCAAACTCAAACTCCTCAAACTACTCAAACTCAAACTCCTCAAATTACTCAATCAAACTCACTCCTCAAACTCAAACTCAAACTCTTCAAACTACTCAAACTCCCAAAACTATTCAAACTCAATCTCAAACTAGGGAAACGCACTCAAACTCACTCAATGTCCAAAATTACTCAAACTCAAACTCAAACTCCTCAAACTACTCACTCAAACTCCTCAAACTCAAACTCCTCAAACTACTCAAAATCAAACTCCTCATACTACTCAAACTCAAACTCTTCAAACTCAAACTCTGATCATTCACCCTATCTATTCCCCTCGTGAATGTATACAATGGTAGAAGATCATCCCTCATCCTCCTATGCTCCAAGGAATGCCTTCCTGATTAGTACCGGTGTCAGGGGTTATGGGGAGAAGGCAGGAGAATGGGGTTAGGAGGGAGAGATGGATCAGCCATGATTGAATGGAGGAGTAGACTTGATGGGCCGAATGGCCTATTTCTGCTCCTATAACTTTTTTTTTAATGTTTATTTTATTAGAAGCAATTGACATAACAATTACACGATTTTCGTATAGCTTCATTTTTAACATTTTATAAACTGATAAGTGAATCGGGGAAAAAAAGATTAAAAAGGAAAGAATGAAGAGAAAGAAGAAAAATACAATAAAGAGAATAGAAAAAAACCCTGAACTGCCGAAGAAGTGAGAGACAAAGGGAAAAAAAGATATGCCCCAATATCCCCTCCCCCCCCCCCCCCCCCCCCCCCCCCCCCCCCCCCCCACCACCCATCCCAAACATCGGTTTTAAATTTGTGTTCGACCATTCTATTGTTGAAGAAATTCAGTGAAAGGAGACCATGTTTTGGAGAATTGGTCTGATTTATCAGCCAAAACAAGCCTTATTTTTTCTAAATGTAATGCTCGGTCATTTCTGCGATCCACATCTTCATTGTGGGAATTGTTATCTTTTCCCAGAATTTGTATAAGTTTTTTCGCGGTTATTAAGCCGTAGTCAAGGAAACGTCTTTGGAATGTTGTTAACTTAGAGCAGCCCTCTGACATTCCTAAGATTATTAATTTTACATCTGACTCCAATTGAATTTTAAGTGTTCTAGAGATGATATCGAGTATTCCCATCCAGAAGTTTTGTATTCTTATACGGGATGCAAAAGAATGGGTTAAGGTAGCTTCTTGGAGGTGACATTTATCACAGATAGGGGAGACAGTTGGAAAAATCTTATTCAATTTGGTCTTCGAATAGTATAACCTATGCAATATTTTTGAATTGTAATCAGGCAATGCCTGAATTGTAATAAAGAACAGTAATGTATGTATAATAGGCTTTCCTCCCATATATCTTTTGAAATAGGTAAACCCAACTCGTCTTCCCATGCTCGCCTATAAATCTCAGAAGGTGGGGTATCAATATTTAAGAGAGTATTATAGATGTAAGATATCAACTTGTATCGGCATGTCTATTCAAACAATCGTCTAATATATCTGGACCCATAAAAGGACAATCTTGTGTGTATGTTTTCACATAGTCTTGGATTTGAAATCTAAAAAGATTGTTTGCGTTCAAGTGGTATTTCTCCTGTAGTTCTTGGAAAGAAACGAGAGTCCCCTTCTTATACAGGTCTCCCAGAGTATTAATGCCCAGGTTTTTCCATTGAACAAACACCCTATCTAAAGTAGACGGTTTAAACAAAGGATTGTTTGCAATGGGCAAAGGAGAGACAAGTTTCTCAGTTTAAGACTTAATTTCAACTGTTTCCAGATACGTAGAGTGCTGTGTATTATCGGATTTTGCTCATACATTGACATTCAAATGTATTGGAGATAGGAGAATCGAGCCTATATTAAAAGGCAAACAATCTTCCCTGTCCATTTTTAACCAATTTACCTGTTGACATGTATCGTCCAACCAAAAGATTATCTTTTTAATGTTAGTTGCCCAGTAGTAAAAAAGAAAGTTAGGAAGAGCAAATCCTCCATTTTCTTTGGATTTGCTCAAGTGTCTTTTGTGTATTCTATGGGTTTTGTAATCCTAAATAAAATGAGTGATAGTAGAATCAATTTCTTTTGTTTTACTTTTAGGGAGATATATCGGTATTGATTGAAATAAATATAGGAATTGCAGAAGGAAGATCATCTTTATGGCATTTACTCTACCTATAATGGAGAGTGTTTTCCAAAATTGAATGTAGGCATATAGTTTAGTAATTAATGGTGAAAAGTTTGTTTTAAATAGAGAGGAGTGTTTTCTGGTCACATAAATTCCGCGATATCTAAACTTTTCGGTAACAATTCTGAAAGGAAATTTTTGGAGTTGAGAAGGGTCTTGAGATTTTATTGGCATAATTTGACTTTTATTCCAATTTATTCTATAACCTGAAAAAGCACCAAATTGTTCTATAATGTTTAGTACATTTGGGATACTAACTTGGGAATTAGTAATGTATAAAAGTACATCATCTGCATATAGCGAAATCGTATTGGTGGTATATTTAGTATTATATCCGTGAATGCCCGAATGTGACCTAATACTCTCAGCAAGAGGTTCTATGGCTAAAGCAAATAACATTGGTGAAAGGGCGCATCCTTGTCTGTTACCCCTGGATAAGTGAAATTTAGGTGAAAGCATTTGATTTTTCAGTATTCTGGCTGTCAGATTAGTATATAACAGCTTCACCCATGAAATGAAATTTTCTCCTGCTCCTATAACTTAGGAACCTATGAATAAAGTCCTAGCCTGCTCAACCTCCCCCTATCTCATGCCCTCAAGTTCTGACAACATTCTCGTAAATCTTCTCTGTTCTTTCTCTCTAATTAGATTTTCGCAGCAAGATTGATAACAGAGTCAGAAATTTAAAATTAATGTGATGAAGGGTTTACAGCAAATTAAAAACTTTGATTTCTGTAACCCACTGTCTGGGAAAGTTTTCATATTTATTCTAACTAACTCTTTTCAACATTTTTTATTACTTTAGGTCCAACATCTATGGGTACAACAGAGTTTTTCAATATGGCGCTGTGAATCAAGGTCGATTCTTTCAATATTATGATGATGACTACGATATTGTATTGTCACATGAACAGAGGTACAGTGAAATTCTTTGTTTTTGCATACAAAGTCCGTAAAAGAGTTGCCACAAAGTTACAGAGAGGTACTCATTCCCTCTTCGTTACGGGCCCCCATTTGTTCCCTCGGCGGCCTCCCCACACCAGGTCACTCTTTGTCCACCTCAGTCCCCACATGCTCCGACCTCAAGGGCCTTGACTCCAAGTACTCGCTCCACGAGAAGGCAATTCTGGATTTAGTGTTGTGTAATAAACTGGATTTGATAAGGGAACTCAATGTAAAGGAACCATTAGGAGGTAGTTACCATAATACGATAAGTTTTAATCTGCAATTTGAGAGGGAGAAGGTAAAATCGGAAGTGTCAGTATTACAGTTGAACAAAGGAGACTATGGAGGCATGAGGGAGGAGCTGACCAAAGTTGACTGGAAAGGGACCCCAGCAGGTATGATGGTGGAGCAAACAATGGCAGGTATTTCTGGGAATAATACAAAAGGTGCAGGATCATTTCATTCCAAAGGGAAGAAAGATTCTAAGGAGAGCAAGAGGCCAACGTGGCTGACAAGGGAAGTCAGGGACTGTATAAAAGAAGTATAACTTGGCAAATATGAGTGGGAAGCCAGAGGATTGGGCAATGTTTAAAGATCAACAGAATGTAACTAAAAAGGCAATCCGGGGAGAAAAGATGAAGTACGAAGGTAAGCTAGCCAAGAATATAAAGGAGGATAGTAAAAGCTTTGTTAGGTATGTGAAGAGGAAATAATTAGTTAAGACAAATGTGGGTCCCTTGAAGAAACAGGTGAATTTATTATGGGAAACAAGGAAATGGCAGACGAGTTGAACAGGTACTTTGTTTGTGTCTTCCTTAGTGAAGACAGATCCAATCTCCTAGGGGACAATGTACTAATGGACAGAGGACCTAGTGTGATGGAGGAACTGAAGGAAATTCATATTAGTCAGGAAATGGTGTTGGGTAGACTGATGGGACTGAAGACTGATAAATATAGGACTGAAGATGAATAAATATAGAATATAGGAGCAAAGAGGTCTTTCTGCCGTTGCACAGAGCCTTAGTGAGACCACATCTGGAGTATTGTGTGCAGTTTTAGTCCCCCTAATTTGAGGAAGGACATTCTTGCTATTGAGGGAGTGCAGCGTAGGTTTACAAGGTTAATTCCCGGGATGGCGGGACTCTTATATATTTGTATGGTGTACAATTTTGGTCGCCTAGTTATAGGAAGGATGTCAACAAAATAGAGAGAGTACAGAGGAGATTTACTAGAATGTTGCCAGGGTTCCAGCAACTATGTTACAGAGAAAGGTTGAACAAGTTAGGTCTTTATTCTTTGGAGCGCAGAAGGTTAAGGGGGGACTTGATTGAGGTCTTTAAAATGATGAAAGGGATAGACAGAGTTGACGTGGATACGTTTTTCCCATTGAGGGTAGGGAAGATTCAAACAAGAGGGCATGACATGAGAATTAAGGGACAGAGGTTTCGGGGTAACGTGAGGGGGAACTTCTTTACTCAGAGGGTGGTGGCTGTGTGGAATGAGCTTCCAGCAGAAGTGGTGGAGGCAGGGTCGATTTTAACATTTAAGACTAAAGTGGATAGGTATATGGACGTGAAGGGAATGGAGGGGTATGGTCTGAGTGCAGGTAGATGGGACTAGGGGAAAACAAATGGCCGGCACGGACTGGAAGGGCCGAGAGGGCCTGTTTCCGTGCTGTAATTGTTATATGGTTATATGGTTATATGCTGAGAGAATGGAGCAGCTGGGCTTGTACACTCTGGAGTTTAGAAGGATGAGAGGGCATCTCACTGAAACCTATAAGATTGTTATGGGCTGGGACACACTAGAGGCAGGAAGCATGTTCCCAATGTTGGGGGTCCAGAATTAGGGGCCACAGTTTATGAATAAGGGGTAAGCCATTTAGAATGGAGACAAGGAAACACTTTTTCTCACAGAGAGTGGTGAGTCTGTGGAATTCTCTGCCTCAGAGGGTGGTGGAGGCTGGTTCTCTGGATGCTTTCAAGAGAGAGCTAGATAAGGCTCTTAAAAATAGCGGAGTCAGGGGATATGGGGAGAAGGCAGGAACAGGGTACTGATTTGGAATGATCAGCCATGATCACATTGAATGGCGGTGCTGGCTCGAAGGGCCAAATGGCCTGCTCCTGTATCTATTGTCTATTGTCTAAATCCCCAGGGCCTGATGGTCTGCATCCTAGGGTACTCAAGGAGGTGGCTCTAGAAATCAGGGACGCATTGGTGATCATTTTCCAATGTTCTATAGATTCAGGATCAGTTCCTGTGGATTGGAGGGTAGCTAATGTTATCCCACTTTTCAAGAAAGGAGGGAGAGGGAAAGCGGGAAATTATAGACCATTAGCCTGACATCGGTGGTGGGGAAGATGCTGGAGTCAATTATTAAAGATAACAGTAACAGGATTGGTCAGAGTCAGCATGGATTTATGAAGGGAAATCATGCTTGACTAATCTTTTGGAATTTTCTGAGGATTTAACAAATAAAATGGACAAGGGAGAGCCAGTGGATGTAGTGTACCTGGACTTTCAGAAAGCCTTTGATAAGGTTCCACACAGGAGATTAGTGGGCAAAATTAGAAAACATGGTATTGGGGGTAGAGTGCAAACATTGATAGAAAATTGTTTGGCAGACAGGAAACAAAGAGTACGGGTTAATGGGTCCCTTTCAGAATGGCAGGCAGTGACTAGTGGGGTACTGCAAGGCTGGGTGCTGGGTCCGCAGCTATTTTACAATATACAATAATGTAAGTACATTAGTAAATTTTCAGATGACACAAAGCTGGGTGGTAGTGTGAACTGTGAAGAGGATGCTATGAGGACGCTGGGTGACTTGTACAGGTTGGGTGAGTGGGCAGATGCATGGCTGCTGAAGTTTAATGTGGATAAACGTGAGGTTATACACTTTGGAGGCAAGAACGGGAAGACAGATTATTATCTGAATGGTGTCAGGTTAGCAAATGGGAAGTACTGTACAGCGAGACCTGGGTGTCCTGGTACATCAGCCACTGAAAGTACACAACAGGCAGTGAAGAAAGCTAATGGCATGTTGACCTTGGTTGATCTTCATACAGGGCCCAGGTGAGACCACACCTGGAGTATTGTGAGCAGTTTTGGTCTCCTAATTTGCTATTGAGGGAGTGCAGCGTAGGTTCACGAGGTTACTTCCCGGGATGGCGGGACTGTCAAATGATGAAAGAACGGAGCTTGTATTCACTGGAATTTAGAAGGATGAGAGGGGATCTTATAGAAACATAAAATTATTAAGGGATTAGACACGATAAATGCAGGAAACATGTTCCCTATGTTGGGGGAGTCCAGAACCAGGGGCCACTGTTTAAGGGTTTCCTTCCCACTGTGAGGGGGAAGGAAACCGGGCGCTAGTCAAGCCAAATTTGGAGCATTGTGAGCAATATTGGGCCCCATATCTGAGGAAGGATGTGGAGAGAGTCCAGAGGAGGTTTACAAGAATGATCCCAGGAATGAGTGAGTTAACATACAATGAGCGTTTGTCGGCACTGGGCCTGTACTCGCTGGAGTTTAGAAGGTTGAGGGGGGACCTTATTGAAATGTACCTAATAGTGAAAGGCCTGGATAGAATTGATGTGGAGAAGATGTTTCCACTAGTGGGAGAGATAGATCAGCCATGATTAAATGGTGTAGTAGACTTGATGGGCCGACTTCTGCTCCTAGAACTGATGAACTTATGAAGATTGGCCCCGAGAAATCTCTACAGTCACCAGAAAAACAATATAGATTTTACAGCTGGTAGCAGAGTAGCATTAATCATTTGTAATTTAGTTTAGAGATACAGCGCAGAAACATGGCTCTTCAGCCCACCGAGTCCGCACCGGCGAGCGATCCCCGCACATTAACACTAACCAGAACCAAAGGTCACAGTCACAGTTTAAGAATAAGGGAAAGGCCATTTAGGACTGAGATGAGGAAAACCTTTTTATCCCAGAAAGTTGTGAATCTGTGGAATTCTCTGCCACAGAAGGCAGTGGAGGCCAATTAACTGGATGTTTCCAAGAGAGAGTTAGATTTAGTTCTTAGGGCTAACGGAATTAAGGGATATGGGGAGAAGGCAGGAACGGGGTACTGATTGGGGATGATCAGCCATGATTATATTGAATGGCGGTGCTGGCTCGACGGGCCGAATGGCCTACTCCTGCACCTATTGTCTATGTTTCTATGCTACACACACTAGAGACAATTTTACATTTATGCCAAGCCAATTAACCTATAAACCTGAATGTCTTTGGAGCGTGGGAGGAAATCCAAAGTAAACCCATGCAGTCACTGGGAGAACCTACAAACTCCGTACAGACAGCACCCGTAGTCGTGATCTCTGGCAGCAACTCTACCATTGTGCCACCCAAAATTGTAATTATTTGGAGATTCTAAATTAATAAAACCGCTCTTCACTCTTTCATTATAGAAACACTGCGTCTCAGGATACCCGCGTGGACCTGTCCATCATCAGGTCTTCTTTCCAAATGAAGATGAACAAATATCAAAAGTACCAGAAAAGCATCCTGGAAACTATCAATGAAAAATCCCATCAGTTACACCAGTTACAAGTGCAACCTTTGCTGCCATTTGCCTCTACATGGGTCGACTGAGTTTCTCGATACAATGAATGGTGCCTCGTCTGCTTTTGCGTGTGGAATATTGCAGCTTCTGTCGGGGAGTAGTTCAGGTTTGCTGTACAAATCTTATTAGACGAGTGAAGAGAGAGAGAGGGGAAAAAATGACACAGAGTGCTGGAGTAACTCAGCGAGTCAGGCAGCAACTCTGGAGAACATGGATAGGCGACTTCTTGTGTGTCAACCTCACACATACACAGGTGCACGCACACACATGTATCCACTCACACACACACACACACACAGACATGTTTGCACTCACGCACACACACAAAGCACAGATTCACACGCACATACAAACACAGTCAGTATCCACCTATCGCTCACCAGACTTTGTCCTGCCCCTCTCTTCCAGCCTTCGCTCCCACCCACCCCCACCACAATCAGTCTGAAGAAGGGTCCCAACCCGAAACGTCACCTGTCCATGTTCTCCAGAGATGCTGCCTGACCCGCTGAGTTACTCCAGCACTCTGTGAAATGTCACCTATCCATGTTCTCCAGAGATGCTGCAGCACTCTAGAATGTCTAAACTCACATATTTAGTTTAGTTTAGAGATAGTTTAGTTTAGTCACTGGGAAAACATGTCCCCCTCGCCCCCCGTCCGTTCATTAACCTTTTGCTACTCTTGGACAATGAGTTGAGTTTAGTTGATTGTCACGTGTACCGAGGTACAGTGAAAAGCTTTTGTTGCGCGCTAACCAGTCAGCGGGAAGACACTACATGATTACAATCGAGCCATTTACTCTACATACTGTACATACATGATAAGGATATAACATTTAGTGCAAGATTAAGCCAACAAATTCCCATCAAGGATAGTCCGATGGTCACCAATAAGGTATATAGTCAGTGGCGGACTGGGTCTGAAAATATTGGTTGCCAGGAGACAAAGGAGGCCCACTCACAACTACAATGCTATCATTTAATTTTCATAACGAATAAATACAATTTTCAAAAAATACATATGAAAAAAGGGTACAATTAAAATTTTTGTGGAAAAAATATGTATTTCTTAGTAATTACAGTGTACATGTACTGTACATATTACTGGCAGTAGATACCAAATGTAAATACAGAATGTTATAATTGAATTTTTTATTTTTATTTTAAGTAATTGATTAATATTTTTAAATAGTTTACTGCACAATTTACACATTAACAGATAGTTCAAAAGCATAATAGAGCATTGCATGCAGTCCACTATATTAAAGAGCAATCGTTTGTGTTCGCTAGATGATTGTGCGAATCTGCCAATAATTGCTTCTGCAATTCATCTAACAATTCCTTTTCAATGGATAGCAACATGTATGATTCCAAATTCTCCTCAGTCAGCGAATTTCTTAACTTTGCCTTTATGATCTTTAGCTTTGAAAATGTCCTCTCACATTGGACTTGAGTAACTGATAGTGTGCAGATGACTTTATAAAGCTCATAAAGGTTATCATATGCCTTGTCATGAAGTCTGTTGGATGCCAGAATTTTTAGTACATACGATGGGCAAGTTGCTGCAAATTTTACAATTGTTGCAACTGGAATGCATTTTCTCACCATCATTAAGCAATAGCTTTAATACATCAAAGTTTGAAGCAAAAGAAAACAATTCCAATATTACTTGATCTTTGCTGATTTGTGGAAACAGCTTAATAATACCTTCCAATGCTTCATCTTCAAGGCCCTTCTCTGCAATAGTTTTAAACTTTTCTGGGTCCAAGCAGGACAAATCTTCATGCAACTGTTTGTGTTGTACAAAGCGTGATTCTAGTGTTAAAGAAGGAACTGCAGGTGCTGGAAAATCGAGGGTACACAAAATGCTGGAGAAACTCACCGGGTGCAGCAGCATCTAAGGAGCGAAGGAGATAGGCAACGTTTCGGGCCAAACCCCTTTTTCATACTAGTGATGCTAGTGACTGGAGAATGCGATCCATTATTGGGTTAAACACATTTACTCGAAAATCAGCTAGAAAATCTGAGGAATTTATTTCATCATCAATAAGCTCATCTGCCATTCTTTTCTTCTTCCTCTGCCTTCGAGCCAGCACCGCCATTCAATGTGATCATGGCTGATCATCGACAATCAGTACCCCGTTCCTGCCTTCTCCCCATATCCCCTGACTCCGCTATTTTAGAGAGCCCTATCTAGCTCTCTCTTGAAAGCATCCAGAGAAACTGACTCCACCGCCCTCTGAGGCAGAGAATTCCACAGACTCACCATTCTGCGAGAAAAAGTGTTTCATCGTCTCTGTTCTAAATGGCTTACCCCTTATTCTTAAACTGTGGCCCCTGGCTCTGGTCTCCCCCAACATGGGAACATGTTTCCTGCCTCTAGCGTGTCCAAGCCCTTAACAAATCTTATATGTTTTAATGAGATCTCCTCTCATCCTTCCAAACTCCAGAGTGTACAAGCCCAGCTGCTCCATTCTCTCAGCATATGACAGTCCCACCATCCCGGGAATTAACCTTGTAAACCTACTCTGCACTCCCTCAATAGCAAGAATGTCCTTCCTCAAATTAGGGGACCAAAACTGCACACAATACTCCAGATGCGGTCTCACTAGAACTCTGTACAACTGCAGAAGGACCTCTTTGCTCCTATATTCGATTCCTCTTGTTATAAAGGCCAACATGCCATTTCTTAGCGCTAACGGCAGGTATTCGGGAAACGTGGTAACTCGTGAAGATTTTTCAACATGTTGAAAAATGTCCGCATGTAAAATATACTCAGGATGTAAAAATGCGATACTTTTTAACACGTAGTCATACCGTAGCAGCTCGTGAGTTTACCGTAGTAGGACCTGGTGTCCTATATCACTATTGTATGTTCATGATGGAAATAAGAATACTCTGTATATTCATTACCTTTGAATTGTAGTTTTATGTAATCCTCCCATAATTTCTGAGTTCCATTTCACAATATCTATCAGACATACAGAATGTTGCAAGGTAATATCTTGCCCAAACTCAGTTGTATCTTTCTATCTCAATAAATATCACAAAATATGCCATTGTTTCAGCCACATTATGACAAAATATAGAATGCAGGTTATTTGTTATCAGTCACCCCATCCCAGAAACAACAGTACTTAAAGAAGAATATTTGTTTTACTAATTTACAAGCATGTACCATAGGTTGATCCATATCCAACAAAATGTTGTGATAATTGCATAAAAGGTATTATTGTCTAAGAAATTTGGTGTGGAATGATAATCCATCTCCGTACTCATTTCGGCAAGTCCCAAGCTATAGATACTTTTTCCCCACCCCCAATCCCCCTCGCCCGATCTTCATTGAACCTACCATTTGACCGATCTTTTACTCAGCTGCTGTAACGTTTCCTTCCTATCAAAATCTCTGTGTAGCATCTCTGTCCCTATCTTTCAATTCCCACTTTGAAATAAAATACAACTTTCGAGTTAAACATTTCACAGCAGGATCGCTATATGAAAGCAAATATATGGTATTTTATCCTAGCATTCCCCCTCCCCCCCCCCCCACCACCACACAAGAAGCGTAACTTGAAGCGTTTACATTTGGAGAAGTTCGATGCGGACCAGGAATGAAAATTAATAGCTACGAATCGATTAACAGCGAGCTACGAGGTTAGATTGTAACACTTGTCAGAGGGCTAAGAAACAATCCTGAGTTGACGGCGTATTGTTTTAAGTGAGCATTTTGCAGCGACCTCACCTTATATTCTGGTAAAATATTCTTTCCACGGAAATCTATTGCACTTTGAAATTATATTCATTTATAACCGTTTGTAACATCAGTAACCACCTTAATGTTTGTGCATTTAGTACCAGATATGCATGAAACTACTTATTGTAATGGACTGTATCTTTAAAAAAACTACATCAACCAGGTGTGAAATTTGCACTGAATCGAGCGATGATTGAAAATGCGTGGGAATCGACTAATCGCGATCCTGCTGCAAAATGTTACGTCGAAAACTGTATTTTATTTCAAAGTGGGAATTTGAAGAATGGGACAGAGATGCTACACAGGGATTTTAAGCTCTTGGGTGAACTCGCACAGTGGGACAGGGCTTGAGGCAGCATCTATGGAGCCGGGTCTGAAGAAGGGTTTCGACCCGAAACGTTGCATATTTCCTTCGGTCCATAGATGCTGCCTCACCCGCTAAGTTTCTCCAGCATTTTTGTATACCTCAAAACATCAATGATTCCGGGAATGCCGAGAGAGCTAGAGAGAGAGCGCACGGGAGAGAGCGAAAGACGGAGAGACACAACGTGTGTCAGTAGGTAAATTGAATGACTAACCTGCACACCAAGAATTTCACAGAGAAGAAGTTCTCACTCATGATGGTGAGTTTTAAGAAATTCTCAATGTGACATGAATGCATCAATCTACATTCCTCAGTAAATTGTAATTATGTTTTGAAGAAGTGTTAATGGCGCTGTGTGAATTGTATTCAAAGGAACGCAGCATCATTAATACTTCTTCTAAAACACAATTACACATTTACTGAGGAATGTGGATCGATGCATTGATGACGCATTGGATAACTACTTGTTAACTACTGGCTGTTAACACAAGTGCTACAGTAGTTAACACATCCGTATGGCAAATGTTTTTTTTAATCTTTATTTAACAAAGCGAATTTGTATTTCCATTTGAAATACGGAAAATTAACGTGGGGCCCCCGTGGGTGCGGGGCCCAATTTGGAAAAATCGGTCCGATCGGCCCAGGGCCGGCCCTGTCCCTGTTGATACCATGGATATTTCTTTAAATTAAACTTTCAGTGTAATTCTAGCTGCCATATATATCTTATTACTTTTTATTACTAAAACAGTTGTATGTGTTTGTTTCTTTATTGCATTTTTATTTGATATAGGGGGCCCACTTAATCAGGGGCCCACTTGCCATCGTGCAAGCTGACACCCTGGCCAGTCCGCCACTGTATATATTAGTTCAGGACTGATCCCTGGTTGCGGTAGGATGGTTCAGTTGCCTGATAACAGCTGGGAAGAATCTGTCCCTGAATCTGCAGGTGTGCGTTTTCACACCACTGTACCTCTTGCCCAATAGGAGAGGGTGACCAGGATGAGACTGGGCCGTGATTAGTTAGAATCCTTGGAATTTAGAAGGATGAGAGGGGATCTTATAGAAACATTTATAATTCTTAAGGGATTGGACAGGCTAGATGCAGGAAAAATGTTCCCGATGTTGGGGGGAATCCAGAACCAGGGGTCACAGTTTACGAATAAGGGGTAGGCCATTTAGGACTGAGACGAGGAAAAACGTCTTCACCCAGAGAGTTGTGAATCTGGAATTCTCTGCCACAGAAGGCAGTTGAGGTCAATTCACTGGATGTTTTCAAGAGAGAGTTATACATGGTAAATGGTAGGGAATTGAGGAATGCTGTGGAACAGAGGGATCTAGGAATAACTGTGCATAGTTCCCTGAATGTGGAATCGCATGTAGATAGGGTGGTAAAGAAAGCCTTTGGTGTGCTGGCCTTTATAAATCAGAGCATTGAATATAGGAGTAGGGAAGTAATGTTAAAATTGTACAAGGCATTGGTAAGACCAATTCTGGAGTATGGTGTACAATTTTTGGTCGCCTAGTTATAGGAAGGATGTCAACAAAATACAGAGGGTACAGAGGAGATTTACTAGAATGTTGCCAGGGTTCCAGCAACTATGTTACAGAGAAAGGTTGAACAAGTTAGGTCTTTATTCTTTGGAGCGCAGAAGGTTAAGGGGGACTTGATTGAGGTCTTTAAAAATGATGAAAGGGATAGACAGAGTTGACGTGGATACGTTTTTCCCATTGAGGGTAGGGAAGATTCAAACAAGAGGGCATGACATGAGAATTAAGGGACAGAGGTTTCGGGTAACGAGAGGGGAACTTCTTTACTCAGAGGGTGGTGGCTGTGTGGAATCAGCTTCCAGCAGAAGTGGTGGAGGCAGGATCGATTTTAACATTTAAGAGTAAAGTGGAATAGGTATATGGACGTGGAATGGAGGGGTATGGTCTGAGTGCAGGTAGATGGGACTAGGGGAAAACAAATGGTTGGCACGGACTGGAAGGGCCGAGAGGGCCTGTTTCCGTGCTGTAATTGTTATATGGTTATATGGTTATATTTAGCTCTTAGGGCTAATGGAATCAAGGGATATGGGGAGAAAGCAGAAAAGGGGGACTGATTTTAGATCAGGGAGAACAACAAAGGGAAGAGATTGAACTTTTTTTTGCCTTCCATCACAGTGAGGAATGTGGAGGAGTCACTGTTCAAGAAGGAACTGCAGATGCTGGAAAATCGAGGGTCGACAAAATTGCTAGAGAAACTCAGCGGATGCGGCAGCATCTATGGAGCGAGGGAAATAGGCAACGTTTCAGGCCGAAACCCGGGTCTGAAGAAGGGATTTTGGGCCGAAACGTTGCCTATTTCCTTCGCTCCATAGATGCTGCCGCACCCGCTGAGTTTCTCCAGCATTTTTGTCTACCTTGGAGGAGTCACTGTGGTGATGAGAATGTGCGGTGAATAAAATGTAACTGATGTAAGATTAGTGTAACTGGATTGTTCAAGTTTGTGTTTATTGTCACTTAACCAACTTAAGGTACAGTGAAATTTGAGTTACCATACAGCCAAACTAAGTGAAAAGCAACAACACAGTCACATAAAATAAAATTTAACATAAACATCCACCAGTGGAATCCACATTCCTCACTGTGATGGAAGGCAATAAAGTTCAGTCATCTTCCCCCTTTGTTCACCCGTGGTGGTCGGGGCCTTTGAACCCTCCGCACTTGCCGCTGTCGATGGTCCGATGTTCAAGCCCTCTCGTCGGGATGATGGAAACTCCGGCTGGTGGGACGGATCGGAACACTCCGCGGCATGGAGCTCCCGAGTCGGTTTCTTCTTACCAGAGACCGCGGGCTACACGGTGTTAAAGTACACAGGCCCCGCGGTCAGAGCTCCGCTGGCAACCCTCGGCAAAGGATCGCAGCTACCAGTTCAAACCCACACCGCGCCCGCTGCTTGAAGCTCCGGGCTGGTCTTCAGGAAAAGCCGCACACTCCACGTTGTAGGTTGGGGGGGAGGGGGTACAGAGATGCAACACGGAGAAAGATCATTATTCTGTGTGTTTCAATGAGGTCCCCCCTCATTCTTCTAAACTCCAGTGAGTACAGGTCCAGCGCCGACAAACGCTCATCATAAGTTAACCTACTCATTCCTTGGATCATTCTTGTAAACCTCCTCTGGACCCTCTCCAGAGCCGGCACAATATTCCAAATGTGGCCTTATAGAGCTTCAGCATTACATCTGTTTTTGTAACAAGCCCTCTTGAAATAAATGCTATTGAGTTTACTTTCTTTACTAATGATTCGACTTGCAGATTAACTTTTTGGGAATCCTGCACCAGCACTCCCAAGTCCCTCTGCACCTCCGATTTCTGAATTCTCATCATATTTAGAAAATAGTCTACATCTTTATTCCTAGTACTAAAATGCATGACTCCACACTTTGTTACACTATATTCCATCTGACACTTCTCTGCCCAACCTGTCCAAGCCGTTCCGCAGAGTCCCTGCTTTCTCAACGCTACCAGCCCCTCCACCTATTTTCATATCATCCGCAAACTTGTTCACAAAGCCTTCAATCCTATTGTCCAAATCATTAATATACAACGTGAAGAGTAGCAGCCCCAACACCGACCCATGCTAGTCACTGGCAGCCAACCAGAAAAAGCCCCCTCTATTGCCACTCTTTGTCTTCTGCCATCCAGCCAACCTGCTATCCATGCTAGTATCTGCCTTTTGATGCCGTGGGCTCTCAACTTCCTTAGCAGCCTAACGTGTGGCACCTTTATCAAAGTGTGTATATATATGTATATATATATATATATATATATATATATATATATATATATATATATATATATATATATATATAAAACACATCAATATACACACACACACACCTCTGACTCATTGCTGGTCTATGACCCCACAGATGAGCACCAGGCAGTCATTTTCACACTGCCTGACTCGCTGCGTTACTCCAGCATTTTTGTGTCTATCTTTGGTGTAAACCAACATCTGCAGTTCCTTCCTACACACACATATATTTACATACAAACACACGCACACACACACACACACACAAACGTCACATATTCCTTTTCTCCATGGATGCTGTCTGTCCTGCTGAGTTACTCCAGCATTTGGTGTCTACCTTCAATTTAAACCTGCATCTGTAGTTCTTTCGTACACATATATCTCTCGGTTATGATATATACATATATATATATTTTTTTAATTCTCTCGATCACCTCCTCCTACTTATCCTTGGACCATGATTCCACAGATGTGCACCATGCCTTAATTTTTCAAAGAAGGATCGCGACCCGAAATGGCACCCATTCCTTCTCTCCAGAGATGCCTCCTGTCCCGCTGAGTTACTCCAGCATTGTGTGTCTATCTTCAGTGTAAACCAGCTTTTGCAGTTCCTTCCTACACATATATATGTGTGTGTGTGTGTGTGTATACATTGTACAACATTGTACTATATATACTAAGGTAGACACAAAAAGCTGGAGTAACTCAGCAGGTCAGGCAGCATCTGTGGAGAAAAGGATTGGGTGACGTTTTGGGTCGAGACCCTTCTTCAGACTGATAAAAAAGTACTGTAGTATATACATAGTACTTTTTCTCGTTTATTATATTGTTTGCAGAGTACTATGTTCACATATTATGTTGTGCTGCTGCAAGTAAAGGTTTCATTGTTCTGTCTGGCTGGGACATTTGACAATGAAACACTCTGGACTTGAGGTTCCTCTGAGGTTAATGTCTGGGAGCTGCAGCGCCGCCGCTCGCCGGCAGGGGGTGGGGGGAAGAGTGAGGCGCTGCGTCTCAGCACTGAGAGCTGGGGGGTGAAAGGTAGCAAAGTCTTTCCTAATAACCCCCGGGAGACCCGTAAACAATCCAGCCCCGGCATCAGGGATAATATCTATAAACTCACCATCCCCGCAGAAACACAACTGCACCTCACAGAGTCAATTAAGCGGCAATTAAGTGGGGGATCCCCCTCTGCCCCCCCCCCCCTTGTGTGGGACACGTGGAATGCTCCAGGGCAGGGTGGAAGCGACCATTCGGTAAACTCTGTGGGGGGGGTGGGGGAGAAATGTTTGTTTGCGATTGTATTTCTCATCAAAGTGCAGCTTTTACATTCAGATGTGCCGTGCTGAAGCTGCAAGCTTACCTATTGTTAGAGTGTGCGGTGGGCAGGAGGTGTCCTGGTGTTTTGCAGTGGGTATTTGTGTTTGTCTACTGTTGTCCCCCCCCCCTCTCTCACTGCCCCCCCCCCCCCAGCCCGCTGGAGAGTGGGGATGTTGTGGAACGCGGAGTAGCGGAGAGGCCGGATACAGTGTTGCCAGTGTAACAGGGATACAGTGTAACCAGTGGCACCGGGATACAGGGTAACGGGTACAGTGTATCGAGGGCAGGGGATACATGACAGCGTAAGCAGGGGACAGGCGGTACAGTGTGGGCACTAGATGCAGTGAAACCGTGTAAGCTGCTGGTGTGGGTGGTGGGGGGCTACAGTGTGACCAGGGATACAGTGCAGCAGGAGGGATACAGCCAGAGCAACTGGATACAGTGTGGAGTGGGGTAAGTGGGAGCCTGAGAGGATATGAGGAGGTAGAGCGCGGGAGGAGGGGGATAACAAGCAGAGGGGAGACGGTGTAAGAGCGAGTACAGTGGGACCAGGAGCTGTGTGTGAACACCCACTGTGATTGTGGACAAGAAGTTCTACTGTGTCCCAGCGGGGGAAAGGTGCCCAGTGTGGCCCGAGCTGGCTTAACAGGGTAAGTAGAATTGTACGAGCCCTCCCTTCCTGCCTCCTTCCCTCCCCACCTGCCTCTCCCCCCACCTCCATCTCCTTGCCCCCCCTCACCTTCTTTCCCCCCTCCCTCCCTCCCTCCCTATTTCCACCTCCTCCCCCTCACCTACCACCCTCTCCCCCCTGCCTCCCTTTCCCTGCCTCCCTTTCCCTGCCTCCCTTTCCCTGCCTCCCCCTCCTCCTCCTCCCTCACCCTTCTCCCTCCCCTCTTCCCCCTCCCTCTTCCCCTCCCTCTTCCCCCTCCCTCTTTTTCCCCTCCCTCTTCCCCCTCCCTCTTCCCCCCTCCCTCTTCCCCCTCCCTCCCTTTCCCTGCCTCCCTCCCTTTCCCTGCCTCCCTCCCTTTCCCTGCCTCCCTCCCTTTCCCTGCCTCCCTCCCTTTCCCTGCCTCCCTCCCTTTCCCTGCCTCCCTCCCTTTCCCTGCCTCCCCCTCCTCCTCCCTCACCCTTCCCTCCTCTCCCTCCCTTTCCCCATCTCTCCCTGCCTCTCCCTCCTCCTCTTCCCTCACCCTTCTCCTCTACCCTCTTCCCCCTCCCTCCCTCTTCCCACTCTTTGCTTCCTGTCTGCCAGCAAGTTCTCTATCCACATCAATAGTGAACCCTCCATGCCGTATGCTTTAAGTTTGTATACTAATCTCTTATGTGGGACCTTGTCGAAAGCCTTCGGAAAGTCCAGATATAACCCATCCACTGGTTCTCCCTTATCCACTCTACTAGTTACATCCTCGAAAAATTCTATAAGATTCGTCAGACATGATTTACCTTTCATAAATCCATGCTGACTTTGTCCAATGATTTCACCACTTTCCAAATGTGCTGCTATCCCATCTTTAATAACTGACTCTAGCAGTTTCCCCACTACCGATGTTAGACTGTGTGTGTGTGTGTTCCCCGACTGGGGAATTTTCATTGTCTCAGTGGTTTGTTGAGCTGTCTATAATTTTGTTTGAAGGTGTAATCTTTAAATGAATGTTTTAATTATTTCTGGCGTGCCCTCGATTTTGTGGTTTGTTCGTGTTAGACGTGGTTTAAAGTTTGAAACAAAAACATAGACACCAGAATCTAGGCTAGGTCTTGCGTCTCGGGGGGTGGGGGGGTTAATGAGGCAGAGTTGGGGGTTACTTTAGTTCATGCAGGAAAAATGGTTCCCTTGTTGGGGGAGTTCAGAACCAGGGGTCACAATTTAAGAATAAGGGGTAGGCCATTTTGGACTAAGATGAGGACAAACTTTTTCACTCAGTTGTGAATCTGTGGAATTCTCTGTCATAGAAGGCAGTGGAGGCTAATTCTCTGGATGCTTTGAAGAGAGAGTTGGATAGAGCACTTAAAGATAGCGGAGAACAGAGATATGGGGAGAAGGCAGGAATGGGGGTACTGATTGTGGATGATCAGTTATGATCACAGTGAATGGCGGTGCTGGCTCGAAGGGCCGAATGGCATACTCCTGCACCTATTGTCTATTTAGAACTGAGATGAGATGTGGCTAAAGGGATCAGGGGGTATGGAGAGAAGGCAGGTACAGGATACTGAGTTGGATGATCAGCCATGATCATATTGAATGGTGGTGCTGGCTCGAAGGGCCGAATGGCCTACTCCTGCACCTATTTTCTATGTTTCTATGAGGAAAAACTTTTTCACCCAGAATCTGTGGAATTCTCTACCACAGAAGGCAGTGGGGGCCTATTCACTGGATGAATTTGCAAGAGAAAGTTAGATTGGGGCTGACGGAATCAAGTGATGTGGGTAAAAAGCAGGATCACATTGAATGGCGGTGCAGGCTCAAAGGGCCGAATGGCCTACTCCTGCACCTGTTTCTATGTCTGGTGTAGTTTAAAGATACAACTTGGAGACAGGCCCTTTGGCTCACCGAGTCAATGGATATTTTTAAGGCAGAAATTCATAGATTCTCGATTAGTATGGGTGTCAGGGGTTATGGTGAGAAAGCAGGAGAATGGGGTTAAGAGGGAGAGAGAGATCAGACATGATTGAATGGCAGAGTAGACTTTTTTTTCAATTCAATTCAACTTTAATGTCATTGCACAGATCCAAGTATGGGTACAACGAAATGCAGTTTAGCGTCAGTTCGTAGTAATAGCAATATAGAAATAGATACAGAATGCAGACAATGTGGATGGAGAGACTGGAGAAATCTATCGGCGGGACTCCGAGTTCAGCAGTGTGATGGTGTTGTTATAGAAGCTGTTCCTTGTCCTACTAGTGTGGGACCTGAGGCTCCTGTACCGCCTCCCCGATGGTAGGAGGGCAAAGAGTCCATGGTTAGGGTGGGAGGGGTCCTTGATGATCTTCCCTGCCCGTCTCAGACACCGTTTTTGTGGAGGGCATGCATGGCAGGGAGCGGGGCACCGGTGATGTACTGGGCGGTTTTCACCACCCGTTGTAGTGCCTTCCTGTCTGCTACGGTGCAACTGCTGTACCATACCATGAAGCAGCTGGTCAGGATGCTTTCAATGGTACAGCGGTAAAAGTTGGTCAGGATCTGGGGGAACAGGTGGGCTTTTTTGAGCCTCCTCAGGAAGTAAAGGCGCTGCTGCGCCTTTTTGATCAGCTTGGAGGTGTTGAGGGACCAGGACAGATCCTCCGAGATGTGTACCCTGAGGAATTTGTAGTTGGAGACCCGCTCCACCTCAGTCCCGTTTATATGGATGGGGGTGTGTCTGCCCCCTCTGTTCTTTCTAAAGTCAACAATGATTTCCTTCGTCTTCTGGGAGTTGAGGACGACGTTATTATCGGCACACCAGGTTGTCAGGTGCTGGACCTCCTCCCTGTAGGCTGACTCGTCATTGTCACTGATCAGTCCTACCACCGTGGTGTCGTCGGCAAATTTTATGATGGCTTTGGAGCCATACTTAGGGATGCAGTCATGGGTGAAGAGGGAGTAGAGGAGAGGGAGAGCACACAGCCCTGTGGCACGCCAGTGTTCAGTGTTATAGTGGAGGAGGTGAGGTTGTTGACCCTAACAGACTGTGGTCTGTTAGTGAGGAAATCTAGTGTCCAATTGCAGAGGGAGGTGGAGATGCCAAGACCGCTGAGTTTGGTGATCAAGCTAGCGGGTATGACAGTGTTAAAGGCGGAGCTGAAGTCAATGAACAGCAACCTGATGTAGGTGTTATTGCTGTCCAGGTGGGTCAGGGCAGAGTGTAGGGCCGCCGATATGGCGTCCTCTGTAGATCTGTTGGTCCGGTAGGCAAACTGATGGGGGTCCAGTGTGGGGGGAGGCTGGCTTTGAGGTGAGCCAAGATCATCCGCTCGAAGCACTTGGCGATGACAGGGGTGAGTGCCACTGGCCGGAAGTCGCTGAGACTCCCTGTCGCTGATTGTTTGGGCACTGGCACAATGGTAGATGTCTTGAGGCAAGTGGGGACGACACCCTGGGCCAGTGACAGATTGAAAATGTCAGTGAGGACCAGGGATAGTTGTCCAGCACATGCCCTGAGCACCCGCCCGGGGATGCCATCGGGGCCGGCAGCTTTGTGCTCATTCACCTTGCTCAGTGCATCTTGTACAGCAGAGGTGGAGAGACTGAGGGGTTGTTCATGCGGGGGTGGAGCAACTTTGATGGCTGGAGTTTTGTTGTCCCGGTCAAAGCGGGCGTAGAAATGGTTTAGCTCGTCAAGAAGGGAGGCGTTGTCTTGGGGGGGGGGGGGTGTTGACTTTATGGTAATCGGCAATGGATTAGATTCCTTGCCACATGTGCCTGGGGTCAGAGTTGTTTTGGAAATGCTCCTCGATCCGCCGTTTGTGATTGAGTTTAGCATTCCTAATTCCCTTTTTCAGATTGGCCCTGGATGAGCTGTAACCCTCAGCATCGCCAGATTTAAAAGCGGCGTCGCGAGCCTTCAGCAGGAGTCTGACCTCCCTGCTCATCCACGGCTTCAGGTTAGGGAAGGTCTTGATGGGCCGAATGGCCTAATTCTGCTCCTATCACTCATTAACTACTTTTATGTGTGTGTATGGCATTTAAGCTGCAACAATAATTTCATTGTTCAAGAAGGAACTGCAGATGCTGGAAAATCGAAGGTAGACAAAAGTGCAGGAGAAACTCAGCGGGTGAGGCAGCATCAATGGAATGAAGGAAATAGGCAACGTTTCGGGACGAAATGTTGCCTGTTTCCTTTGCTCCATCGATGCTGCCTCATCCGCTGAGTTTCTCCAAGAATTTCATTGTTCCGTGTACCAAGGGTTCATATTGAGTGTATAGGAATGAACTGCAGACGCTTGTTTGCACCGAAGATAGGCACAAAATGCTGGAGTAACTCAGCGGGTCATGCAGCATCTCTGGTGAGAAGGAATGGGTGACGATTTGGGTCGAGACCCTTTCTTCAATTTGAAAGTCTGGGGAGGGGGAGGGAAACGAGAGATATGGAAGTGTAAGGTGTGAAAATGTGAGGGATAAAGATCAAGGAAAATGTAGAAGAATTCATTGTTTGCTCGGAGAAAGTGACAATGAGTCAAGCCAAGAGTGTTTTATTGTCATATGTATAAATAACAAAAATAGTGCAATGTTAATATAGTCTGTTGCAGTTCAGAGCTTAGAGCTTATTCGCTGTGTTTAATAGCCTGATGGCTGTGAGGAAGAAGCTGTTCCTGAACCTGGATGGTACAGTTTTCAGGCTCCTGTACCTTCTTCCTGACGGCAGTGGTGAGACGGGTGTGTGGCCGGGATGGTGTGGGTCCCTGATGATGTTGGCTGCCTTTTTGAGGCAGTGACCATGATAGATCCCCTCCACGGTGGGGAGGGCAGAGCCGGTGATGGGCTGGGCAGCGGCCACAACCTTTTGTAGTCTTTTCCACCCCCTGGGCGTTCAAGTTGCTGGAACGAGGCATAAAAAGTAAAATGTAACTTATAGTCGGAGAACTAAGATGGGGGGTGTGATGGAGAGAGAGGGAAAGCAAGGGTTACCTGCAGTTAGAACAATCTGGTTTTGGAGCATACGACAGTTAAATACTCATGACTCTTAATCAGTGTAAACATTTGATTTGGTTACAAGTGTCGTCTGTGTGTACAAATTGGGTGTGTTGCATACTTGGGAGTGAATTGTGAGATTTACATTACAGCTTCTTCCTTACTGCCAATAGCCTATTAAACACAACCACCTCCGAATAGATTCCGAATTACAGAGACTTGGGGGCAATTATTGTGTTGGTAGGAACTGCAGATGCTGGTTTAAACTGAAGATACACACAAAATGCTGGAGTAACCCGGCAGGTCAGACAGCATCTCTAGAGAAAAGGAATAGGTGACGTTTCGGGTCGAGACCCTTCTTCATTTATTTTGGACTTTGCTCTGTTATTGTTTGTTTATTTAGAGTTTTACTTCAGACTTTGGAGGTACAGAGTGGAAACAGGCCCTTCAGCCCACTAAGTACGTGCCGACCATCGATCACCCCGCACACTAACATTATCGTACACACACTAGAGACAATTTATACATACACCAAGCCAATTAACCTACAAACCTGTATGCCTTTGGAGTGTGGGAGGAAACCGGAGCACCTGGAGAAAACCCAACGCGGTCACAGGGAGAGCGTACAGACAGCGCCCGTAGTCAGGATCGAACCTGGGTCTCTGGCGCTGTGAAGCAGCATCTCTACCGCTGTGCCACCGTGTCCGTTAGTTTCATACAGAACATTTTTGTTGTTTATTATGGGTTTTACAGAGTACTATGCCTACATTCCTATTCTCCAGAGATGCTGCCTGTCCTGCTGAGTTATGCCCCTGACCCACTTAGGAAACCTGAACGGAAGCCTCTGGAGACTTTGCGCCCCACCCAAGGTTTCCGTGCGGTTCCAGGAGGTTTTTGTCAGTCTCCCTAATAGTCGAAAGTGGTTTCCGTTTTAAAAATTGGTGATTATTTAGTCAATGCCGGATGCGATGCTAGTTGAAGGTGGTTGCCGGAGGACAAAAACCTCCGGGAACCGCACGGAAACCTTGGGTGGGGCGCAAAGTCTCCATTGGTTTTCGTTCAGGTTTCCGAAGTGGGACAGGGGCATTACTCTAGCACTTTGTGTCTATCTTCGATTTGAACCAGCATCTGCAGCTCTTTCCTACACGCACTATGCTTCCATATCTGTTGTGCTGCTGCAAGTAAGAATGTCATTGTTGCATTTCAGAACATGCGACAATTAAAATACCCTTGGCTCAGTCCTGTGAATGTTATCAGATAGTGCAAGACCAAATATGTAAGAAGGAACTACAGATGTCGGTTTACACCGAAGATGGACACAAAATGATGGAGTAACTCGGCGGGTCAGACAGCATCTCTGGAGAAAAGGAATGATATGGATAGGGCAGGTTTGGAGGGTTAAGGACCAAACTCCGTACAGACAGCACCCGTAGTCAGGATGGAACCCGGGTCTCTGGCGCTGTGAGGCAGCAACTCTACCGCTGCGCCACCGTGCCACCCACAACTGGTTGTCACCGAGTCCACAACTAACAATAGCCTCTTTCCTTTATCATCAGATCTCTTAAAGATAGCGGAGTCAGGGGATGTGAGGAGAAGGCAGGAATGGGGTGCTGATTGTGGATGATCAGCCATGATCACAGTGAATGGCGGTGCTGGCTCGAAGGGCCGAATGGCCTACTCCTGCATCTATTGTCTATTGTCTATCATTGTGTAGCAAGGAACTGCAGATGCTGGTTTAAACCGAAGATAGGCACAAAAAACTGGAGTAGCTCAGCGGGTCAGGCAGCTTCTCTGAAGAAAAGGAAGAGGTGACGTTTCAGGTCGAGACCCTTCTACACACCATGCAAAAGAGTTACAGTTAGGGTCTGAAAGAGGGTCTCGACCCGAAATGTCACCCATTCCTTTTCTCCAGAGATGCTGCCTGACCCACTGATTTACTCCAGCATATTGTATCTTTCTTCCTTCATCATCGTTACTTTTTTGCATCATCACCATCTGTATCGCTCGTTTTCCTCTTCCCTGACTCTCAGTCTGAAGAAGGGTCCCGACCCGAAACGTCACCATTTCCTTTTCTCCAGAGATGATCCCTGACCCGCTGAGTTACAAATATCACCTGCCCATTTCCACCCATATATGGATAGGAAAGGTTCAGAGGGCCATGGGGCAAACATGGGCAAATGGGACTAGCCTAGATTGGGCCTCTAGGTTAGCACGGGAGAAATGGGCTGAAGGGCCTGTTTTTTTCTGCTGCATGACATTATGAGATGCTGCCTTACCCTCTCGGTTCCACCTGCAGCTTGGCTTTCATTTAATTACACTGATATTGTCTGCCACTGTTAATGCAATTAACTGGCTTCAACATCCAAGTGTTAGATTCTACACAGTCACACATGAGAATGACACACAGGACACAGCTCTCTGCTTGACTGCTGTTATTGAATCTCCATTGCCCGATCCCTATCACAAACTGTTTCCATAGTCTCGACCCGAAACGTCGCACATCTCCTTCGCTCCTTAGATGCTGCTGCACCCGCTGAGTTTCTCCAGCCTTTTGTGTACCCCCTATCACAAACTGTTGCCTGTTGTACACTGTGTTCTGAGCTCCAGCAACCCCGTGTGAAATGGTGGCGCAGCGGGTGGAGTCGCTGCCTTCCAGTGCTTGTAGCGCCGGAGACCAGGGTTCGATCCCAACTACTATTTTTTCACTATTCTGTACGTTTCAAAGAGGCTCCCCCCTCATCGTGTAAATAATTTCACTGTGTCGTGAACACATGGCAATAAAGGACCATTGAGTCAGGCAGGATCTCGGGAGAAAAGGAATAGGTGACATTTTTGATCGAGACACTTCACCAATCTGATCAAAGGGTCTCGACCCATCTATTCATAGAGTGATCCAGGGTGGAAACAGGCCCTTCGGCCCACCTCGCCCACACCTGCGTCTATTGCCTATTGTCTATCTACACTAGTTCCACCTGCCAGTGTTTAGTCCATATCCCCCCCAACCTGTCCTATCCATGTACTCAAATGAAAGATGCTGCATAGAGTATTCAGGCACCAGAGTCATTGTCAGGTGACACGGCTCAGATGGTCCGCTCCGTGCCACGGTTCCAACTGCACCAGCATAATCACGGACCAGTCTCACTCCCTCTTCTCCCCTCTCCTGTAAGACAAGAGGTACAGTAGTGTGAAAACGCACACCTCCAGATCCAAGTCCGATTTCTTCCCAGCAGTTATCGGGCAACTGAACCATCCATTCACCAACTAGAAAGCAATCATCACCCCCCCCGCCCCCCCCCCCCCCCCCCCCCCCCCCCCACCCCCCCCCCCCCCCCCCATCTCTGAAGAAGGGTCACACCCAAAACATCACCTATTCCTTTTCTCCAGAGATGCTGCCTGGCCTGTTGAGTTACTCCAGCATTTTGTGCCTGTCTTCAGTTTAAACCAGCATCTGCAGTACACCCCCCCCCCCCCCCCCCCCCCCCCCCCCCCCCCCCCCCCCCCCCCCCCCCCCCAAGCCATTTACCTCATTGGAGACCCTTGAGCTCTCTTTAATCTGACTTTACTGGACTTTATCTTGCACCAAACATTATTCCCTTTATCCTGTATCTGTACACTGTGGGCGGCTCAATTGCAATCATGTCTAGTCCCTGGTGTTAGTGTGCGGGGAGGATCGCTGGTCGGTGGGCTGAAGGGCCTGTTTCCGCGCTGTATCTCTAAACTAAACTTTAAAAAAACATAATGAAACTCTGTGTACATAAGTCAGCGCCACTGATTTCGTTCGGTAGCTGTGCTTCAGAAGGGAGACCAGGCCAGAGGTTTTGTTCACAAGCCTTCCCTGGCAGTGTGCCAAGGCTTTGAGCGCTGGAGCTACTCTGTATTATTCAGAGAACAAAGACCCAATGCGTGTGCGCCAAGCTGAGTTTAAAAAAAGCCTTCAGTGAATGCACCATTCAGTCCACTAATAAACCCGTAGAAACTAATTGTTCTCTGCTGCCAGCGACTCTGTGTCAGCGACTCTGTGTTTTACCGCTGGCCTATAGAGTCGCTGGCTTGTAGCTTTGCAGTTAACGAACTAGGACATCTTATCACAGCATGACGGGTGAGGATTACAGAAGGCCAGGATTATAAATGCACTCTAATGTGGGAAACAAAACCTAGTCATAGAGTGATACAGAGTGGAAACAGGTCCCTCAACCCGACTTACCCACACCGGCCAACATGTCCCAGCTACACTAGTCCGGCCTGCCTGTGTCTGGTCCATATCCCTACAAACCATGTAGCAGTCTAACTGTTTCTTAAACGTTGGGACAGTCCCTGCCTCAACTACCTCCTCTGGCAGCCTGTACCATACACCCACCTCCCTCTGTGTGAAGGGGGGAATGGACAGATGTCGTTTTGGGTTGGGGGGGGGGTCCGGAGAAGGTCCAGAGCTGAAATGAGATGCTGCCTGCCCCGCTGAGTTACTCCAGCACATGTAATCCAGCATCTGCAGTTCCTCCCTGCGCAATGCTGCAGTAACTCGGCAGGTCAGGCAGCATCTGTGATGGGAATGGACAGATAACATTTCAGCTCTGGACCCTTCTTCAGACTCCTGACACAAAACAGCGCCTGTCCATTCCCTCCACAGATGTTGCCTGACCTGCCAAGTTATTCCACCACTTTTCACAAGATGACAGCATCTGCAGTTTCTTGTGTCTCTACACCCTTAAGTTAAGTTTAGAGATGCAGTGTGGAAGCAGGCCCTTGGGCCCACCGACCAATGACAATGGTTCTTTGTTGTCACGTATATTGAAATACATCTTGCCAATACACTAATTTAAGAGGCAAGAGAGTTTTATTGTCAAATGCCCCGAAACGGAACAATGCAGCAGGCCATCATTTCACACTGCCTGTCCCACTGAGTTGCTCCAACTATTTGTGTCTATCTTCGGAGTAAGTCAGTATCTGCACTTCCTTACCACAGACACTTGCGCACACAGAAAACACAGGCAGACACACCCACGCCCACGCCCACGCACACACACACACCCACACACACACCCACACACACACACACACACACACACACACACACACACACACACACACACACAGGCGCACACACACACACACACACACACACACACACACACACACACACACAGGCACACACACACACACACACACACACACACACACACACACACACACACACACACACACACACAGTGTGGGAGGAAACCGGAGCACCCGGAAACCCCCCCCTCCATGGTCACAGAGAGAGGTCAGTATCGAACCTGCATCTCTGGCGCTGTAAGATAATAGTTCTATATCTGCGCCACCGTGCCGCTCCAGGTAAACGCATTGGCTTCCCACTGCCGCGGCTGCATGCACTCGGCATCGTTGGTGAGCTGAGGGATTACATCTCCGTGGCCACCAGCGCACGTTCTTTGTGTTCAATGGGGGAATGTGTGGTCCTGAAACTCATCGAGTGTGGTTTGGGGTGGTGCCGCAGGTTGAAGAGTCCACATTCAGTCTCTGCTCCGTTGTCAGTCGGGCATGGCAGCTTTATGGATCAGACTTGTCTGCTTCAGAACAGGTCGGATCGTGTCCATGGTTTAGACCATGCACGACAGCCAAGGCAAGTTTAGTTTAGAGATACAGCGCGGAAACAGGCCCGCCGGATCACCCAGTCTGCGCCGACCAGCGATCCCCGCACACTAACACTATCCTACACACACTAGGGACAATTTACATTTACACCAATCCAATTAATCTGCAAACCTGTACATCTTTGGAGTGTGGGGGGAAACAGAAAATCTTGGAGAAAACCCATGCAGGTCACGGGGAGAACGTACAAACTCTGTACAGACAGCACCCGTAGTTGGGATCGAACTCGGGTCTCTGGCGCTGTGAGGCGGCAACTCTACCGCTGTGCCGCCATTCTAAAGTAGAAACAGTCAACTGCAGATGCCGGTTTACAAAAAAGGACACAAAATGTTGGAGTAGCTGGGTGGGTCAGGCAGCATCTCCGGAGAGCATGGATCGGTGGTGTTTCAATCCTGACTCCGTCTGTACAGAGTTTGTACGTTCTCCCGATAACCACGCGGTTTTTCTCTAGGTGCTTTGGTTCCCCCCCACACCAAAGACGTGCAGGTTTGTAGCTTAGTTGACGTATGTAGATTGTGAATTGTCCCTAGTGTGTAGGATAGTGCTAGAGTACGGAGTGATCGCTGGTCCGCGTGGACTCGGTGGGCCGAAGGGCCTGTTTCCACGCAGTATCTCTAAAGTCTAATGTACCTTGTGTTTAAATCCATGGTATTCCTGTGCTGGACCCAAAATGCTGGAGTAACTCAGCCGGTCAGGCAGCGTCTCTGGAGAGAAGGAATGGGTGACGTTTTTGGTCGGGACCGTTCTTCGAACTTTCGGTATGCGAGCTAGAGGTGATGGTGCAAGTGAGGATTCTTCCGACTGAGAGTCAGGGGAGAGGGAGACCGGAGATATCGAAGAGTAAGGTGTGAAAATGAAAGATCAGACCAGACGCTGATCAAGGAAATTGTTAGCTGGGGGAGAAGGTGGCAGTGAGGTATACAATCTGAAAGATTAACCAGGGTTACAGTGAAAGAATGAGTTTAATTTAGATGTGCCTTGATGGTGAGGATGGGCATGGTGGGATGAAGAAGGGTCTCCACCCGAATCTTCACCCAGTCCAGTCCGAAGAAGGATCTTGAGCCGAAGCACTCACCCATTCCTTCTCTCCAGACAACCCTCTGAGGAGGTTATGAGGAGAAGGAAGGAGAATGGGGTTAGGAGGGAAAGATAGATCCGCCATGAATGAATGGCGGAGTAGACCTGATGGGCCGAATGGCCTAATTTTACTCCTAACACTTATGATCTCATGAACCCACTGAGTTGCTCCAGCATTTTGTGTTGATCTTCAGTGCCAGACCAAAGTTGTGTTGGGTGTCTTTGTAGAAGCACGGAATGGCAGATGTAGTTCGCCGAGTTATTCCAGCATTTTGTGTCTATCTTCGGTGTAAACCAGCATCTGCGGTCCATTCCTGCACATAATCCCTGCTCTGTTTGACCCATTGTGTATCCTCGCTGTCTGCAGACTCGCTATGAACGAGGAGCAGTTCGTCAACATCGACCTGAACGATGACTATATCTGCGGCGTGTGTAAGATGGAGACGGCCAAGGAGATGCTTTCCTTCTGCCACGTTTGCTTTGAGCTCAGCATTGAAGGTGAGAGTGCTCTTGAATGCAGTTACCTGGGAAGTCTAACCCTAACCCTCTCTCCATCCCCCTCCACCCAAGTCGTACCAGCTTCAAAGTCGTCTTGTTGAGTTGCATTGTCTGTAACTCGTTTTCACCTAGCCCCTAGCTAACCACAGCCTGTATCCTTTATCATTGTTACTTTTCTGCATATCTTTCATTTATTTGTTCTACATCTCTCTATACCACCGTCTATGTCTCTCGTTTCATTCTCCCCTGACTCAGTCTGAAGAAGGGTCTCGACCCGAAACCTCACCCGTTCCTTTTCTCCAGAGATGCTGCCTGACCCACTGAGTTACTCCAGCATTTTTTTGTCAAAATGGATAGAGAAACTAGTGTACAGTTGACTAAATTAAGATATGAACCCAGTCGGTAGAGCAGGAATATCTCATTGAATTTCAGTAAAGGATTTTATCAGGATGCATCACAGCACGGTTTGGGAACAGCTCCATTGCAGAGAATTGTAGACACAGCTCAGACCATCACACAAACCAACCTCCCTTCCATTGACTCCATCTACACCTCACGCTGCCTCGGCAAGGCCAGCAGCATCATCATCGCACCCCGGCCACTCCCTCTTCTCCCCTCTCCCATCGGGCAAAAGGTACAGGTGTGAAAATACACACCTCCAGATTCAGGCACTGTTTCTTCCCAGCTGTTTTTAGGCAACTGAACCATCCTACCACAACCAGAGAGCAGTGCTGAACTACTATCTACCTCATCGGTGACATAGAAACATAGAAATTAGGTGCAGGAGTAGGCCATTCAGCCCTTCGAGCCTGCACCGCCATTCAATTATGATCATGGCTGATCATCCAACTCAGTATCCCGTACCTGCCTTCTCTCCATACCCTCTGATCCCCTTAGCCACAAGGGCCACATCCAACTCACTCTTAAATATAGCCAATGAACTGGCCTCAACTACCCTCTGTGGCAGAGAGTTCCAGAGACTCACCACTCTCTGTGTGAAGAAAGTCTTTCTCATCTCGGTCTTAAAGGATTTCCCCCTTATCCTTAAGCTGTGACCCCTTGTCCTGGACTTCCCCAACATTGGGAACAATCTTCCTGCATCTAGCCGGTCCAACCCCTTAAGAATTTTGTAAGTTTCTATAAGATCCCCTCTTAATCTCCTAAATTCCAGAGAGTATAAACCGAGTCTATCCAGTCTTTCTTCATAAGACAGTCCTGACATCCCAGGAATCAGTCTGGTGAACCTTCTCTGCACTCCCTCTATGGCAATAATGTCCTTCCTCAGATTTGGAGACCAAAACTGTACGCAATACTCCAGGTGTGGTCTCACCAAGACCCTGTACAACTGAAGTAGAACCTCCCTGCTCCTGTACTCAAATCCTTTTGCTATGAAAGCTAACATACCATTCGCTTTTTTCACTGCCTGCTGCACCTGCATGCCTACTTTCAATGACTGGTGTACCATGACACCCAGGTCTCGCTGCATCTCCCGTTTTCCCAATCGGCCACCATTTAAATAATAGTCCGCTTTCCTGTTTTTGCCACCAAAGTGGATAACCTCACATTTATCCTCGGACTATCCTTGATCAGACTTTACTGGCTTTACCTTGCACTAAACGTTATTCCCTTATCCTGTATCTACACTGTAATCATGTATTGTCTTTCCGCTGACTGGTTAGCGCGCAACAAAAGCTTTTCACTGGTCCTCGGTACATGTGGCAATAAACTAAACTCAAACTCAAACTTAGATAGCACCCGTAGTCAGGATCGAACCCGGGTCTTTGGCGCTGTAAGGCAGCAACTCTACCGAGGTGCCTCTGTACCACCCCTTGACCCCCTCCCCCACCCCTTGAGGTTCAGCAACTTTACAATGGATGAGAGCCTGTGATTCCTGCTATCTTTAAAGTTAATATTTTATTTACAAACCATTGTCAGACATCTAGTCGTGTGCCTTTTTGGACTGGCCGATAGTATCAGAAGTTTGGACTAAAGAACATGTCATAGGAAAGGAGTCAATAGACAATAGGTGCAGGAGTAGGCCATACGGACCTTCAAGCCAGCACCGCCATTCAATGTGATCACGGCTGATCATCCCCAATCAGTACCCCGTTCCTGCCTTCTCCCCATATCCCCTGACTTCGCTATCTTTAAGAGCCCTATCTAGCTCTCTCGTGAAAGTATCCAAAGAACCGGCCTCCACCACCCTCTGAGGCAGAGAATTCCACACTCACAACTGTCTGTGTGAAAAAGTGTTTCCTCATCTCCAAAAGGACTTGGAACCCGGGTAGTGGCTTCTTATGAACCAGTCACTGCTCTTGGTGTCAAATGGGGGGTGGCGCGGTGGCGCAGCGGTAGACTTGCTGCCTCACAGCACCAGAGACCCGGGTTTGATCCTGACCGTGGGTGCAGTCTGTACTGAGTTTGTACGTTCTCCCCGTGACCACGTGGGTTTTCTCTGGGTGCTCCAGATTCCGCCAACATCCCTAAGATGTGCAGGTTTGTAGATTAATTGGATCTCTGTAAATTCCCCTAGTGTGTAGGAAATGGATGAGAAAGTTGGAAAACATAAAACATGTGTGAACGGGAGATCGATGGTCGGTGTGGTGGGCCGAAGGGCCTGTTTCCAAACTAAATGCTGAACGTCCCTTGTATTGCTATTTCCCACCTTCATTCAGATTTGTTCAGGAAAGAATAGGTTAACCTATGATGAGCGTTTGTCGGCACTGGGCCTGTACTCGCTGGAGTTTAGAAGAATGAGGGGGGAACCTTATTGAAATGTGCAGAATAGTGAAAGGCTTGGATAGAGTGGACGTGGAGAGGATGTTTCCACTAGTGGGAGAGTCTGGGACCAGAGGTCACAGCCTCAGAGTTAAGGATGCGGAGACATTTCTTTAGTGAATCTGTGGAATTCTTTGCCACAGATGGCTGTGGAGGCCAAGTCAGTGGATATTTTTGAGGCAGAAATAGATAGATTCTTGATTAGTACAGGAACAGGGTTATGGGGAGAAGGCAGGAGAAAGAAGTTAGGAGGGAGAGATTCAATAATAGCCATAATTGAATGGCGGAGATGACTTGATGGGCCGAATGGCCTAATTCTACTCCTATCACATATGATATATGCCTAACGGCGCCAGAAACCCGGGTTCGACCTTGACCTCTGGTGCAGTCTGTACGGAGTTTGTATGTTCTTCCCGTGACCCCGTGGGTTTTTCCAGGTGCTCCGGTTCTTCCCCCCCCCCCCCCCCCCCCACATCCTAAAGACATGCGGGGTTTTGGATCAATTGGCCCTCTGTAAATTTCCCCTTGAGTAGGAAGTGGATGAGAAAGTGGGTAAGTATTGAACTAGTGCGAACGGGTGATCGGTGGTTGGTGTGGACTTGGTGGGCCGAAGGGCCTGTTTCCATGCTATTTCTCCAAACTAAAATGCTAAATATCCCTTCTATTGCCATCTCCCACCTTTGTTCAGCTTCCATTTGGTCACATTCTTTAGCACCTTGACCTATTCAGTCATGTCTGATCTATCTCTCCCTCCTAACCACATTCTCCTGCCTTCTCACCATAACCCCTGACATCCATACTAATCAAGAATCTATATTTTGCCTTAAAAAAATATCCATTGACTTGACCTCCACAGCCTTCTGTGTCAAAGAATTCCACAGATTCACCACCCTTTGGTGACTCTGGCCTAATAAGCCATGATTCACCTTTAATGAAGAAGGATCTCGACCCGAAATGTCACCCATTCCTTCTCTCCAGAGATGCTGTCTGACCCCCTGGGTTACTCCAGCATTTTGTGTCTATCGTTGGTGTAAACCAGCACCTGCAGTTCCTCCCTACACTGTTACTTTCACTTTCATATTGGGTTGGTGCCTGAACTATGTATAGGAACAGACATTATCAATAGAGTAAAGGGCCTGCCCCCAGCGATTGTTTCGTGACAATAAACTAAACTGAAACTCAAGATAGACATAAAATGCTGGAGTAACTTGGCGGGACAGGACAGGTAGTATGTCTGGATGGAAGGGATTAGGTGACGTTTCAGGTCGAGACCCTCCTTGAGACTGAGACACTCAAACCTCGTCTGCACCTCAAAACGCATTATTTTTCCCCCTCTCCTCCCCGGTTCCGATGAATTGACTTTCACCTCAAACATTAGCCCTGTTTCTATTCCCACGGATGGTGCCTGACCATACAGGCGACATGTCGCGGGGTGAAGCCTGTATGGTCGTGTGTAGTCGCCCAAAGAGTCGTACCTTGTTCTGGTCGCCGCTGGATTTTCAACATGTTGAAAATTTTCGGCAACCTGCTGTGACTATGACGGGTGCCGGCAAATCGCCGATAAAAATCTCGTAAGTAGGACAGGCCCTTTAGTTCTGAGAACTTCAGCTCCTTGTGTGCCCCTCCCCGCGCATCATGAACTTTCCAACTAAAAGAGAGGTGAAAATATAATTGGTTTTGAGCTTTAACGAGGTGATTAAGAAAAACACAATATTTGAAATCGGCAAAAAAAAAAAAAAAATTTTGATTAGTTATTACTTATTGCTTGATTACTTAAGAATAAGGAGTAAGCCATTTAGAACGGAGATGAGGAAACACATTTTCTCACAGAGAGTGGTGAGTCTGTGGAATTCTCTGCCTCAGAGGGCGGTGGAGGCCATTTCTCTGGATATTTTCAAGAGAGAGCTAGATAGGGCTCTTAAGAATAGCGGAGTCAGGGGATATGGGGAGAAGGCAGGAACGGGGTACTGATTGGGGATGATCAGCCGTGATCACATTGAATGGCGGTGCTGGCTCGAAGGGCCGAATGGCCTCCTCCTGCACCTGTTGTCTATGGTCTATTATTGCTTGTTTTGTTTAATTAATTTAGTTTAGTATTATTGTCACGTGTACCGAGGTACAGTGAAAAGCTTTTATTGAATGCTATCCAGTCAGTAGAAGGACAATACATGATTACAGTCGAGCCGTTCACAGTGTTACATGGTTATAATTTCTACAAGGCTGCTGAGAATCCACCGACGGTGCTTTCCACTGTTAAGACCTGTCTTTGTGGTATTTATGATTTATTTCGAACATACCGATGACCTCATAATTTCTGGAAGTCGATTAGTCAATGGCAGGAAACTTGTCAGAAAAATTAAAGCGGGGATGTTCAGCAGGTCAGGCAGCGTCCGTGGAAATAGAAACAGGGCTAATATTTCAGGTGAAAGCCAATTCATTGGAACCGGGGAGGAGAGGGGTAAACAAGAATGTGTTTTGAGTTACAGACGAGGTTTGGGTTTCTCAGTTTCAAGGAGGGTCTTGACCTGAAACGTCACCTATTCCTTCTATCCAGACATGCTACCTGTCCCGCCAAGTTACTCCAGCATTTCATGTCTATCTTGAGTTTCATTTTAGTTTAATGTCACGTGTATCGAGTTACAGTGCAAAGCTTATGTTGTTTGCTAACCAGTCAGCGGAAAGACAGTACATGATTACAATCAAGCCATGCGCATATACAGGATAAAAGGAATAACGTGAGTAATAGACGATAGACAATAGGTGCATGAGTAGGCCATTCGGGCCTGCACTGCCATTCAATGTGATCATGGCTGATCATCCCCAATCAGTACCCCGTTCCTGCCTTCTCCCCATATCCCCTGACTCCGCTATCGTTAAGAGCCCTATCTAGCTCTCTCTTGAAAGTATCCAGAGAAACGGTCTCCACCGCTCTCTGAGGCAGAGAATTCCACAGACTCACAACTCTCTGAGTGAAAAAGTGTTTTTTCTCTCATCTCCGTTCTAAATGGCTTACCCCTTATTCTTAAACACTAATGTTTAGTGCCAAGTAAAGTCCCATCAAAGATAGTCTGAGGGTCTCCAAAGAGGTAAATAGTAGCTGAGGACTGCTCTCCGGTTGTGGGGAGGATGGTTCTGAACTGAACTGGGGGAGGAAGAGACAGGACAAGGGGAATATCCATGACAGGGTGAGGCCAAGATTACTGGAGAGAGAAGTTGTAGAATTTCCAGCAGTCGGTTGGGGAAGTTATAGAGCGACAACACATGCAAAGTGGGGGACATTTTTTGCAAAATCCACGGCAATGGGATCTGCAGATCAGGCCGTGTAGGAGCCAGTGAAAAAAACACAATTGGACACAGGCAGTGAAGGTAATGTACGTTTACTGAATCGTACCATTTACTTTTACTTTATATGTTAGGCTTTGGACGAACAGCGGGGAAATATGCCCGACAGCTCACCGAGTCCACGCCGACCAGTGATTTCCAGCCCCCCTTCCAGTACACTAGCACTATCCTACACACTAGGGACAATTTAATAATTTTACTGAAGCCAATTAACCGACAAAGATGTCCGTCTTTGGAGTTTGGCAGGAAACCGGAGCACCTGGAGTGAACCCACGTGGTCACAGCGAGTGTGAAAGGAAGCCGGAGGACTGTCCGTACAGAGTTTGTACCTTCTCCCCGTGACCGTGTGGGTTTTCACCGGGTGCTCTGGTTTCCTCCCACACTCCAAAGACGGGTTTGTCAGCTAATTGGCTTGGTATGAATGTAAATTGTCCCTAGTTGTGTAGGATGGTGCTGGTGTACGGGTGATCGCTGGTCGGCACGGACTCGGTGGGCCGAAGGGACTGTTTCCATGTTGGCCCGTCTTTCTGAGGTCCTTCATCCTCGCAAGCTGACGTCACCTTGTACGTTCACAGTGATCTTATTTGTGGAGCTGTTGCTGATTCTACAACTGGTAAAACTTGCAGGTATTTTAACCAGTTGAAGGTCAAATTGGAGGCCAAGTCAGTGGGTATTTTTAAGGCAGAGATAGGTAGATTCTTGATTAGTGCGGGTGTCAGGAGCTATGGGAAGAAGGCAGGGGAATGGGGTTGAGATGGGAAGAGATAGATCAGCCATGATTGAATGGCGGAGTAGAATTGATGGACCGAATGGTCCAATTCTTCTCTTCTGACTTATGAAGCTGTGAACTAAATGGCAGAACATGTCTGAGATGTCTTGTTTCTTGTGGTCATGTGAGCGGAAGACTTCATTAAGTGATCAGCAACGCATTTTGCTTTTTGTATTTCATTTAGAAACAGAAACATAGACAATAGGTGCAGGAGTAGGCCATTCGGCCCTTCGAGCCAGCACCACCATTCAATATGATCATGGCTGACCATCTAAAATCAGTTCCCCGTTCCTGCATTCTCCCCATATCCCTTGATTCCGTTAGCCCTAAGAGCTAAATCTAACTCTCTCTTGAAAACATCTGGAGAATTGGCCTCCACTGCCTTATGTGGCAGAGAATTCCACAGATTCACAACTCTGGGTGAAAAAGTGTTTCCTCGTCTCAGTCCTAAATGGCCTACCCCTTATTCTTAAACTGTGTGACCCCTGTGTTTAGTGGATAGACTGGGGTGGGGGATTGCAACCTTCATGCGGTCTGTCCTGTTGCGATGAATGCAATCAACCCTGGCGTGCACAATCACATAAGATTGAACAGAACAGGTTGTCCTACAGCTTTAGTCTGTGCACGCTGTACGCAAGAAGAAGAAGCAGAGAGAGAGAGAGAATGAAAGCAGACCCTTCAGCCCATCAAGTCTATAGATCACCCACTCACTAGTTCAATGTTAGCCTACCTTCTCATCCACTCCTGTAACTCAGGAACTTTCCACTGGCCTCTTGCATGTTGCACAGTGCGTGACCCTGTGGGTGTGCAGAAAGCACAATACACACTGTGACCGCTCACCTACTTTTAATGCTGCATTTTGGCTTACCCAATTGTCCCTTTGTTCCACTGATTAGTCTCGAAATAGCTTTTGTGCAATGCAATGAATTCGACTTCTCTTAGTCTAGGTTAGAAACTGGTGATTCCCGCACATTAACGCTATCACTCACTCACTCACTCACTCACTCACTCACTCACTCACTCTCTCTTCAAAATCCAGCGGCGACAAAAATAATGTTGCGACACTTGAAAATAACACCGCGCGTCACACGTCGTCACGCCGCGTATTTTTCGATGACCTGATACATCAGTCAATGATGCCAACAGTAGCCGAAAAAAATCGCCAAATGGGACAGGCCCTTAAGTGTGGGGATCGCCGGTCAGCGCCGACTCGGTGGGCCGAAGGGCCTGTTTCCACGCTGTATCTCTAAACTAAACTAATTACACTTTGCAAGAACTTTAATAAATAAAACTTGATGCTACAGTATATAAGGAGATATTTGTACGGATTACTTTACATTTAGTTGAAGGCATCAGTGTTTGGGATTGTTTGTTAAGAGAAAAGAGATGGAGGGGTTTATGACTAGAATTGTGACGAGCAATTTGAGAGGGAGATACGACCAAGTTCAGTTTAGTTTACCGTCACGTGTACCGAGGTACAGTGAAAGCATTTTGTTGCGTGCTAACCAGTCAGCGGAAAGACAGTACATGATTACAATAGAGCCGTCCACAGCGTATCAGATACTGTGATAAGGGAATAACGTGGAGTGCAAGGTAAAGCCTGCAAAGTCCGATCAAGGATGGTCCTAGAGTCACCGAAGACGTAGATAGTAGTTCAACACTGCTCTCCGGATGTGAAGGGTAATGCCCCGTCCCACTTAGGAAACCTGAACGGAAACCTCTGGAGACTTTGCGCCCCACCCAAGGATTCCGTGCGGTTCCCGGAGGTTTTTGTCAGTCTCCCTAATGGTCAAAAGTGGTTTCCGCTTCTTCTACTTGAGAACTTGGATTGCTCTGAAAGCAGCGATGAAAATGGAAGGCTAGGATAATCCTCCACGACTCCCAGTCTGAATCACCTCGACTCGACAGACTCTGGGCATTTTTATATTAGAACTTGAGCCAACAGGATGTTTGAGTCACGCACTTCATTTCAGGTGTTACTGAAAAAATGCCCACAGGCATAATTTAGCAACTGGGCTAGTCCCATTTGCCTGCCTTTGGCCCACAGCCCACTAAACTCTTCCTATGCATAAAGATAGACACAAAATCACACCGTGATAGGGAGGTCACGGTGGCGCAGCGGTAGAGTTGCTGCCTTACAGCGAATGCAGCGCCGGAGACCCGGGTTCGATCCCGACTACGGGCGCTGTCTGTACGGAGTTTGCACGTTCTCCCCGTGACCTGCGTGGGTTTTCTCCGAGATCTTCGCTTTCCTCCCACACTCCAAAGACGAACAGGTTTGTAGATTAATTGGCTTTGGTAAACGTAAAAATTGTCCCTAGTGGGTGTAGGAGAGTGTTAATGTGCGGGGATCGCTGGTCGGCGCGGACCCGGTGGGCCGAAGGCCTCGCTGTAGCTCTAAACTAAACTAAACTGAACTAAACTGCAACATGACCTCCCAACTTCGATACTCTGCACTGTGAGGCAGCAGCTCTGTTGTGCAGTCGGTGATGAATAAAATCTGAAACTACTAAAAAGAAAATAAATCTAAATGTTGGAACAAATCTAGAAGGGTCTCGACCAGAAACATCACCCATTCCTTCTCTCCAAAGATGCTGCCTGTCCTGCTGAGTTACTCCAGCATTTTGTGTCTCTCTGTATGTTGGAAATGCAAGCTATGAGGCTGGAGCCTGTGAATAATCTGAAATGGTTGCATTGGAGGTGAAGGGGAAGAATCCTTTGTGTCTGTTGTCTGTATTGTGACAGGGTGACTGACTCCACTAGCTGTCTGCTGATCAAAGGCTGATTGAACAAGCACCGTCTTGCCCGATGGAAATATTCTTTTGCTCTCGGCTTATTCAGTCAAATCAAAGCACGAGGAGAGAGGAACAATGGCCCGGTATTAGTTTAGTTTGGTTTATTGAACCACTATCTACCTCATTGGTGACCCTCAGACTATCTTTGATTAGACGTTGCGGGCTTTACCTTGCATTAAACATTATTCCCTTATCATGTATCTGCGCGCTGTAAATGTTTAAGAAAGAACTGCAGATGCTAGAAAAATCGAAAGTAGACAAAAATGCTGGAGGAACTCAACGGGTGAGGCAGCATCTATGGAGCGAAGGAATAGGTGACGTTTCAGGTCGAGACCCTTCTTCAGACTGATGAAGACCTGAAACATCACCTATTCCTTCGCTCCATAGATGCTGCCTCACCCGCTGAGTCTCTCCAGCATTTTTGTTTACCTTTGTACACAGCAAATGGCTCGACTGTAATCACGTATTGTCTTTCCACTATCCACGCTGACCGTCCACACTAGTTCCATGTTATCCCACTTTTGCTCCCCCTCTCCCCCAAGTCCCTCCCCCTCTCCCCCAAGTCCCTCCCCCTCTCCCCCAAGTCCCTCCCCCTCTCCCCAAGTCCCTCCCCCTCTCCCCCAAGTCCCTCCCCCTCTCCCCCAAGTCCCTCCCCCTCTCCCCCAAGTCCCTCCCCCTCTCCCCCAAGTCCCTCCCCCTCTCCCCCAAGTCTCTCCCCCAAGTCCCTCCCCCCTCTCCCCCAAGTCTCTCCCCCAAGTCTCTCCCCCAAGTCCCTCCCCCTCTCCCCTCTCCCCCAAGTCCCCCTCCCCCTCTCCCCCCTCCCCCAAGTCCCTCTCCCCCCCTCCCCCGTCCCTCCCCCTCTCCCCCCCTCCCCCAAGTCCCTTGCTGCTGCTGCCCTTTGGGCCCGAGTTAATGCCTTGTTACCTGGTCCAGGTGTGCCCAGGTGCAGCCTTCTCCACACGGAGTCCGTGCGTGGCCATCGCGAGTGCTTCGAGAAGTGTCACCTCATCGCCAGCCAGGACCTGCCCCGCTCCAGGTCCACCAAGACCACCTACAGGGACGTGAAGGAGATCCTCAGCAGGAAGATCGGCCAGATCATTCACTACGCCCAGAACCACCAACCTGACCCTGGCCGCAGGCCAGCCCAGGTCAGAGCTGGCGACCTGGACCCCACCTGCCTGCGGACGCACTTCCACCAGCCCAACGGATCCCAGTTACCCCGTTACTCCCCCCGCTGGTTGGAGGCGGGGGCGCCCGCATACTCGGAGTGCACCCGGGGCATCTTGGCGCAGGAGAGACGGTCCGGGATCGGCCTGGAGGCGCTGGGAGCGGACGCCATCGGGGAAGCACGATGGTCAAGAGAAGGTCGGCTCCCCATGGACAACCCAGGGGAGGCCCAGTGTCACCCCCACTACGCACGGGACGACTGTAAGTACCACCAGCGACAACATTCACAGCCTCACGGCACTGTTCAATACAGGCGTCCTGGGCCAATAGACCATGAGAGATATGGGCCAAATGGCAGGCAGGTGGGGACTAGTGCAGCTGGGACATGTTGGTCGGTGTGGGCAAGTTGGGCCGAAGGGACTATTTCCACAATCATGGAGAAGTGTCTCTCTCCAAATACCCCAGAACAGAAATGGGCATTTAAGACCAGATGGGCTGAATGTCCTAATTGTGCTCCAATTACTTTAGTTTGGTTTAGAGATACAGAGCGGAAACAGGCCCTTTGACGCGCACTGAATCCATGCCGACCAGCGATCCCCGCATATTAACAATACGTTAACAATTCCCTACACACACTAGGGAATTTGAAATGTCTTCACTGAGGTTAATGGGAGATCAAGACTGCTCTCTAGTTGGTGATAGGATGGTTCAGTTGCCTGATAACAGGTGGGAAGAAACTGTCCCTGAATCTGGAGGTGTGTGTTTTCACACTTCGGTACCTCTTGCCTGAGGGGAGAAGAGGGAGTGGCCGGGGTGAGACTGGTCCTTGATGATGCTGCTGGGCTTGCCGAGGCAGCGTGATGTGTAGATGGAGTCAATGGAAGGGAGGTTGGTTTGTGTGTTGGTTTGGGCTATCTTCTGAACTTGGACGATACAGTTTTCAGGCTCCTCTATAGAAACATAGAAAGTAGTAGGAGTAGGCCCTTCGAGCCAGGAGTAGGCCCTTCGAGCCAGCACTGCCATTCGATATGATAATGGCTGATCATCCAAAATCGTCACCCTTTTCATGCTTTCTCCCCATATCCCTTGATTCCGTTAGACCTAAGAGCTAAATCTAACTTTCTCTTGAAAACATCCAGTGAATTGGCCTCCACTGCCTTCTGTGGCAGAAATTCCACAGATTCACAACTCTCTGGGTGTAAAAGTTTTTCCTCATCTAAGTCCTAAATGGCCTACCCCTTATTCTTAAACTGTGACCCCTGGTTCTGGATTCTCCCAACATGGGAAACATTTTTCCTGCATCTATCCTGCCCAATCACTTAAGAATTTTATATGTTTCTGTAAGATGTTTCTGCAGTTGTACAGGGCCCTAGTAAACCCACACCTAGAGGCAGGAAATATGTTCCCGATGTTGGGGGAGTCCAGAACCAGGGGCCACAGTTTAAGAATAAGGAGTAAGCCATTTAGAATGGAGACGGGGAAACACTTTTTCTCACAGAGAGTTGTGAGTCTGTGGAATTCTCTGCCTCAAAGGGCGGTGGAGGACGTTTCTCTGGATACTATCAAGAGAGAGCTAGATAGGGCTCTTGAAGATAGCGGAGTCAGGGGATATGTGGAGAAGGCAGGAATTTCACACAGAGAGTGGTGAGTCTCTGGAACTCTCTGCCACAGAGGGTAGTTGAGGCCAGTTCATTGGCTATATTTAAGAGTGAGTTGGATGTGGCCCTTGTGGCTAAGGGGATCAGAGGGTATGGAGAGAAGGCAGGTACGGGATACTGAGTTGGATGATCAGCCATGATCATATTGAATGGCGGTGCAGGCTCGAAGGGCTGAATGGCCTACTCCTGCACCTAATTTCTATGTTTCTATGAATGGGGTACTGATTGTGGATGATCAGCCATGAGCACATTAAATGGCGGTGCTGGCTTGAAGGGCCGATTGGCCTACTCCTGCACCTTTTGTCTATTGTCTAAGATCCCCTCTCATCCTTCTAAATTCCGGTGAATATAAGCCCAGTTGATCCCTTCTTCCCGGTGGCAGGAGTGAAATGAGAGCGTGGCCAGGGTGGTGTGGGTCCTTAATGATGCTGCTGCCTTTCTGAGGCAGCGTTTATTTTGCAAACTAATCCATTGCAGGACCTTTGAGGGAGCGCAAGAGGAAGAAAGATTATTGCCTCACCGCTAACCTACTGGCCGTTATTTCACAAGCTGGAATGATGGGGAAACATTTTGCAAAAAGAGTTGAGAAAAGGCACACCTCCCGATTCAGGGACAGTCCCTTCCCAGCTGTTATCAGGCAACTGAACCACTCTCTCACCAAATAGAAATTGCAGCAAATTATGGACGCAGCCCAGACCGTCACACAAACCAACCTCCCTTCCATTGACTCCATCTATACCTCGCACTGCCTCGGCAAGGCCAGCAGCATCATCAAGGACCAGTCGCACCCCGGCCACTCCCTCTTCTCCCCTCTCCCATCGGGCAAAATGTACAGAAGTGTGAGAACGCACACCTCCAGTCTGAAGAAGGGTCTCTACCCGAAACGTCGCCTATTCCTTCGCACCATAGATGCTGCCTCACCCGCTGAGTTTCTCCAGCATTTTTGTCTACCTCCAGATTCAGGGACAGTTTCTTCCCAGCTGTTATCGGGCAACTGAACCATCCTCTCATTTACCTCTTAGGAGCGATTAGTGTACTATGTTGCACCAAATGTGGATGGCATGATTGTAATAATGAATACTGTGCATTCAGAAAGTATTCAGACCCCTTCCATTTTTCCACATTTTGTTACATTACAGCCTCATTCTAAAATAGATTACATTCTTTTTTTTAATCATCATTCTACACACAATACCCCAGAATAGAAAAGCAAAAACAGGTGTTCAGAAATTTCAATTACTGGTACTTGTTTCTTTTTAAACACTTGTTTTCGTTTCTTCATTGACTTCTTCTTCTGACTAGTTTCTGAATGCACTGTATATCTTTCCGCTTGACTGGATAGCATGCAACAAAAGATATTCACTGCACACGTGACACTAAATGAAACTAGGCTCAACTAAAATTAATTAAAACTAAACGTGTAGGAAGGAACTACAGATGCTGACTTGCACCAAAACAAAATACTAAACGCTGGAGAAGGCTGAAGGCTGAATAGCTAAGAAGGGTCTGGACCTGAAACCTCACCCATTCTTTCTCTCCAGAGATGCTGCCTGTCCTGCTGAGTTAAACTCAACTAAAACTAAGCATGAAAATAGACACAAAGTGCTGGAGTTACTCAGTGGGTCAGGCAGCAGCTCTGGAGAAAAAGGATGGGTGATGTTTCAGGTCGGGACCCGTCTTCAGGGGAAAACTAAGCATCGATGCATTCGATCAGTCTGAAGAAGGGTCTCGACCCGAAACGCACCCATTCCTTCCATCCAGAGATGCTGCCTGTCCCGCTGAGTTGCTCCAGCATTTTGTCTATCCAATTTTAAACTAGCATCTGCAGTAAATCTCTCTTCATTAGGATGATTCACACATGATTGTTTAGAACATGCCTCGTGCTGCCTCGGCACGGCCAGCAGCATAATCAAGGACCAGTCGCACCCTGGCCACTCCCTCTTCCCTCCTCTCCCATCAGGAAAAAGGTACAGGAGTGTGAAAACGCACACCTCCAGATTCAGGGACAGTTTCTTCCCAGCTGTTATCAGGCAACTGAATCATCCTACCACAACCAGAGAGCAATGCTGGACTATTATCATTGGTGACCCTCGGACTATCCTTGATCGGACTTTGCTGGCTTTACCTTGCACTAAATGTTATTCCCTTATCCTCTGTCTATACACTGTAAATGGATCGATTGTAATCACGTATTGTCTTTCCGCTGACTGGATAGCACGCAGGAAAAGCTTTTCACTGTACAATACGATACGATAGAACTTTATTCAACCCAGTGATCTGCCAACAGTCATAAAAACACAACAAGATACATTAAAGTGACGAGTGGAAAGGATTGGGGGATGTGCAAAGATTGGGGGGGTCAGAGAAAAAGAGCAAGAAAGAGAGAAAGTGAAAAATAGTGAATGTGTAAACCCCTAAACTACCACCTAAACCCCTAAACCCCTAAACCCCTAAACTACCAAATAGTGTAGTCAAAGAGTGAATAAATAAAAACCTAAAAAGGAATAAGAAGATAAAAACGAAAAATAATAAATAAAGAAAAGGTACCAAAACGTGTTGATATACCCGCTTAGTTTCTCACCCCACCCATCACCCTGTCCGTAAATCGGTTTAATTCCAAAATTGTGTTACACCATACTATACTTGTAATGAATCAATGAAAGGAGACCATATCTTTGAATACTCTTTCTATATAAACACCATCTATCCTCACTTGTACCTGAGTGTTTCCAAAAACAATAATCTTTGTTCAAATTTAGCTGTACTCTTTAGCTAAGTGTTGGGATTCCTTCTGTTTCTCACACTGTTGACCGTTTAAAGATACAGCACGGAAACAGGCCCTGCGGCCCATCGAATCCGCGCAGACCAGCAACTCCCCCCGCCCCCCTACACTAGTTCTGCCCTGCACAGTAGGGACAATTTATCAAAGCTAATTAACCTACAAACCTGTACGTCTGTGGAGTGTGGGAGGAAACCGGAGAAAACCCAAGCAGTTCACGGGGAGAACGTACAAACTCCGTACAGACAGCGCCCGTAGTCGGGATCAAACCGGGTGTCTGCCGTTGTGAGGCAGCAACTCTACCACTGCGCCACCGTGCCGCACTAAATTAAATTAAACTTCATTTAAACAAAAAACTCCTAATAAAAATGCAAAAAATTCTTGAATTATAATTTTCAATTTCATTTCTTTTAAACTAAATTAAACTTTAATTGGAAGTATTGTTTTCCGACTGATTCTTACGCTGTTGACCTTCTTTGCAGTGAGCGGGATGGCGATGGAGGAACTGGTGGTGCTAAATGCCCAACTCCTCAAACAGATCAAAGGTAAGCTCCCACAAAACATCTCTTTGGATGTTGCCAGGACTCGAGAGGCCCGAGCTACAGGGAGAGGTTGAGCAGGCTAGGACTATATTTCTTAGAGTGCAGGAGGATGAGGTAGAGAGCGGTCCTGACCTACCATTGAAGATCCTCGGACTGATCGGACATGATTGGACTTTTTCATGCACCAAGCGTTATTTCCCTATCCTGTATCTGTGGACTGCGAACGGCTCGATTGTAATCGTGTATAGTTTTTCCGCTGACTGGATAGCACGCAGCAAAAAAGCTTTGATGATGATAAACTAAACAACCTTATAGAGGTAAATAAAATTATGAGGAGAATGCCCAGTCTTTTACCCAGAGTAGGGGAATCAGAAACCAGAGGACATAGGGTGAAGGTGAGAGGGGAAAGATTTAATAGGAACCTGAGGGGCAACCTTTTCACTCAGTGGGAGGTGCGTGTGTGGAACGATGTGCCTAAGAATTGCGGGTTTGCAGGTTAATTGGTCCTCTGCAAATGTTCCCAAGTGTGTAGGGAAGTGGATGAGAAAGTGGGATAACAGAGCTAGTGTGAACAGGTGATCGATGGTCAACGTGGACTCAGTGGGTCAAAGGTGTGTGAAAGAACCGCAGATGCTGGTTTAAATCCAAAGTAGACACAAAATGCTGGAGTAATTCAACAAGACAGGCAGCATCTCTGGAGAGAATGAATGGGTTACGTTTCGGGTCCGAGACCTTTCCTCAGACTGATCTCGGTCTCTACACCCGAAACGTCGCCCATTCCTTCTCTTCAGAGATGCTGCCTGCCCTGCTGAGTTACTCCGGTATTTTGTGTCTACCTTTGGTTGACCAAAGGTCCTGTTTCCACGCTGTATCTTACAATTCAGTTAAGATGTTGCATTTTGGGCAGGACCTACACAGGGCTCTGGGGAGTGTTGTAGAGCAGAGGGGACTCGGAGTGCAGGAGCTTAGTTCCTTGAATGTCGAGTTGCAGGTAGATCGGGTGGTCCAAAAGGCTTTTGGCCTTCAACCAGTCAGAGTATCGAGTTTAGAAGTTGGGGGGTCAGATTTCAGTTGAATAAGAAGTTGGCGAGAACTCATTTAGATGAACCAGTTCTGGGCACCATGTTATCGGAAAGATGTTGTCAAGCTGGAAAGGGTACAGAGAAGATTTACGAGGTGCCAGGACTAGAGGGTGTGAGCTATAGGGAGAGGTTGAGTAGGCTGGAACCCTATTCCTTGGAGCGCAGGAGGATGAAGGGTGATCTTAGAGAGGTGTACAAAATCATGAGAGGAATAGATCGGGTGGATGCACAGTTTCCTGCACAGAGTAGGGGAATTGAGGACCAGAGGATATAGGTTTAAGGTGAAAGGGAAAAGATTTAATAGGAATCTGAGGGGTAACTTGTTCACGCAAAGGGTGGTGGGTGTATGGAACGAGCTGCCGGAGGAGGTAGTTGAGGCAAGGACTATCCCAACATTCATGAAACAGTTAGACAGGTACATGGATGGAACAGGTTTGGACGGATATGGACCAAGCGCAGGCAAGTGGGACGAGTGTAGCTGGGACATGTTGGCCGGTGTGGGCAAGTTGGGCTGCAGTGCCTAGTTTCCTCGCTGTATCACTCTATGACTCTGTTCAACTCCATTCCATTCCTCCGCCCACTGTCCTGATTTTGCTTTTCTTCTTTCTTCTCCCCTGCCTGAAGTGGTCTTCGAAGATCTGACGCGAGAACTGGAGACGAAGGATTCCCTCTCCTCCGAGCTTCACGTCCGTTACATTGCCATCGAGCAGCTGTTCAAGAACAGCTCCAAACTGCCTTGGTTACAGATCGGACGCAGAGGAGTCAAGCCCAGTGTTCCTCTCGACAACTGACCTTTTCCCCATCTCCGACAAGACTCACAAAACCCAACGGCGACATTGATAGAAGACTCTGAACTCCACTCGATGTGGCAAATATTTTCTACCCTATTTTGCATCTATATTTACAGAGAGAAGTTTGAGAGCGTTTTAGCTACTTGTGTGAATCTAATGTGTTTTTTAAAGCCATTTTTTCTGCTTTGCCACAAACTTGTTTACTGCAAACATGTTGGACTGAAGGATTAAAAAAAAAACTGCTTCTCAAACCCACAACCTTTGCCAAAAAGGTGGGTAAAGACATCAGGGACTAGGCAGTACCACGCAATGCAGGTATCCTTCCCAGGATAACTTCATCCCGACTTGGAAATGTATCATTGCACCCACATACCACATAGAACAGTACAGCAACGGGCCCTTTGGTCCACAATGTCCATGCCGAACATGATGCCAGGACCAACTCTTACCTGCCTGGAAAGCGGGCCCTTCGGCCCATTGAGTCCATGCTGACCAAGATCTTGCAGGAGCAGCTTGTGAGACTGGTGCTGGGGTCCATTATAACTGCCCCACCTGCGAGTGTGTAAGCAGACACGGTGGTGCAGCAGTAGAACCTGATTATTTGTAGAGTTTGTACATTTTCCCCGTGACCTTTTTCTCCAGGATCTCCGGTTTCCTCACACACTCCAAACGACGTACAGGTTTGTAGGTTAATTGGCTTTGGTAAAATTGTAAATTGGCCCGTGTGCGTGTAGGATAACGTTAATGTGCGGGGATCGCTGGTCGGCACGGACTAGGTGGGCTGAAGTGCCTGTTTCCGCACTGTATCTCTAAACTAAACCAAACTAAAACAGATTTAGGAATCACAAACTCTTTTGAAGTGGTGGGTGTGATGTCCGATTAGATTGTTGAGGAAGGAATTATATACAACATTGAAATGATATTTGAACATGTACGTGGATAGGAAAGGTTTAGAGGGATATGGGCCAAACGTGGACAGGTGGGACTGGCCTAGATGGGGCATCTTGCTCGGCATGGACAACTAGGGTCTGTCTCTGTACCCTATGACTGCAGGTAGACTGCGGACTCTGGAGCTGTGAGGCAGCAACTCCACCGCTGTGCCGCCCAACATCCGAGGCCAATGCCGCCTCCGTTGCACCAACTGAAGAGGACATGCAGCTGCATGCGACGAGCGTCAACGGCAGTGAGACCGTGTACACCTTCCGGGGGCCAATGCATCCCTCCGACTTCAAACCACTGCCACCCTTGCGGAGATATCAGCTGCGGTTCCTGTTCCGATTCTGCATTGATCTCAGCGAACAGTAGCACGGACTCAAGGGGCCGAATGGCCCGTTCTCACTGGTGCCCAGTTTGAAAGCCTAAAAATGTAGCACGGCAGAGAGAGCGAGAAAACGTTCTTGGATATGTTTGAGAAAGAACTGCAGATGCTGGAAAAAATGGAAGGTGGACAATACTGGAGAAACTCGGCAGGTGAGGCAGCGCCTATGGAGCGAAGGAAACAGGTGACGTTGTGGGTCGAGACCTATTATTTGTGAAAATATTACAGTTCAGTTACAGTTGTTTAAGAAAGAACTGCAGATGCTGGAAAGGGTCTCGACCCGAAACGTCACCTTCACTCCTTCACTCCATAGATGCTGCCTCACCCGCTGAGTTCCTCCAGCATTTTTGTCTAACGTTCTTGGATAGATACGTTATTGTCACATGTACCTTGAAGGTGCGGTGAAATTCTTTTTTAAATGCGATCCTTTTTCATAGTGTTTGGAATATAAATTTTCCCGGACTGGACTGGGAGAGATTCCAGCCTGGGTGCAAAATCTCTCCCCAATTGTGTGGTATTTCAGACTTTTAATATCACTTTATTTTTCAGTAGGTAGCAAAGCATAAGAGTTATTTCTGCGTGTGTGTGTGTGTTCGCGCGGGGAATGTACATGTTCCAAAGATATTTAATATAGAGAATATCCTCTATGAAATGCAAGCACAATACTGGAAATCTTGGCAAAACCATGAGCAATTCAGGGGTGTGGGAGAGAGAAGCTGGAGTGAGGATTAATATATCAGGTCTACCACTTTTCCGAAACTTGTTAACTCTTCCACAGGTGCTGACTGCCCGGAGTATTTCCAACAATTTTCTGCTTTAGCTCTTTGTATTCTGCGAGATTTTGACCCGGATTTATACAATGTAGTCTTTTTTTTAATAATAGTTCTGCGTTTTGGGTTTGTTCCAGTTCAGTTTCGGCTTTAGTTTATTGTCACGTGTACCGAGGTACAGCGAAAAGCTTTTGTCGCGTGCTAACCAGTCAGTGGAAAGGCAATGCACGATTACTCTCATAGAAACATAGAACATAGAAAAATAGGTGCAGGAGTAGGCCATTCGGCCCTACAAGCCAGCACTGCCATTCAAAATGATCATGGCTGATCATCTAAAATCAGTCCGTTCCTGCTTTTTCCCCATATCCTTTGATTCCTTGAGCCCGAAGAGCTAAATAGGAAGGAACTGCTGATGCTGGTTTAAACCGAAGATCGACACAAAATACTGGAGTAACTCAGTGGGTCAGGCAGCATCTGTGGAGAGAAGCAATGGGTGATGTTTCGGGTCGAGACCCTGCTTCAGACTGAAAGTCCATCCCTCCCATCCCTCCCCCACCCAAGTCGCACCAGCTTCTCGTTTTCACCCAACAAACAGCTAACAATGGCCTGTTTCCTTTACCATCCTTACTTTTTTTTAATATCTTTCATTCATCGCATTATATCTCTCTCTCTACACCATCGTCTATGTCGCTCTCTTCCCTTTCCCGTGACTTTCCATCTAAAGAAGGGTCTCGACACAAAACGTCACCCATTCCTCCTTTCCAGAGCTGCTGCCTGTTCCGCTGAGTTACTCTAGGTTTTCGTATCTGTCTTCGGTTTAAACCAGCCTCTGCAGTTCCTTACCAGACGGGATGTGTTAAGGGCCTGTTCCACTTGCCGGCATCATTGACTGACGTATCAGGTCATCGAAACATTTGTGATGTGATGACATATAGACGCGGGGTGTTTTTTCAAGTGTCGCAACATTTTTTTTGTCGCCGCTGGAATTTGAAATGTTCCAAATCTTTTGGCGACCCTGATATGACGCCAACAGTCGCCGAAAAACTCACCAAGTGGGTCAGGCCCTTTAGTGTTAGTTGTTCCCTCCCTTAGGTTCTGGATTCTGCTGCCTGGTGGCTGCACTTCTGGGGCTTCCTTATCAACAATGGTGCATGGATAGTTCAGGTTGGAGGGATATGGACCAAACGCGGGCATGCGTGACTAGAGTCATAGAGTGATCCTGCGTGGGAACACTTGCCCACACCGGCCGACATGCCCACAGCTACACTGGTCCCACCTGCCAGCGTTTGGTCCGTATCCCTCCAAGCCTGACTAGTGTGCCTGTGACATGTGGGCAAGTTGGGCTGAGGGGCCTCCTTTTCCGCCCCTGTATCACTCTACGACTCTATAAACACAAGCCGAAAGGGAAACTTTGCCAAAAAATGAAGCCCCATCAATTTGCAGCACTTTCAGTCAGGGAGCGAGTCGCCTGTTCATCGGTGGGCTTCAGGGGTACTGGAAGCCCCCCCCTATCCACAAATCATATAGGGGGAAATAACACTGGATGAATTTCCCCTGTGGAGGAAACTGGCGAATGGGGTTGGGAGGGAGAGATGGATCAGCCATGATTGAATAGCGGAGTGGACTCAATGGGCCGAATGGCCTAATGCTGCTCCTACCACTTTTGAACGAGTATTGGAGCATTCTATTTACAGACTCCAGCGGGAATCATGGTCCATTACTCAATTTATATATTTTCTTTTCCACTGCCAGGAGTGTGTAGCAATGCAGTTGCTCAATTCTGCAAGTCTTTTTACATTTACAGTGTATGAAATGATACTGTAGAGCAGAAATAGATTTTAAATAAAGGATATTTTCTTAATGCGTTGCTGTTGCCGTGTGGTTTTTTCCCCCCATTTAAAAGTTCTGCATCTTTGGATTCTTTCCTTCACCTGGTGACCTTGATGGAGAGGATGTTTCCACTCGCGGGAGAGTCTAGGACCAGTCATAGCCTCAGAATAAGAGGACGTACCTTTAGAAAGGAGATGAGGAGGAATTTCTTCCGTCAGAGGGTGGAGGCCACAACAAATGGATATTTTCAAGGCAGAGATTGACAGATTCTTGATTAGGAAGGGTGTTATAAGGGGTTATGGGCCAAAGGCAGGAGAATGGGGTTGAGAGGCAAAGATAGATCAGCCATGATTGAATGGCAGAGTAGACTTGATGGGCCGAATGGCCGAATTCTGCTTCTATATATGATTGTATGACTGACCTGGCCAATGAAATTCCTCGTATGTTGCAAAACATACCTGGCGAATAAAGTGTGATTCTGATTCTGATTATCACTTGTGAACTTGAAGTTAATTTCCTTAGATTCCTTTCCCAAGGACTACCTTTAGAGATACTGCATGGAAATGGTCCTTCGGCCTACGGAGTCTGCACAGACCAGCGATCACTCTGTACACAGGCACAATCCTCCACACTAGGGACAGTTTCTTCCCAGCGGTTATCAGGCAACTGAACCATCCTATCACCAACTAGGGAGCGGTCCTGACCTCTCATCTGTCTCATTGGAGACCCCCAAACTATCTCTAAAAACAAGTTACACAGCCACATAAAATAAAATTTAACATAAACATCCACCACAGTGGAGTCCACATTCCTCACTGTGATGGAAGGTAATAAGGTTCAGTCATCTTCCTCTTTGTTAACCCGTGGTCGGGGCTGTTGAACCCTCCGCAGTTGCCGCTGCCGACGGTCCGATGTCTGACGCCCTCGTGTCAGGATGATGGAAACTCCGGCATCGAGAGGGATCGGAACACGGAGCACCCGAGTCGGCCTCTTCCTACCGGAGATCGCGAGCTTCACGTTGTTAAAGTCCACAGGCCTCGCGGTCAGAACTCTTCATGGGCGATCCTTGGTAAAGGATCGCAGGCTCCGCGATGTTAAAGTCTGCGCCGCGCGACACGGAGAAAAATCACATCTCCGTCGAGGTAAGTGATTGATAAAAGTTTCCCCCAAATCCCCCTTCCACCCTCCATGTAAAACAAACCAAGTAACACTAAAACATACTTTTAAAACATACGTAAAATAATAACAACAGTGGAAAGGCCAGACAGTCTGTTGGCGAGGCTGTCTGTTGGCCAGTGCTGGTGGCTCCACCCAGTGTCAACTTCAAGTAACACTTGCATCCCCCTCTCTCTGTCCCTTCCCCCCTTCCATTCCTCGCCCACACATTTTACCAGATTTCAAGGTCGTCTTGTTGAGTCTCATTGTCGGTAACTCAATTTCACTTAGCTCACCGCTAACAATGGCCTGTTCCCTTTATCATTGTTACTTTTCTGCATATCTTTCATTCATTTGTTCTTTATCCCTCTATATCACTGTCTATATCTCTCATTTCCCTTTCCCCTGACTCTCAGTCAGAAGAAGGGTCTCGACCCAAATCGTCACCTATTCCTTTTCTCCAGAGATGCTGCCTGACCCGGGGAGTTACTCCAGCGTTTTGTGTCTATGTTCGGTGTAAACCAGCATCTGCAGTTCCTTCCTACACAAACAATCACACTTTGTTCACTGCGTGAGGTTCTGACTCTCTCCACTGATGCCCTCTGCTGGTCACGGTTGCAAATGCAACCCTCGGTAGAAAATAGACACAGAGTGCTGGAGTAACTCAGCGGGTCAGGCAGCATCTGTGGAGAACATGGATAGGTGACGTTTCACAGAGTGCTGGAGTAACTCAGCGGGTCAGGCAGCATCTGTGGAGAACATGGATAGGTGACGTTTTCACAGAGTGCTGGAGTCAGCGGGTCAGGCAGCATCTGTGGAGAACATGGATAGGTGACGTTTCACAGAGTGCTGGAGTAACTCAGCGGGTCAGGCAGCATCTGTGGAGAACATGGATAGGTGACGTTTCACAGAGTGCTGGAGTAACTCAGCGGGTCAGGCAGCATCTGTGGAGAACGTGGAGAGGTGAAGAAGGGTTCCAACCCGAAACGTCACTTATCCATGTTCTCCACAGATGCTGCCTGACCCGCTCAGTTACTCCAGCACTCTGTGTTAAGCCCACTTGCCTTTATCAGACCTATGCCTCTATACTCCGTTTCAATTCAAATCGCTACCTTTTCAATGGTGTAAATGTATCCACCTCCATCACCTCCTCTGGCAGCTTGTTCTACATAACCACCGCTCTGTGTGTGAATAACTTGCCCCTAACAGACATCCAACGCAATGTCAGACCAGATCATTGCTGTCAACATTGCTGTTGAACCTTGACGTGAGGACATGTGTAAGAAGGAACTGCAGATGCCAATTTAAACCGAAGATAAACACAAAAAGCTGGGGTATCTCAGCGGGACAGGCAGCCTCTCTGGAGAGAAGGAATGGGTGACGTTTCAGGTCGGGACCCTTCCTTAGTCTGGACCAGTCAATCTTCAGGGATAGGAAAGGATTAGAGGGATTGTGTGGGAAGGAAAGAAGGGTCTGGACCGGAAACGTCTGGACCAATTCCTTCTCTCCAGAGATGCTGCCTGTCCCATTGAGATAATCCTATATTTTGTGTCTATCTAAGGTTTAGAGGGTTATGGGCGAAACGTGGGCAGGTTTAACTTAGATGGTGATCTTGGGAAAGTTGGGCCGAAGGGCCTATTTCTGTGCTGTTAGACTCTATAAAATAAAATCTATACCCCCTACTATTTCACATTTCCATCCTATGAACAAGGTTCTGACTATCTACTGACTATCTAGAGGGCATCTTGGCCAACATGATATGGAATACTACCTATCCATGTTTCCATGCTATTTGACTCTAAGATCCTAAAGCTATGCCCTCTAGTATTTGAAAAAAGGTTCCCCAAAGTTAAGGAGAAGGACCAAAAGGGTAACGACGATTATTTCAGAAATGAGGTGGAGGATAAATGGCTGAGGGACTGGTGCAGTGATTCAAGTTTCTTGATCACTGACCTCGCATGATCTGTACAAAAAGGATTGCACTTGAAGAGGGGGTGGCAGGGAGATTTGCAAAGGCTACTGAGACCTTTAAACTAGAAAGGCTGGGGAGGACTCGGGTAGAGGGGGGGGGACAGGGTGTGAGAAGGGGATAAATGGGTTTCTAAAATGTGTATATTTATAATGCTAGGAGCATTGTAAGAAAGGTGGATGAACTTAGAGCCTGGATTGACACCTGGAAATATGATGTTGTGGCAATCAGTGAAACATGGTTGCAGGAGGGCTGTGATTGGAAACTAAATATTCCAGGATTTCGTTGCTTCCAGGTGTGATAGAATTGGAGGGACCAGAGGTGGAGGTGTTGCATTGCTTGTCAGAGAGGATATTACAGCAGTGCTTTGGCAGGATAGATTAGAGGGCTCGTCTAGGGAGGCTATTTGGGTGGAACTGAGAAGTGGGAACGGTGTAGCAACACTTTTAGGGGTGTATTATAGACCGCCAAATGGGGAGCGAGAATTGGAAGAGCAAATATGTAAGGAGATAGCAGATATTAGTAGTAAGCACAAGGTAGTGATTGTGGGAGATTTCAATTTTCCAAAAATAGACTGGGAAACACATTCTGTAAATGGGCTGGATGGTTTGGAGTTTGTAAAGTGTGTGCAGGATAGTTTTTTGCAGCAGTACATAGAGGTATCGACCAGAGAAGGGGCAGTGCTGGACCTCCTGTTAGGAAGTGAGGCAGGTCAGGTGACGGAGGTATGCGTTGGTGAGCACTTCGGGACCAGTGATCACAATACCATTAGTTTCAATATAATTATGGAGAGAGTCAGAACTGGACCTAGGGTGGAGATTTTTGATTGGAGAAAGGCTAACTTTGAGGGAATGCGTAAGGATTTAAAAGGAGTGAATTGGGACACTCTGTTTTATGGGAAGGAAAGTAGAAGAGAAATGGAGGACATTTAAAGGGGAAATTACGAGTACAGAATCTTTATGTCCCTGTTAGGGTGAAAGGAAATAGTAAAAATTGGAAAGAGCCATGGTTTTCAAGGGAAATTGGACACTTGTTTCGAAAAAAGAGAGATATCTACAATAATTATAGGAGGCATGGAGTAAATGAGGTGCTAGAGGAGTATAAAGAATGTAAAAGGAATCTTAAGAAAGAAATTAGGAAGGCTAAAAGAAGATATGAGGTTGCTTTGGCAAGAAAGGTGAAAGTAAATCCAAAGGGTTTCTACAGCTATATTAATAGCAAAAGGATAACGAGGGATAAAATTGGACCATTAGAGAGACAGAATGGACAGCTATCTGCAGAGCCAAAAGAGATGGAGCAGATATTGAACAATTTCTTTTCGGTATTCACCAAGGAGAAGGATATTGAACTATGTGAGGTAAGGGAAAAAAGTAGAGTAGCTATGGAAACTATGAGATTCAAAGAGGAGGAAGTACTGACACTATTGAAAAATATAAAAGTGGATAAGTCTCCAGGTCCTGACAGGATATTCCCTAGGACATTGAGGGAAGTTAGTGTACAAATAGCAGGAGCTATGACAGAAATATTTCAAATGTCATTAGAAACGGGAACAGTGCCGGAGGATTGGCGTACTGCGCATGTTGTTCCATTGTTTCAAAAGGGTTCAAAGAATAAACCTAGCAATTATAGACCTGTTAGTTTGACGTCAGTGGTGGGTAAATTAATGGAAAGGATACTTAGAGATAATATATATAAGCATCTGGATAAACAGGGTCTGATCAGGAACAGTCAACATGGATTTGTGCCTGGAAGGTCATGTTTGACAAACCTTCTTGAATTTTTTGAAGCGGTTACTAGGGAAATTGATGAGGGTAAAGCAGTGGATGGTGTCTATATGGATTTCAGTAAGGCCTTTGACAAGGTTCCCCATGGAAGGTTGGCTAAGAAGGTTCAATCTTTGGGTGTTAATGGTGGAGTAGCAAGATGGATTCAACAGTGGCTGAATGGGAGATGTCAGAGAGTAATGGTGGATGGCTGTTTGTCAAGTTGGAAGCCGGTGACCAGTGGGGTGCCTCAGGGATCTGTGTTGGGTCCACTGTTGTTTGTCATGTACATCAATTGATCTGGATGATGGGGTGGAAAATTGGATAAGTAAGTATGCAGATGATACTAAAATAGGTGGTGTTGTGGATAATGAAGTAGAGATTTTCAGAGAGATTTGGGCCATTTGGAAAAGTGGGCTGAAAGATGGCAGATGGAGTTTAATGCTGATAAGTGTGAAGTGCTACATCTTGGCAGGACAAATCAAAATAGGACGTACATGGTAAATGGTAGGGAATTGAGGAATGCTGTGGAACTGAGAGATCTAGGAATAACTGTGCATAGTTCCCTGAAGGTGGAATCGCATGTAGATGGGGTGGTAAAGAAAGCCTTTGGTGTGCTGGCCTTTATAAATCAGAGCATTGAATATAGGAGTAGGGAAGTAATGTTAAAATTGTACAAGGCATTAGTAAGACCAATTCTGGAGTATGGTGTACAATTTTGGTCGCCTAATTATAGGAAGGATGTCAAAAAAATAGAGAGAGTACAGAGGAGATTTACTAGAATGTTGCCTGGGTTCCAGCAACTAAGTTACAGAGAAAGGTTGAACAAGTTAGGTCTTTATTCTTTGGAGCGCAGAAGGTTAAGGGGGGACTTGATTGAGGTCTTTAAAATGATGAAAGGGATACACAGAGTTGACGTGGATAAGCTTTTCCCATTGAGGGTAGGGAAGATTCAAACAAGAGGGCATGACATGAGAATTAAGGGACAGAGGTTTAGGGGTAACGTGAGGGGGAACTTCTTTACTCAGAGGGTGGTGGCTGTGTGGAATGAGCTTCCAGCAGAAGTGGTGGAGGCAGGATCGATTTTAACATTTAAAAGTAAAGTGGATAGGTATATGGACGGGAAGGGAATGGAGGGGTATGGTCTGAGTGCAGGTTAATGGGACTAGGGGAAAACAAATGGTCGGCACGAACTGGAAGAGCCGAGAGGGCCTGTTTCCGTGCTGTAATTGTTATATGGTTATATGTTATATGGTTAATCTCTTTCAGGAGATTTTCCATCCTCTCTCTCTCTCTCTGGGGCACGTCTTAGTTGGCATTGGCCAAGTTAGGTTTGTTTAGGTACTATAAATCTAAATCTTCAGGTTAATTGCTTCCTAACTCCTCATGAATGCATTTGTATACCACTACCACCGCTGGTGATTTCAGAGTGTTGCGGTTACACCAGCAATTAAACAGAGGGTCCATTTAAAAAAAAAAAGATTTTATTAATCATCAAAATGATCTTACACCCAAAGTCCAGAAACGCAAATAAAAAATAGGTAAAAAACTCGAGGTATGGAGAGGCTTTGGGAAGATGTCTCTTCTTTTGAGAGACATCGTCGATCTTTGAGGGCGGCACGGTGGCGCAGTGGTAGAGTCGCTGCCTCACAGCGCCAGAGACACGGGTTCGATCCTGACTACGGTTGCTGTCTGTACAGAGTTTGTACGTACTCCCTGTGACCCGCGTGGGTTTCTCCGGGTGCTCCGGTTTCCTCCCACGCCCCAAAATCATACAGGTTTGTAGGTTAACTTGGCTTTGGTAAAAATTGTACATTGTCCCTAGTGTGTGTAGGATAGTGCTAGTGTGCGGGGATCGCTGGTCAGCACAACTCGGTGGGCCGAAGGGCCTGTTTTCGCCCTGTATTTCTGAACTGAACTATTATAAACTGAACTAAACTAAAATCAAATCACCTGAGTAACCTGATTAGATGCACTGATGCGATTGTTTTTTTTTCTAAAGATAAGTATCCAAAAGATAAATATGTCTTCCTTCTTCATTTTGTCTCCTTCATCACGCGAGTGAGATCCCACGCCACAGAGAGCTGGTTCACACGATGGACATGGAGTTGTATCCCTGCGACCTTCCTTCTGCTCCTTGACCATTGTCCTGAAAGGAAAGGAAATGTCATAAAGCTTCGGCCCATCTAGTCCATGCTGGAAATCCAGCAGTTTTTAGGTTAGTTTAGACACAGCGTAGAAAGAGGCCCTTTGGCATACGGAGTCAGCATCGACCAGCGATCCCTGCACACTACAACACTGAGGGCTGTGAATCTGTGGAGTTCTATGTTTCAGAAGGCAGTAGAGGCCAATTCTCTGTATGCTTGCAAGAGAGAGTTGGATAGAGCTCTTCGAGATAGCGGAGTCAGGGGATATGGGGAGAAGGCAGGAACGGGGTACTGAGTGAGGATGATCAGCCATGATCACATTGAATGGCGGCGCTGGCTCGAAGGGCCGAATGGCCTACTCCTGCACCTATTGTCTATTGTCTATTGTCTACTATCCCACACACACTAGGGACAATTATACATTTTAAACCAAGCCAATTAACCTACATGCCTTTGGTGTGTGGGAGGAAACGGGAGAGCTCAGAGAAAGTCTACACAGATCATTGGAGAACCTATAAACTCCGTACAGACAAGCACCTGTAGTCGGGATTGAACCTGGATCTCTGGCGTTGTAAGGCAGCAGCTCTACCGCTGCGCCACTGTGCTGCCCAAATAATTCAACTAGCTTTTCAATCTCCTAACTCTCACCTTAAAACTACGTCCTCTGGTTTTTGATATCCCTAATGGAGAAAAAAAAATATTGACTATCTGTCCTATTTCAAGAGTCTGAACTAGGTGTCCTTGTACCAACCCGCCCACCCCCTCTCCTCCCCTCTCGCATCAGGCCAGAGGTGTAGAAGTGTGAAAACGCACACCTCCAGATTCAGGGACAGTTCTTATTGAAACATATTAAGGGTTTGGACACGCTAGAGGCAGGAAACATGTTCCCGATGTTGGAATAATCCAGAACCAGGGGCCACAGTTTAAGAATAAGGGGTAAACCATTTAGAACGGAGGCGAGGAAACACTTTTTCACACAGAGAGTTGTGAGTCTGTGGAATTCTCTGCTTCAGAGGGAGGTGGAGGCCGGTTCTCTGGATACTTTCAAGAGAGAGCTAGATAGGGCTCTTAAAGATAGTGGTCAGGGGATATGGGGAGAAGGCAGGAACGGGGTACTGATTGGGGATGATCAGCCATGATCACATTGAGTGGCGGTGCTGGCTCGAAGGGCCGAATGGCCTACTCCTGCACCTATTGTCCATTGTCTATTGTTTCTTCCCAGCTGTTATCAGGCAACTGAACCATCCTCTCACCAACTAGAGAGCGGTCCTGAGCTCCCATCTGCCTCATTGGAGACCCTCGGACTATCTTTGATCGGACTTTACTGAACTTCACCTTGCACTGAACGTTATTCCCTTTATCCTGTATCTGTACACTGTGGACGGCTCGATTGTAATCATGTATAGTCTTTCTGCTGGCTGGTTCGCAGGCAGCAAATAAGCTTTTCGCTGTACCTCGTGACAATAAACTAAACAAAACCTAAAAGTCCAGAGTTTGATTGTCTGGTCATTACTTATCTTCCTTCACGACAGACAAAACACACAACCTACCCAACCTCTTCCTATAACCAAACTCCTCCAATACAGGCAACAATGCAGACATTTTACAACCCAGTAAGTCTGAAGAAGGGTCTCGACCCGAAACGTCACCCATTCCTTCTCTCCACAGATGCTGCCTGTCCCGCTGAGTTACTCCAGCATTTTGTGTCTATCTTCAATAGGAATATTGATTCTCCAACTTCAAGTAACCCTTTCAGCCCCTCTCCCCGCCCCTCTCCCCCCCCCAGCCGTCGCACTAGTTTCGCTGTTGTCCTGCTGGACTGCACTACTTGTACATGCTCATTATTACCTTCACCCCACAGCCAACAATGGACCATTGTGGGCTCCACCTTTCCTTGACCATCGTTTGATCTGTCTTTTGGCACCTCTTTCATTAATTTGTTCTGTGTTCTTTTTCATATCGCCCGTTTCCCTCTCCCCTGACTCTCAGACTGAAGAAGGGTCTTGACCCGAAACGTCACGCAGTCCTTCTCTCCAGAGATGCTGCCTGTCCCCCGCTGAGTTATTGCAGCTTTTCCGTGCCTCTTTTCCCCCTCCAGGTGTCACTGTTCATCAACTTTACAATGTGCTCGCATTTGCTGTGGACAGAAATGCTGGAGAAACTCAGCGGGCGAGGCGGCGTCTCTGGAGCGAAGGAATAGGCGGCGTTTCAGGTCGAGACCCTTCTTCAGACTGATGACAAGGTTGGAGGGTTGTAATTAGAGTGCTGCGGACTGCACCCTCAATTAACCAATGCCAAGCCCTGTCCCGCCCTGTCTCTCAGCCTGCCTGTGTCTCCTTGTGATCTAGTTACCAGGCACATAATGATAGCGTCTCTCAGCTTAACAACAAAACAGCATTTGCTAAGTACTCAAGGGGGAAATGCAATGGGCTGGGCTGGCTAAACCTGAGCAGGTGGTTCTTTGCACACCAGCGCGTGACTGCCAACTCAGAAAACTCTGAACTAAAACTCTAAACTGAACTCAGCGGTAGAGTCGCTGCCTCACAGCGCCAGAGACCCGGGTTCGATCCTGACTACGGGTGCTATCTGTACGGAGTTTGTACATTTTTCCTGTGAAGTTTTTTCCGGGTGCTCCGGTTTCTTCCCACATTCCAAAGACGTGCAGACATGTAGGTTTGTAAATTGGCTTCTGTAAGTTGTCCCAAGTGTGTGTGGGATAGAATTAGTGTGTGGGTGATCATTTGTCGGCGCGTACTCAGTGGGCTGAAGGGTCTGTTTCCACGCTGTATCTCCAAACTAAACGAGACTAAAACGCTTTCCAGTATTGTCACATACATAGGAACATAGAAAATAGTTGCAGGAGTAGGCCATTCAGCCCTTCGAGCCAGCACCGCCATTCAATATGATCATTGTCCTGCACCTATTGTCTATTGTCTATTGACTTGTATCTCACGATCCGATTAAATCTTTCCCCATTCATTTTAAACCAACTCCACTAGTTCTTGATTCCATTACTCTGGGTAAATTATTCCATGCATTTGCCCTTTTTATTTCCCTCACTCCTCGGCCTACTGCACTCCAAGGAATAAAGTCCCAGCCTGCCCAAGCTCTCCCTGTAGCCCAGGCCCTCAAGTCCCGGCAACATCCTCGTAAATAATCGCTGCGCTCTTCCCATCTTATTTCCGTGTAGCTCCTTCACCTATTCACCTTTTCCCCTGACTTGTGGTTTTCCATTCCTTTCCTGGAACATTCTAGAATGACGAAAGGTGTGGTGTATTCTCAGTGACAGTCCACATTGGCATGGTGATCTGACACATTTAAAAAGTCCAACGTCATCGTTCTGTCCACGTGAGGCTTATTTTTATTAAAGGTGTCGCCACCCTTTTGTTTAAGCAAATCAGGGGTTAGTTCAGAAAGGAACTGCAGATGCCGGTTTAAACCTAAGATTGACCAACGCAGAGAGCTGGAGCAACTCAGCGGGACAGGCAGCATCTCTGGAGAGAAGGAATGGGTCTCGACTCAAAACACCAAGCATTCCTTCTCTCCAGAGATGCTGCCTGTCCCGCTGAGTTACTCCAGCTTTTTGTGTCTATCTTCTGTTAGTTTAGTTTAGTTTAGTGATATAGCACGGAAACAGACCCTTCGGCCCACCGAGTCCGTGCCAACCAATGATCCCCGCACACTAGCACTAAACCTAAGTTAGTTGACTAGAGTTCGAGTCCCACCCAGAGATGTTGAGATGCCTGGAATTGTTTTGATATGGAAATATTAAAAAACTGCAGAACAGGTATTTTCAGAAAAACCCGAATACAACAGATACAAAAGATTGCAGATGCTAGTTAATAGCTTAATCTCAGTCTCAAGAAGGTTCCTGACCCGAAACGTCACCTATCCATGTTCTCCAGAGATGCTGCCTGACCTGCTGAGTTACTCCAGCACTCTGTGAAACGTCACCTATCCATGTTCTCCACAGATGCTGCCTGACCTGCTGAGTTACTCCAGCACTCTGTGAAACGTCACCTATCTATGTTCTCCACAGATGCTGCCTGACCTGCTGAGTTACTCCAGCACTCTGTGAAACGTCACCTATCTATGTTCTCCAGAGATGCTGCCTGACCCGCTGAGTTACTCCAGCACTCTGTGAAACGTCACCTATCCATGTTCTCCACAGATGCTGCCTGACCCGTTGAGTTACTCCAGCACTCTGTGTGTTATTCTCCAAACAATTCTAAATGATTATATGGACATGGGTGGATTTGTTCTTTTGCAAACTGGTTCTTCTCGTCTATAGAGTTTGTACTCTATAAACAAATGAAAACCGGCATATCAAGTAGCCTGCTACATGAGCCAGGCAGAAACTGAACAATATTTACTGAGAAATACCCTAGCATTTGTTTGCCAGCATTGGCAAGTTAAAATCCCCACTGTGTACAAAACACTTTTGTTCAACTTGCTGTTCATCCCTGTACATCAATGGGAGGAGATGTCACCTTTTAACTTTGACTTTAAAAAGCAGTTTAGAAAATTATGAGTTTGTACGTTCTCCCCGTGACCTGCGTGGGGTTTCGCCGATTGCTCCGGTTTCCTCCCACACTCCAAAGACGTGCATGTTTGTTGTAAGTTGTACGTTGTCCGCAGTGGGTGGGGTGGTGTCTGTGCGCTGGCCAGCACGGACCTGTTTCCACGCTGTATCTCTAAACTAAACAGTCCCAGGGTGGAAATGTCAAACTGTGAAAGGCATAGCTTTGGGACGGCACGGCGCCAGAGACCCGGGTTCGATCCTGACTACGGGTGCTGTCTGTATGGAGTTTGTACGTTCTCTCCGTGAGCTGCGTAGGTTTTATCCGAGATCTCCGGTTTCCTCCAGCACTCCAAACATGTGCAGGATATGGGGAGAAGGCAGGAACTGGGGATGATCAGCCATGATCACATTGAATGGCGGTGCTGGCAAGAAGGGCCGAATGGCCTACACCTGCACCTATGGCCTATTGTTTGTAGGTTAATTGGCTTTGATAAGCTGTAACTTATCCGTAGTGTGTAGGACGGTGTCAGTGTACGGGGGGATCGCTGGTCGGCACGGATTCGGTGGGCTTCTTTCCGCGTTGTATCTCTAAAGTCTAAAGCTTTATATTTCTTGCTCAAGATTCCAGCACCTAGTCTCTTGTGTTTCGGCCCACCGAGCCCGCGCACATTAACACTATCCTACACACACTAGGGACAATTTACACTTACATACCAAGACAATCAAACTACAAATCTGTATGGTAATCTTTGGAGTGTGGGAGGGAACCGGAGATCTCGGAGCAAACCCACACGGTCACGTGCGGGGGGGGGGGGGGGGGGGGGGGGGGGGGGGGGGGGGGGGGAACGTGCAAACTCAGTACAGACAGCACCTGTAGTCGGGATCGAACCCAGGTCTCGGGCGCTGCAAGCGCTGTAATGCAGCGACTCTACCGCTGTGCCACCCTATTTTATTCTGTAAATCTACATCTCCTGTTCCTTGTGTACCGTGTCTTCAGAAACAGCAGTGGGCCTGTGTTTTAGACACAGTAAAGGCTGATCTGGGCAGTCAAGACACTGTTAAATTAATATAAACTGACATTTCTACACTGGATAGATAGATGGATACTTTATTGTCACCTGTACTGTGAAGGTACAGTGACATTCTTTGTTTTTGCATACACAATACACAAATGCGTTGCCACAAGGTGCAGGCAATGTCACAAAGTACCCTGAAAATACCGTTGGTCCCCTCTTCATCCCTCTGTGATTCCTCCTGCCCTCCAGCCCCCTGATCGAAGAGATTGCTCCTCATCTCCTTCCTAAAGAAACATCCCTGAATTCTGAGGCTTTGACATCTGGTCCTAGACTCTCCCACTAGTGGAAACATCCTCTCCACATCCACTCTATCCAAGCCTTTCACTATTCTGTACATTTCAATGAGGTCCCCCCATCATTCTTCAAAACTCCAGCGAGTACAGGCCCAGTGCCGATAAACACTCGTCAAAGGTTAACCCACTCATTCCTGGGATCATTCTCATAAACCTCCTCTGGACCCTCTCCAGAGCCAGCGCATCCTTCCTCAGATATGGGGCCCAGAATTGCTCACAACACTTCCCAAATGTGGCCTGACCAGCGCCTTATACAGCCTCAGCATTACATCCTTGTTTTTGTAATCCAGGCCTCTTGAATTAAATGATAGCATTGCGTTTATCTTCCTCACTACCGAAAGGTGAAAGGCCTTGGAAAGATTGGCTCGTAAAGAGGATTTTGAAAGACGCAAGCTGTTTGTGGGTGAGAGATGTCTGGGTTCCGTTTTATTAATCACACTTCACTCCCACACTTTCATTCCACAGTAACACTTCATCGCCTTCAGCCCAGAAATGTAAGTTTAGATTTGTTTAGTTTAGAGATACAGCGCAGAAACAGGCCCTTCGGCCCACCGAGTCCGTGCCGACCTGCGATCCCCGCACACTAACACTATCCTACACACACTGGGGACAATTTACACTTTTACCAAGCCAATTAGCCTATGTCATAATTAGCAGGGACGTCATGGAAACATAGAAAATAGGTGGAGGAGGCCATTCGGCCCTTCAAGCCTGCACCGCCATTCAATATGATCATGGCTGATCATCCAACTCAGTATCCTGTACCTGCCTTCTCTCCATACCCCCTGATCCCTTTAGCCACAAGGGCCACATCTAACTCCCTCTTAAATATAGCCAATGAACTGGCCTCAACTACCTTCTGTGGCAGAGAATTCCAGAGACTCACCACTCTCTGTGTGAAAAATGTTTTCCTCATCTCGGTCCTAAAAGACTTCCCCCTTATCCTTAGACTGTGACCCCTTGTTCTGGACTTCCCCAACATCGGGAACAATCTTCCTGCATCTAGCCTATCCAACCCCTTAAGAATTTTGTAAGTTTCTATAAGATCCCCCCTCAGTCTTCTAAATTCTAGCGAGTACAAGCCGAGTCTATCCAGTCTTTCCTAATATGGAGGTCCTGACATCCCAGGAATCAGTCTGGTCATAAGGAATAAGTGTTGAATCAGGCCATTCGACCCATCAGGGTGTAGAATTAGGCCCTTCGGCCCATTGGCCCGCTGTGGGTGGTCACGGTGGCACAGCGGTGGAGTCGCTGCCTTACAGCGATTGTGGTGCCGGAGACGATCCTGACTACGGGCGCTGTCTGTGCAGAGTTTGCACGTTCTCCCCTTGAGCTGCGTGGGTTTTCTCCGAGATCTTCAGTTTCCTCGCACGCTCCAAAGACGTGCGGGTAAGTAGGTTAATTTGGCTTGGTGCGTGTATGTGTAACATTGTCCCTAGTGTGTGTAGGATAGTGTTAGTGTGCGGGGATCGCTGGTCGGCGCGGACTCAGTGGACTGAAGGGCCTGTTTCCGCGCTGTATCTCTAAACTAAAGTCTACTCTGCCATTCAATCACGGCTGATCTATCTCTCCCTCCTAACCCCATTCTCCTGCCTTCTCCCCGTAACCTCTGATACCCGTACTGATCAAGTCCTTCCTACATATAACTTGGCATCATGTTGAACCAGGACTCTGTGGGTCGAAGAGTCTGTTCCTGTCCTATGCTCCACTGTTCTACATTGGATGTCTTGAGGTGGGCGTTCCGCCAGCTTTTTCCCAAGAAATCATCCTTTGCGCCCTTGTGTAATTTGACCACAGGTGGGGCGGAGAATGGGAGTGCCGTTAACCCAGATGGAAGCAAGTCTTTTGAAAAGGGCCCTTCACTTTAGAGAAGGGGGAAGGAACAAAACAGAACATGGTGCGTGGGACCCGAGCGTACAGAGCAACAAACAAGAACAAGAAATCGGCAATGGGGTCAGTTTTATTCAGTTAGACAATGGACAGTCAGCAGGAGGGGGGAGAATTGAAGCCAACAAACTCAGTCTCTCTACATGTTGAAGAAAGAACTGCAGATGCTGGGAAAAATCGAAGGTAGACAAAAATGCTGGGGTCTCGACCCGAAACGTCACCTATTCCTTCGCTCTATACGCTGCCTCACCCGACGAGTTTCTCCAGCAGTTTGTCTACCAGTCTCTCTACATCAGCTGTTTCATTGTAGGGAGAGCAGAATCTATCCTTGTAGGTCACCACTGATCACAGGCTTGCTGTGTTTGTAATGACCAATTCCTGGCATTAAGAGCCATTGACAAAAAAACACACAGAGCTTGTATTTATGGTCGACCTTTAACATGTCTTTCATGAGGCAGCCTTGATAGGACTTTGGTTCAGCCGCGTTTGCGTGCCACATTTGTGGGCGGCACGGTGGCGCAGCGGTAGAGTTGCTGCCTCACCGCGCCAGAAAAGACCCGGGTTCTTAAACATTCTTACAAATTTTGCAGAGACCCAATTAGCCTACAAACCTGCATGTCTTTGGCATGCGTGTGGGAGGAAACCGGAGCACCCGGAGAAAACCAACACAGGGAGAAGGTACAAACTCCGTACAGGCAGCACCCGCAGCCAGGATCCAACCCCCGGTTGTCTGGCTCTACCAGCGGCTCTACCAGCAGCACCACTGTTTTCTAAGTGGATTAAATTAAGTGGTTGAACAGACTCAAAAATCTTTTTTCATTTCAGGTTTTTCAGGCTGCGAGCATTGCAAGATGGACCCCGGGGGGGGGGGTCTTGCCCGCCGAGAACAAAGAGGGACCCAACCTTGGGGTAAGAGGGCGGAGAAGGAAAAGGGTCCACTGGGATAATATTGAATACTTTTGTAACTCTTTCAGCGCCCTATACATGGCGACCGTTTGCATATTCTGCGTATTGCATCCAAAGCAAAGAATATCACTGTACCAAGTACATGTGACAATAAAATATTAATCAGTCAATCGGCCGATCAATCTGGGGCTGGGGAGAATCTGCCGTCTTATTAAATCATTGGCGGTCCTTCTGGGGAGAGAGTGCCCCTACAGGGGAGAGAGTTCCTAGAACTCGATAGCGACAATGAATGAACTCTGTGGACCAAGCTACACTGAAATCTCAGGACATCCACCCGCACCCTACAACTGACCCATATCAGATCAACAGATGCACAGTCTCTTGCCCAGAGTAGGGGAATCGAGGACCAGAGGTTTAAGGGGAAGGGGAAAAGGTTTAATAGGAATCTGAGGGGTAACTTTTTCACACAAAGGGTGGTGGGTGTATGGAATGAGCTGGTTGAGGCTGGGACTATCCCAACCTTTAAGAAACAGTTGGACAGGTACATGGATAGGACAGGTTTGTAGGGATATGGACCAAATGCTGGCAGGTGGGACTAGAGTAGCTGGGACATGTTGGCCGGTATGGGCAGGTTGGGCCGAAGGGCCTGTTTCCACACTGTATCCACTCTGCGATTCTATAACAGACGTTACAAAATAACAGACAGCCAGGAGGTCTAAATAATCTCAAACCTTTATTCCAATTTCACATTCAATTGTCAAGAGGAATAAGCAATGATTACAGAGTACCTCTCTACAACTAAATAAAACACAAATGAGTACAAAGTACAACAGATGGTGGTACATGTATCAGTGCGTACGATTTGTGTGGACAACTCACGCATTCAATCAACAGTTTCAAGCATCTTTTGTGTCAGTTTAAGGGAACCCTTTGCTCTTTTATAAAATTGGTTTCCCTCTGCATTTTAGCTCACTCTTGCCTGCCGGGCATTAACACCAATTCCTTTAGACCTTAGAGGTACAGCGTGGAAACAGGCCCCGCTGAGTCCTCGCCGACCAGCGATCACCCCGTACACTAGCACTATCCTACACACACACACACACACACTAGAGAACAGTTTTGCAGTTTTTAGCAAAGCAAATTATACCCACAAACCTGCACGTCTTTGTGGAGTGTGGGGAGGAAGCCGGAGCACCCGGAGAAAACCCACGCAGGTCACGGGGAGAACGCACAAACTCCGTCCGGACAGCACCCGTAGTTGGGGTCGAACCCGGGTCTCCGGCGCTGTAAGCGCTGAAAGGCAGCAACTCTACCTTGCCGCCCTTAGTTTCAGCGATGTGTTCAAAGTCCAACACACAGCAGCGTTCAAATTGTATTTCACACCGCGATAGATCAAGATGAAGCGTAAAACAAACTCGAGTCTAAAGCAAAAAGTCAACCACAAAGAACTTTGGACTTGATCCCGCCGAACTGCCCAACCGCTCTCGGAGGGTCAAAGCCCAGATCTACTACTTTGTTTATTCAAGCCAGAAACTATCTAGATTTGCACGCAAGCCGTAACTGCAATGCTTGGCCATTTGCTCCACTACACTCTTCTCACCAATCAATATTATATCCTTCATATAAGCCGAAACAGGCTGGATGCAGCAGTAAAGGGCCTGTCGCAGTTACGCGGTTTTTCTCGGCGACTTGCCAGCGGCACCCGTCATAGTCGCTGCAGGGCGCCAAACATTTTCAAAATGTTGAAAATCCAGCGGCAACCAGAAAAAGGTACGACTCTTTGGGCCACTACTCACGACCATACAGGCGGCACCCCGTTTTGGTCCCCTAATTTGAAGAAGGACATTCTTGCTATTGAGGGAGTGCAGCGTAGGGTCACCAGGTTAATTCCCAGGATGGCACGACTATCAAATGTTGAGAGAATGGAGCGCCTGGGCTTGTACACTCTGGAAATTAGAAGGATGAGAGGGGATCATATTGAAACATATAAGGGATATTAAGGGTTTGGACACGCTAGAGGCAGGAAACATGTTCCCGATGTTGGGGGAGTCCAGAACCAGGGGCAACAATTTAAGAGTAAGCCATTTAGAACGGAGACGAGGAAACACCTCTTCACACAGAGAGTTGTGAGTCTGTGGAATTCTCTGCCTCAGAGGGTGGTGGAGGCAGGTTCTCTGGATACTTTCAAGAGAGAGCTAGATAGGGCTCTTGAAGATAGCGGAGTCAGGGGATACGGGGTACTGATTGGGAATGATCAGCCATGATCACATTGAATGGCGGTGATGGCTCGAAGGGCCGAATGGCCAATTCCTGCACCTATTGTCTATTGGTTGTGAGTTGTGGCCCAAAGAATCATACCTTTTTCTGGTCGCCGCTGGATTTTCAACATTTACGAAAATTTTCGGCGACCTGCCGCAACTATGATGTGTGCCGGCGAGCGGCCGAAAGAAAATCGCGTAAGTGGGACAAGCCATTTTTAAAGTACCATGAGAGACTAAACAAGGGTTGAGACGGTCAGACAAGTCAGGACTGTGACCAGCCACAAAGCACTTCAACATGAAATCTCACAACAAAACATTTTACATAATAAAACTCAGGACACACGCGCATATAACTCAGACTTATTCCAGAGCTCCAGGCAATTGAGCAGGATTTGAGGACCGCTCTCGTGAAGTTGGGCTAAAAAATTGTTTTTGCGACCATTTTCATAGTTTGTATCTCCTCCTAACGGGCCTGCCCCAGTTACGCGACTTTTTCGGTGACTGCCGACACCCGTCATAGTCGCAGCAGGTCGCCAAAAAAGTTCAACGTGTTGAAAATCCAGCGGTGACCAGAACAAGGTACGACTCTTTGGGCGACTACTCACGACCGTACAGGCTTCACCCCGCGACATGTGGGGTGAGTCTTCTCCTCAGTCGCCCAGAGTCGTAGCGTCTTTCAGGTCACCGCTGGATTTTCAACATGTTGAAAATTTTCACCGATCTGCAACGACTTATGACGGGTGCTGGCAGTCTTCGAAAAAGTCACGTAAGTGCGACAGGCCCATAAGTTCCTCTTAAAGGAGGGACACTACCTGGAAGCATAACCAAGGGTGGAGAATATATATACATATGTGTATAAAAGGGATGAGGGTTTTTAGCGGCATGGTTCAACCACAGAAGCTGGGATTCGGAGGCGATTTGGTGGAAGGGCAAGAAACGTTGAAGATTTGGAACCTATTCTCGTTCGTAGATGGTCCAAGGATTATGCTACATAAAAGTTTTGGAAAATGGTAATGAATATTAGTTCAGTTGAGTTTAGTTTAGAGATTCAGTGTGGAAACAGGCCCTTAGTCCCACCAACCAACAATTACCCGTGCACCAGTTCTGCACTATCCCAGTTTCACAACTTACACACTAGGGGCATCCCGACTTACTTTCGAGATGCAGTGTGAAAACAGGCCTTCGGCCCACTGAGTCCGCGCCAACCAGCGATCACACAAGCTCTATCCTGCACACTATATGGACAGTTTACAGAAGCCAATTAACCTACAGACCTGCACGCCTTTATGGAGAATGGGAGGAAACCGGGACACCCGGAGAAAACCCACCCGGGTCACAGGGAGAACGTGCAAACTCCGTACAGACAGCACCCGTAGCCAGGATCGAACTCGGGTCTCTGGCGCCGTGAAGCAACAACACTACCGCTGCTCCACCGTGTCGCCCGCGGAAAATGGAAAATGGGAAAGGGAATGATTTTGTTTTGCACTTTGGTTTCGATCTGGAACTCACTGTCCGTAGGAGCATGAAAACAGAGTTTCCAAAGGGGGAATGGACAGGCATTAGAGAGAGAATAGTGTGCAGGGAGGCACGGGGCCGATGGGTCTGCCCTTCGAGGAGTGGCATTGACGTGAAGAACTACCAACTTCGCCAAAGCTATAATTAAATGAAAATGGAGTATGAACATGCATGGCATGAAGGAAAATCCATTGATGATTCTGGTGCTTGCTGTATAGGGCCTGCTCTATACACTGGGTTATGCTGGAAGCTTTGCTGGTAGATGCATCAAGTGTGGAGACCATTTCACTCCTTGTAGCTACATGGCCATCAAGTGCTACACAAGGCTACCTGCACCCATTGAGCCAACCTTCAAGTAAACCAGCCCTTGACCCGTGTACGGACCTCTGTCCAGTTATTGTCCAATGTTGGAGGGTGTTGTCTGGGAACTCCAGCAGTTTCCTCCCTTTGTCCCGCAATGTCCGGACCCCCAGCTTTCCTTCACGGGCCCCCAGAGGGTACGGTGGCGCGCTGGAGAGCCAGCTTCACGCCCGACCGGCTCAGGGGGAGAAGACAGTCTTTGTAAAACCAGAACAGAACTACTACGCACAACGCTCGCCATTATACACAGAATTTACACGGTGGCGGTTTCGACCAGACTGTTCCCGAACAGCGTGGATGGTAGAACGTGCGAGCCACTCCAGCCCGCCCGGTGGACTCTCAACAAGCGGCGGCCCCCGCTGTTCAAACAGTCCCGCCAAAGGCAGCCATTGAGATGGGGGTGGGGGGGATGGGGCTTGATGATTGGGGAGAGGTTGGGGTTGGGGTGAATGGGTTTGGATTTGGGTGTGGCATTCGGGATTTGGGGGGGGGGGGGTCAGGATTGGGATTGGAGTCAGCATTGGGATTGGAGTCAGGATTGGGGGATTGGAGTCAGGATTGGGGGATTGGAGTCAGGATTGGGGGGGGGGGGGTTCGGAATTGGGATTAAGGTTTGGGAGATTGGGGTTGGGATTTGGGATTGGCATTGGGTAATGGGAGGGATGGGATTGGGAGGGTCATGATTAGGGTTGAGGTTAAGGGTTGGGATTAAGGGTCGGATGGCTGGGTCTGAGATCGGGGTTGGGATTTGGGTTTGGCATTAGGGATTGGGAGGGTGGGAGTTGGGATTAAGGGTCGGGAGGTTGGTGTTGGGGTTGAGATTGGGATTAAGGGTCGGGAGGTTGGTGTTGGGCCTGGTGGGGCGGCCGGGAGCTGCGTGCTACACGATGGAACCATCCCGGTGCTGTGCTGGTATCATGACAGGAACGGCCCCCATGCGGCTGAGGCTCGGAGCGGCTACCTTGTAGGAAGGGGTGAGGGTCGGGCTGTGAGCGGGGGGCCGCTCGTTCTCGTCAGTGGCCAGCCGGTCGTAGTGGGTCTTGTAGGTCTCCATGTTGGAAGGAGACATTGAGCCCAGAGAGGAACGCTGGGAATCCACGGTGTAACTCCGCGCGGTTGAAACACGGCTCTTTGGAGCGGGAACATCCTCCCTGTGAAAACCAGAGGGCAGAAAACAAAAAGAGAGTTAAGGAATCGCCATCCCCCGCCACCTCTGCACACAAGCTAACTTGGCAACTTCAGAATTGGACACAGAGTGCTGGAGTAACTCAGCGGGTCAGGCAGCATCTGTGGAGAACATGGATAGGTGACGTTTCACAGAGTGCTGGAGTAACTCAGCGGGTCAGGCAGCATCTGTGGAGAACATGGATAGGTGATGTTTCACAGAGTGCTGGAGTAACTCAGCGGGTCAGGCAGCATCTGTGGAGAACATGGATAGGTGACGTTTCACAGAGTGCTGGAGTAACTCAGCGGGTCAGGCAGCATCTCTGGTGAACATGGATAGGTAACCTTTCACAGAGTGCTGGAGTAACTCAGCGGGTCAGGCAGCATCTGTGGAGAACATGGATAGGTGACGTTTCACAGAGTGCTGGAGTAACTCAGCGGGTCAGGCAGCATCTGTGGAGAACATGGATAGGTGACGTTTCACAGAGTGCTGGAGTAACTCAGCGGGTCAGGCAGCATCTGTGGAGAACATGGATAGGTGACGTTTCACAGAGTGCTGGAGTAACTCAGCGGGTCAGGCAGCATCTGTGGAGAACATGGATAGGTGACGTTTCACAGAGTGCTGGAGTAACTCAGCGGGTCAGGCAGCATCTGTGGAGAACATGGATAGGTGATGTTTCACAGAGTGCTGGAGTAACTCAGCGGGTCAGGCAGCATCTCTGGAGAACATGGATAGGTGACAGTTTGGGTCGGGATCCCTCTTCAGACTGATTGTCTTTAGATTCGCTTAGAGATGCAGCGCGGAAACAGGCCCTTCAGCCCACCGTGTCCGCACTGACCAGCGATCCCCCCCGCACGCTAACACCACCTTACCCACTGGGACAATTTACAATTTTACTAAAGCTGATTAAGGTACAAACCTGTCCGTCTTTGGAGTGTTGGCAGAAACTGGAGCACCCGGAGAAAACCAATAGTGGTGGAGCTGCTGCCTTACAGCGCCAGAGACCCAGGTTCAATCCTGACCACGGATGCAGCCTGGATGGAGTTTGTACGTTCTCTCCCCGTGACCGCGTGGCTTTTCTCCAGGATCTCCGGTTTCCCCCCACGCTCCAAAGACGGACAAGCTTGTAAGTTGATTGACTTGGTAAAATTGTAAATTGTCCCCAGTGTGTGTATGATGGCGTTATTGTGTGTGGACTCGGTGGGTCAAAGGATCTGTTTCCACTCTGTATCTCTAAACTAAACTCCAGGTTTAGCAGGTTTGCTGCTCATCTTTGGACTGTGGGAAGAAACCGCAGAAATAGATTGAATCATGGTTAGTACGGGTGTCAGATGTTATGGGGAGAAGGCAGGAGGATGGGGTTAGGAGGGAGGGATAGATCAGCCATGATTGAATGGCGGAGTAGACTTGATGGGCCGAATGGCCTAATTCTGCTCCTAGAATTGATGAACTCATTGGAAAACCAGGCGGAGTAGAGTTGACGGGCCGAATGGCCTACTTCTGCTCCTGGAACTGATGAACTCATTGACATATAAGATTGTTGAGGGCTTGGACATGGTAGAGGCAGGAAACATGTTCCCGATGTTGGGGGAGTCCGGAACCAGGGGTCACACAGTTTAAGAATAAGGAGTAAGCCATTTAGAACGGAGACGAGGAAACACTTTTTCTCACAGAGAGTTGTGAGTCTGTGGAATTCTCTGCCTGGTGGTGGTGGCCGGTTCTGTGGATAATTTCAAGAGAGAGCTAGATAGGGCTCTTAAAGATAGAGGAGTCAGGGGATATGGGGAGAAGGCAGGAACGGGGTACTGACTGGGGATGATCAGCCATGATCACATTGAATGGCGGTGCTGGCTCGAAGGGCCGAATGGCCTCCTCCTGCGCCTGTTGTCTACTGACTATTGACTTATGAGCGCAGTTACCGTATCTCGAATGGCTGCTCCTTCTCGTATGTCTTCTTCTTCTTCTTCCTTCGGAGGATGAACCAGATGATGACGGCGATCAATAGCAAGGCGAGAAGGACTCCAATGATGGCCCCAGCTATCTTGCCGCCGTTGTTCGATGCTAAACCCGGAAAGGAAACGAAGGGAAAGTGAGCCATTCATCGTTCGCAAGAGCGGAAGTTTCGAAGAACCGAGATGATGGAAACTCGCTGGATGCAAGCGAATACCCACAGGAGGAGACAGAGAGCCTGATGAAACAATCCGAACTTCCGACCCTGTTCTTCGCCGTACACTTATAGACACCGGAGTTATCCACGCTGGCGTTCCTCACTTTCAGAGTTCCCGCAGATATGTCTGCAAAAGGGAAAAGGGGCTTTTATTTAAAATCTGTAGCAAAATTAAAACAATTTAAACTTGCGTACTCCACACAGTCAGCACCGGAGGTCAGAACTGAACTGGTATCTTTAAGGGCCTGTCCCTCTTTGCGATTTTTTTCGGCGACTGGGGGCATCAGTGACTGGCGCCCGCAGTCGCCGACAAAACGTCAAACTGTATGACAATCTACGACAGGCTACGACACAGTCGAGGTCAAGCTGTGACAATCTGCGCCAGCCAACGTCACAGTTTCCAGGACCTCAGAGGCGACAACATATGACAGCGCCTATGACATCATGTGACCGCACAGACACCAAACAGCGACAGCCGAAGTCAACATACGTCCAGCCGCGACACTATACGGCAAGATACGACGGTCTGCGTCACTGCAAAATGAATTAGCCGAGGTCACGCGCAGGACAGCCTATGTCAGTGTGCGGCGGGGCGCGCCACATGACACGACATGCAGGCGTCGCGGAACGACATTCCAAACTCCAACGGCGACAAGGTGACACTGCGCGTGACTACAAGCATCACCCCGCGACAACCCCTTTTCAGGCTGTCGTCGAAAATGACGCCCAGGTGGGACAGCCCTTCATGGGCAACATCTGTCGACTGCCTAAGCAATTGTGTCTTGGTAATTGAGCGGTAAATCTAGACACCCGTTAAATGACATGAAAGTAACCTTCACCTCTCAGGTAGTTCAGGGCGGCACGGTGGCGCAGCGGTAGAGTTGCAGCCTCACAGCGCCAGAGACCCCGGGCTCGGTTCGATCCCGACTACGGGAGGTGCTGTCTGTTCCGAGTTTGCATGATCTCCCCTGACCTACGTGGGTTTTCTCCGGGTGCTCCGGTTTCCTCCCACATTCCAAAGACGTGCAGGTTTGCAGGTTGATTGGTGTCAGTAAAATTGTCCCCAGTGTGTGGTATAGTGCTCGTTTATCGGGAACGCTGGTCGGTGCGAACCCAGTGGGCCGATGGGCCTATTTCCGCGCTGTATCTCTAAACTAGGCTAGTTTGTTTCAGATTCCAACCACTATCCGAGTCACGATAAGGATTTCCTTTGATCCCTTCATAAGACACGGGAGGGGAATGAGGCCATTCAGCCCACCGGATCTAATCCATCATTCAATCATGGCAGATCTATCTTTCTCTCTCAACCGCATTCTCCTGCCTTCTCCCCATAACCCCCGACACCCGTACTAATCAAGAATTTATCTATCACTGCCTAAGAGATAGGCAGTGATAGATAAATTCTTGATTTAGTGAGGTTTGTTCCCACAGTGCAACGATGAGCGGGTTTGTAGTTTAAGGTGGACAAAAATGCCGGAGAAACTCAGTGGGTGATGCAGCATGTATGAAGCGAAGGAATAGGTGACGTTTTGGGTCGAGACCCTTCTTCAGACTGATGTGGAGGTGGGAGGGGGGGTGGAGGCGGGAAGAAGAAAGGAAAGGGCGGAGACAGTGGGCTGAGGGAGAGCTGGGAAGGGGAGGGGAAGGAGGGAGAAAGCAAGGACTACCTGAAATTGGAGAAGTCAATGTTCATACCGCTGGGGTGTAAACTGCCCAAGTGAAATATGAGGTGCTGCTCCTCCAATTTGTGGTGGGCCTCACTCTAGCCATGGAGGAGGCCCAGGACAGAAAGGTCGGAGTCGGAATGGGAGGGGGAGTTGAAGTGCTGAGCCACCGGGAGATCAGGTTGGTTATTGCGAACTGTGCGGAGGTGTTGGGCGAAGCGATCGCCAAGCCTACGCTTGGTCTCATCGATGTAGATCAGTTGACACCTAGAGCGGCGGATGCAATAGATGAGGTTGGAGGAGGTGCAGGTGAACCTCTGCCTCACCTGGAAAGACTGCTTGGGTCCTTGGATGGAGTCAAGGGGGGAGGTAAAGTGACAAGTGTAGCATTTCCTGCGGTTGCAAGGGAAAGTACCAGGGGAGGGGGTGGTTTGGGTGGGAAGGGACGAATTGACCAAGGAGTTACGGAGGGAGCGGTCTCTGCGGAAACTTTGTAGGTTAATTTAGTTTCGTTTAGAGGTACACAGTGGAAACAGGCCTTTTAAGAATCTTCCAATTGCCATCTTCAGTATACCCAATGACTTGGCCTCCACAACCGTCTGTGGAAATGAATGCCACAGACTCACCACCCTCTGGCAAAAGAAATTCCTCCTCATCTCCTTCCTAAAGGAACATCCTTTAATTCTGAGGCTGTGCCCTCTGGCCCTAGACTCTCCCACTAGTGGAAACATCCTCTACACAATCCACTCCATCCAGGCCTTTCACTAGTCGCCAAGTTTCAATGAGGCCCCCCCTTGTTGTTCCTCAACTTGTTTCTCCTTCCATGGCGTTGCCTCAACTGTTGCGCTGTGGACATATTCTTCTTTGAATTTTTTAATATACATTTACCCGCAATTGCAGTGGAAGGGAGCATGTGTGTAGATCCTTGCTTGGTCCAAAAATAGGTGATGGGAGGGGTGCCCACACTCAAACATTTCAATAACGCGTCTTTTCCAACTTCTTGGGTCCCATCCACAAGGCACGTTGGAGGCGACGGCTTCACTAGAGAGAGAAGTAACACGTTTTAGCCAAATGCACTCAAACCAACCAGGAGGATCGATGAACTGTTGGATCCTAAGATTGAGAACCTTTATTGCCTGGTTTCATGACAACAACCTTGAAGGGAAGTCTGAAGTCACCCGTTCAATAGACAATAGACAATAGGTGCAGGAGCAGGCCATTCGGACCTTTGAGCCAGCACCGCCATTCAATGTGATCATGGCTGATTATCGCCAATCAGTACCCCGTTCCTGCCTTCTCCCCATATCCCCTGACTCCGCTATCTTTAAGAGCCCTATCTAGCTCTTTCTTGAAAGTATCCAGAGAACCGGCCTCCACCGCCCTCTGACGCAGAGAATTCCACACTCACAACTCTCTGTGTGAAAAAGTGTTTCCTCATCTCCGTTCTAAATGGTTTACCCCTTAGTCTTAAACTGTGACCCCTGGTTCTGGACTCCCCCAACATCGGGAACATGTTTCCTGCCTCTAGCGTGTCCAAACCCTTAATAATCCTATATGTTTCAATAAAATTCCCTCTCATCCTTCTAAAGTGTACAAGCCCAGCCACTCCATTCTCTCAGCATATGACAGTCCCGCCATCCCGGGAATTAACCTTGTGAACCTTAGCTGCACACCCTCAATAGCAAGAATGTCCTTCCTCAAATTTCGAGACCAATGTAGATAGGGCTCTTAAAGATAGCAGAGTCAGGGGATATGGAGAGAAGCAAGGAATGATCAGCCGTGATCACATTGAATGATCAGCCGTGCTGGCTCGAAGGGCCGAATGGCCTACTCCTGCACCTATTGTCTATTGACTAATACAGTACACAATACTCCAGGTGTGGTCCCACTCGGGCCCTAAACAACTGCAGAAGGACTTCTTTGCTCCTGTACTCAACTCTCAGTCTGAAGAGGGTCTCGACCCAAAACGTCACCCATTCCTTCTGACTCTCAGTATGAATAAGGGTCTCGACCCGAAACGTCACCTATCCTGCCTGCGTTTGGCCTATGTCCTATCCATGTACCTGCCCAATTGTTTCTTAATCGTTGTGTTAGTCCCTGCCTCAACTATCTCATCCAGCAGCTCGTTCCATACACCCGCCACCCTTTGTGTGAAAAAGTTACCCCTCAAGTTCCTATTAAATCTTTCCCCCCTCACCTTAATCTATGTCCTCTGGTCCTCGATTCCCCTACTCTGGGCAAGAGACTCTGTGCATCTGCCCGATCTACTCCTCTCACTATTTTGTACATGATTTTTGTTCGTGCTAGACTATTCTATAAAAAAGGCACAAAGTGCTGGAGTAACTCAGCTGCCCAGGCAGCATCTCTGGTGAGCTTGGATAGGTGACATTTCAGGTCGGGACCCTTCAGAGATGCTGCCCGACCCTCTGAGGTACTCCAGCATTTTGTGTCTTTTTTTTGTGTGTAAACCAGCACCTGCAGTTCTTTGTTTCTACCCAACTGTTGTATTGTAACTGCTTCTACCCAACTATCACCCCCCCCCCTCCCACCCCCCCGGCTCTCAGTCTGAAGAAGGGTCTCGGCCCGAAACGCCACCTAAACCCCATGCCCTCTGGTCCTCGATTCCCCATACTCTGGGCAAGAGACACTGGTTGCGTCTACCCAATCTATTCCTCTCACGATTTGGGAGAGGATTGGAAATAGGAACCCGGCAAGCGGACCAGCAACACAAGAGGTTATGTTGCTTACTAGAAACGTCCAGCTTCATTGGTCTGGTTCTTGAACCAGGAGACTTCTTCACTTTGCAGTGGTACATGCCGGCATCGGTGGACCTCAGCCGTGTGATGTTGATGGAAGCGTCGCCGTTCTTGGGATCCATCGAGCTAAAATGCACGCGGCCTTTCATATTTTCCACACTGGTCTCGTAGACCCTGTCTCCAGAATAGTCGATGATCTGGTTCAACAAAGGGGGCAGAATCACATCAAGGTTACGTGGCCAATTTCAACTGATTCAAGATATGTTTTCAAGAGAGAGTTGGATACAGGTCTTATGGCTAACGGAATCAAGGGATGTGGGGAGAAAGCGGGGGGTGGGGGGGGGGGGGGGGGGGGGGGGGGGACACTGATTCAGGATGATCAGCCATGATGAATAAATGAATGAATAAGTTTATTGGCTAAGTATTCACATACAAGGAATTTGCCTTGGTGCTCTGCCCGCAAGTGACAACATGACATAGTGACAGTTAGGAATGACATATAAAAGATTAAACGTTAATAATAAAACATTATTGATTAAACATGTGAATGAAATAAAATATACCAGAGCAATTGAGCAAATGATCATATTGAATGGTGGTGCTGTCTCAAAGGGCTGAATGGCCTACGCCTGCACCTATTTTCTGAGCTTCTATGTTGCTTTAGCATCCTGCAGTCATGAAATCAAATCCTTTCAATTCAAGCAATGAAATAGTTTGGGACATAAAGGTTCTTCTCTGTAATGGTGGCCCTATTATCTGCCAGGGTTAGCAGAGTGACAGAGAGTCACAGCGTATCATGCAGTGTGAAAACAGGCCAACATCAGGCTAATGTGCCCATGCATGTAGATGTTTGGCCCATATCCCTCTATCCATGTACCTGTCCAGTCAAGAGTGTTTAATTGTTATAGGTGTGAACAATAATTAATATCATTGATCTCCTAATTTGAGGAAGGACATCCTTGTGATTGAGGCAGTGCAGTGTAGGTTCACGAGATTGATCCCTGGGATGGCGGGACTGTCATATGAGGAAAGATTGAAAAGACTAGGCTTGTATTCACTGGAGTATAGAAGGATGAGGGAGATCATATGGAAACATATAAAATTATAAAAGGACTGGACAAGCTAGATGCAGGAAAAATGTTCCCAATGTTTGGTGAGTCCAGAACCAGGGGGGCCACATTCTTAGAATAAAGGGGAGGCCATTTAAGACTGAGGTGAGAAAAAATGTTTTCACCCAGAGAATTGTGAATTTGTGGAATTCCCTGCCACAGAGGACAGTGGAGGGCAAATCACTGAATGGATTTAAGAGAGTTAGATAGAGCTCCAGGGGCTAGTGGAGTCAAGGGATATGGGGAGAAGGCAGGCACGGGTTATTGATAGCGGACGATCAGCCATGATTACAATGAATCGCGGTGCTGGCTCGAAGGCCGAATGGCCTCCTCCTGCACCTATTGTCTATGTTTCTATGGGACGTTTGTCGGTTAATTGGCTTTTGCAAATTGTCCCTAGTGTGTAGGATAGCACTGGTGTACAGGGTGATCGCTGGTCTGCACGGACTTGGAGGGCCGAATGGCCTGTTTCCACGCTGCATCTCTAAACTAAACCACCCTCTGTGTAAAAGAGTTGCCCCTCGGGTTCCTTTTCGTGCTCACCTTAAATCTTCACCCTCTCCCCTTACAGGTTGTACAAAAATCATACGTTTAGTTAAGAGGCACAGCGCGGCAACAGGCCCTTCGGCCCACCAAGTAGGTATGTTACAATACCTACCTTTAGCGGCGCTGCAGTTCTGCCGCTCCCCGTGTGCGCGACTTTGGCGCCTTTCAGAGGGGGGCGGGTTTAAAATGCCGTTTTTCCCTAGACAGTCCAAATCGATCCATGTCAGGCGATTTCGTCGCTAAAGAGAAATCGCTCCGACATTTGTTATATGAAGCTATTTTAAACTGCGCTAGATCATTTATTAACTAGAGTAGTTTAAAAATCATCTTCTAAAGCCCTGAACGCCGACAGCAGAACGGACCTAACGTAGGCGATAAAAGTAAAGTGGATAGGTATATGGACGTGAAGGGAATGGAGGGGTATGGTCTGAGTGCAGGTAGATGGGACTAGGGGAAAACAAATGGTCGGCACGGACTGGAAGGGCCGAGAGGGCCTGTTTCTGTGCTGTAATTGTTATGGTTATATGGTTAAAAGAAGGTACACAGTTTAATTTTACATAAAAACATGCTTCTTAGGAAGCATTTAATCAAATTTTCATCATGCGAAAAGGGGACAAAAAAAAAAAACAAACCGGCTGTATTTTTCCTGCCGACTGGGGGTTTATATTCACCGCAAACCGCAACGTTCCAATCTACCGCGTTCCACTAAAACCCACTCGCAACTTGATTTAAATGGCCATTAATTTACAGGAAGTAAACACTAAATTCCTTCCATTTGGCCTATAAATTCATGAAAATTAGATTTAAAAATCATGTTATATTGTGGATTATTGTGTGAATGTTATTTGGACACTTAGGCAATTTAAAAATGTTTATCATTTCTTAAGAAATGGATAGATGCTTAGATCTAGTAATTGAATTTTGTAATTAGCTACAATTAGGTAACTAATTATATGCTTTAATTTCAGGTCATCCAAGTAAGGTTGTTTCATATTTGTTTCAGAATGCTTCAATCTATAATAACTGAAAATTTCATTAAGTTCTCTTAATTTTTAAGAAAGATGTGCTTTTTTTTAAAATTATTATTTTTAAAAAATTTAAATACAGTAGTCTGGTACTTAAGTACCTAATACATAAATACATATTCTCATTCTTGTACAACTTCATTTTTAGTTCAATAATAAAAGAACAGTGAGAGAAAAAAGAAATAAAGAGTGTCTGAATAGATAGACAAGCGAGTAGAAGCAGAAAACAAAAAAAATAAATAAAGGACAGAGGTGAGAAGTTAAAAGATTGAAAGAGAAGGAAAAAGTAAAAAGAAGAGAGAGATTAGGAGAGATCTACCTATCTCATATTTTTGCCCATCCGTCACCCAGTTCTAAACATTTAATTTCTAAGGTTATGTTATGTTGCACCATATGCTTGTATAAAGTTGATAAACGGAGACCAAATCTTTAAGAATTGGTCTACTTTGCCTAGTAAGAGGAATCTCATTTCTTCAAGATGGAGCGTTTCAGACATGTTTGAGATCCACATTTTGAATGTTGGCGTAGGTGCGTTTTTCCAAAATTTAAGTATAAGTTTTTTCGCTGTTATTAGACCATAATTAAGAAAAGCTTCTTGGAAATATAGTTAGTTTACTTCCCTCTTCCATTGATACAAAGATAATCAATTCAGTATTGGGGTTCAATTTTGTGTTAAATAGTTTTGTAAAAATTCCAAAAATTTCATTCCAAAATGTATACAGTTTTGTACAAGAGATAAAGGAATGTGCTATAGTGGCATTTTGAGTTAGACATTTGTCACAGATGGGGGAAACATTTGAAAATATTTTTATTCAGTCTTGTTTTCGAATAATATAATCTATGTAAAATTTTAAATTGAATTAGGTTATGTCTTACATTCATTGAACATTTGTTTACATATAATAAATTTTTATCCCATCTATCGTTCGGAATTTTTATCAATAACTCTTGTTCCCAGTCTCTTCTAATTGCTTCTGTCGTTGGTGTTTCTATATTTAGAATTATATTATATAAGTAAGATATTAAATTGCTTGATTCTGCCTTTCTATTCATTCCTTCCTCCAGTAGATCTGGGGTTAAAGTTTGATATCCTTGTATATACTTTTTCAAATAATCTTGAATTTGAAGGTATTTGAAATATTGATTACTTTTCAAATTATATTTTAGTTGTAATTGTTGGAATGATAAAAGTTTTCCCATTTCATACATATCTCCCATCATTTTAATTCCTAAAATGATGGGAGATATGTTAACGTTTTATCAATAATGGATGGTTTGAATGAGGGATTATTAGCTATTGGAGAAAGAAGCGATAATTTTCTTAATTTTAAAGTTAATTTTATTTGTTTCCAAATTCGTATTATACTATGAATAATTGGATTCTTCTTGTATATTACATTGTTCAGTTTTATTGGAGAAAGAAGGATCGCTCCTATATTATAAGGGGAACAATCCTCTTTCTCCATTCTTATCCAATCTACCTGTTGGGCAGAACTGTCCAACCAGTAGATTATATTTTTAATATTCACTGCCCAATAATAATACAATAAGTTAGGGAGTGTCAGTCCCCCTGATTCTTTAGATTTACACAAGTGGTTTTAAAAAAAAAAAATTGTTTTATGTGCTTTTAACTGTCCTTGATCACAGCTTTTGAGTTAAGTCAATGGAAAGTCAATGGGGAACAAGATGCTAATTTCCGAGTATGAAAATGGCTATAACTTTTTTAATACTGAAGATATGAATGTGAATTAGGTGTCAAATTAAACTTCTTTTTATGCTTTATCTGATGGGATAAATTGCAGACTTGATTTTAAAAATCTCAACATTTTGTAACATTGCTACACCGAGTCTGCACCGACCAGCGATCCCCGCACATTAACACTATCCTACACCCACGAGGAACGATTTACACATTCACCGAGCCAATTAACCTACAAACCTGCACGTCTTTGGAGTGTGGGAGGAAACCGGAGACCTCGGGGAAAACCCACGCGGGTCAAGGGGAGACAGACAGCACGGAGATCGTTAGTCGGGATGGACCCCGGGTCTCCGTGAGGCAGCGACTCTACCGCTGCGCCACCGTGCCATCCTACATTGGGAATTGCTATCCGTTGGTGGCCATACTAGCCGCTAGGGTTAGCAGAGTGGCTACGAGTCGGATGGTTTTGCAGCATGGAAACAGGCCCATTCACAAAAAATGAATTTGCAAGTCGAATAAGTAACAAGGAAAGCCAATGCAAGGCTAGTGTTTTTTTCGAGAGGACTAGACTACAAAAACAGGGATGTGAAGCTGAGGCTCTATAGGGCGCTGGTCAGGCTGCGTTTGGAGCGTTGTGAGCAGTTTTGGGCCCCATGTATGAGGTGGGGATGTGCTGGCATTGGAGAGGGTCCAGAGGAGGTTTATGAACATGCAGAGTGGGAAGGGGAGTTGATGTGCCTCGGAATGGGAGGGGGAGGGGGAGTTGAAGTGCTGAGCCACCGGGAGATCAGGTTGGTTACTGCGAACCGAGCAGAGGATTTATACGTACAATGATTTGGGAAGCAGTTGGATCTGGTGGAGTCCTTGACCACTCGATGTCCAGTGGGCCAATGTCCGCGCTGTCCAGTGTGAACTGGCAGCGTAACATCACACTGTCGCCCACAGCTTTCTCCTCTGGATCTGGACTGGGGAGGATCTCCAAGCTCTTCGTCCATCCTGTATGAACACACCAAGAAAAGTGGTATTCAGATACACTTTTAAGTTTAGTTTCGAGATAAACAGCCTGGTAACAGTCCCTTCGGCCCACCGAGTCCGCACCGGCCAGCGATCCCCGCACACTAACACCATCCTACAATACACCAGGGCAGGGGTCGGAGAGATGATGTGGGTCTTTGATGATGTTGGCAGCCGTCACTGCCTCAAAAAGACTGGCAGCATCATCAAGGACCCACGCCATCCTGGCCACACACTCATCTCTCCGCTGCCATCAGGTAGAAGGTACAGGAGCCTGAAATCTGCAACATCCAGGTACAGTCATCAGGCTATTAAACACAACTTCAAACAAACTCTGAACTATAACAGCGTATTATTACTATTGCACTTTATCTGTTTATTTATTGTGTAAATATATATATATATATATATATTTTATATATATATATATATGGTCTATGGTATACAGACACCCCAACAGAAAGATAACCACAATAATTTGCGTACAGTTTTGGTCTCCAAATCTGAGAAAAGTGAGAGAGCGTCTCACCGAACTCCCATCGTAGGCACGATAATGGCACAGCGACGCAGCGGGTAGAGTTGCTGCCTCACAGCGCCAGAGACGCGGGTTCGATCATGACTACGGGGGCTGTCTGTTCGGAGTTTGCACGTTCTCCCCGCGACCTGCGTGGGTTTTCTCCGGGTGCTCCGGTTTCCTCCCACACTGTAAATTGTCCCTGGTGTGTGTAGGATGGCGCGAGTGTACGGAGTGACGGCTGGTCGGTGCGGTCTCGGTGGGCCAAAGGGCCAGTCTCCGCGCTGTATTTCTAAAGTCTAAAGGCGGACTAAAGGAGGACAAATGTCTATGCACAGGCAGGGCCAGGGAATCAGTGAAACAGCCAATAATATTGTAGTCACTGATTGCAGTTGTGCCTCATGTAGAAGCCAATGCAGAACTTGGAAAGCAACCAACACAATCAGACCATTTACTCCCTCATCATCTCCTCTCCCCTCTCCAGTAGGGGATAAGATTAAAAAAGCTCGTATCACCAGATAGATTTTAGACTTTAGATTTTAGAGATACAGTGCAGAAACCGGCCCCTCGACCAGCCAAGTCCATGCCAACCAGCGATCGCCCCGTTCACGAGGATTATCCTACACACACTAGGGACAATTTTACCGCCAATTAACCTACAAACCTGCACGTCTTTTGTGTGTGGGAGGAAAACCGGACACCCGGAGAAAACCCACGGGGAGAACGTACAAACTCCGTACAGACAGCACCGCTAGTGAGAATCAAACCCGGGTCTCTGGCGTTGTGAGGCAGCAACTCTACCACTGCGCCACCCATCTGATTTAGGAACAGCTTCTTCCCCACTGTTATCAGACCATTGTTTGCACCTCATAAACTAAAGGTGTAGACCCAATCTTCCATCCTACCTTGCTGTGGCCCTTGAAACTTTTTGTTATCTACACTTTCTTTGGAGCTGTAACGTTATAACACTGAAACTCTAGATTCTAAACCTCGGTATTTTTCTCTTTGCACTTCCTATTGTACTTTTGAATAAGGGGTAAGCCATTTAGAACGGAGATGAGGAAACATTTTTTCACACAGAGAGTTGTGGGTCTGTGGAATTCTCTGCCTCAGAGGGCGGTGGGGGCCGGTTCTCTGGATGCTTTCACGAGAGAGCTAGATAGGGCTCTTAAAGATAGCGGAGTCAGGGGATATGGGGAGAAGGCAGGAACGGGGTACTGATTGGGGATGATCAGCCATGATCACAGTGAATGGCGGTGCTGGCTGGAAGGGCCAAATGGCCTACTCCTGCACCTATTGTGTATGTTTAAGTACTTTTCATGCATTGTTGTGATTGACATGTATGTTCATGCTGGGAGCATGATGGCGTGCGTGAATGTACGCTTGCACACGCATTTACGCTGTGATGCCATTGACCACAGATGGCTTCATAGAGTGGCACGGTGGCAGAGTTGCATCATCATGGATTAGGGGATTGAAGGCTCTGTGGCCAAGTTTGCAGATGGTGCTAAGATAGGTGGAGGGGCAGGCAGTGTAGAGGAAGCAAGGACTCGGTAGAAGGACTTGTACAGGTGAGGAGCGTGGGCAGAGAAGTGGCCGATGAAATTCAGTGTAGCAAAGCGCAGAGTCATGCACTTGGGTAATAAGAATGAAGGTGTCGATTATTTTCTGAATGGGGAGAGAATCCAGAAATCAGATTTGCAAAGGGACTTGGAAGTGCTGGTGCAGGATTCCCAAAAAGTGAATTTGCAAGTCAAATTGGTAGTTAGGAAGGCAAATGCAATGCTAGCATTTATGTCAAGAGGACTGGAATACAGAAACAGAGATGTAATGCTGAGGCTCCATAAGGTGCTGGTCAGGCCGCATTTGGAATATTGTGAGCAAATGTGGGCCCCATATCTGAGGAAGGATGTGCTGGCTCTGAAGAGGGTCCAGAGGAGGTTTACAAGTACGATCCCAGGAATGAGTGGGTTAGCATATGATGAGCATTTGTCGGCACTGGGCCTGTACTCACTGGAGTTTAGAAGGTTGAGGAGGGACCTCAATGAAACTTACCGAATAATGAAAGGCCTGGATTGAGTGGATGTGGAGAGGATTTCCACTGGTGGGAGAGTCTAGGACCAGAGGTCACAGCCTCAGAATTAAAGGGCGCTCTTTTAGAAAGGAGGTGAGGAGGAACTTCTTTACTCAGAGGGCAGTTAATCTGTGGAACTCATTGCCACAGAGGGCTGTGGAGGTCAAGTCAGTGGATATTATTAAGGCAGAGATACACCAATTCTTGATTAGAACGGGTGTCAAGGGCACCGCCATTCAAGATGATCATGGCTGATCATCCCCAATCAGTACCCCGTTCCTGCCTTCTCCCCATATCCCCTGACTGCTATTTTTAAGAGCCCCATCTAACTCTCTCTTGAAAGCATCCAGAGAACCTGGCCTCCACCGCCCTCTGAGGCAGAGAATTCCACAGACTTGGACTTGGATTGGACTCGATGGGCCGAATGGCCTAATTCTACACCTATATGGTGAACTTGTGAAGTTTCAGTGCGCGGGGGGGGGGGGGGGGGGGGCGGACGGACCGTGCATCATGAGTCAGATGTACACTGAAAAGCTTCTGTTGCGTGCTAGCCGGTCAGTGGAGAGATAGGAAGATGGACCCGGAGATAGGCAGAGCAGTTGGAAGCAGAGGGGGAGGGGATGTGGTGCGTGCAACCCTAGGATAGCTCGTCGTTAGTTGGAAGTAGGAGCTGGAGGGGTGTAAGTGATAGGGGGGGAAGAGAGGGGGAGGGGGGTAGAGAGGGAGAGTGGGGTAGAGAGGGGGAGGGGAGAGAGGGAGGGGGGAAATGGAGAGGGGGAGGGGATGGAGAGGGGGAGGGGATGGAGAGGGGGGAGGGGGGATGGGAGGGGGGAGGGGGGAGAGGGGGGAGGGGGGAGGGGAGAGGGGGGGGAGAGAGGGATAGGGGAGGGGGCGAGAGTGAGAACGAGAAAGAGAGAGAACAAGAAAGAGAGAGAGAATGAGAAAGAAAGAGACAGAGGGGGGAGAGAGAACGAAAGAAAGAGAGAGAGAGAAAGAGAAAGAGAAAGAGAAAGAGAAACTGGCATAGAAACACACACACACACTCAGAAAATGCAAGAAACTCAGCTGGTGTGTGGCAGCTTCTGGGTGGGAGCAACAGAATCAGTGGGGAGGGGTGGAGGAGATAAGAGAGAAAGCGAGAGAGAGAACGAAGGAATGCGAGAGAAAAAGCAGTCAGATGGATAAACTGGCATAGAAACACACACACTCTCACACACACACTCTCTCTCACACACACTCACACACACGCTCACACACACGCTTACACACACACACCCACACTCTCACTCTCTCACACACACGCTCACACACTCACACACACACTCACACTCTCTCTCACACACACACGCTCACACACACATACAGTCAGCATTTAATACGCATGCAGCAAAAAGTTATCTGGTAATTCATAGAATCATAGAAAGTAGGTGCAGGAGTAGGCCATTCGGCCCTTCGAGCCTGCACCGCCATTCAATATGATCATGGCTGCTCATCCAACTCAGTATCCTGTACCTGCCTTCTCTCCATACCCCCTGATCCCTTTAGCCACAAGGGCCACATCTAACTCCCACTTAAATATAGCCAATGAACTGGCCTCAACTACCTTCTGTGGCAGAGAATTCCACAGACTCACCACTCTCTGTGTGAAAAAAGATCTTCTCATCCAAAAAGATCTTCTCATCCTTATCCTTAAACTGTGACCCCTTGTTCTGGAGTTCCCCAACATCGGGAACAATCTTCCTGCATCTAGCCTGTCCAACCCCTTAAGAATTTTGTAAGCCTCTATAAGATCCCCCCTCAATCTCCTAAATTCCAGCGAGTACAAGCCGAGTCTATCCAGTCTTTCTTCATATGGAAGTCGTGCCATCCCAGGAATCAGTCTGGTGAACCTTCTCTGTACTCCCTCTATGGCAAGATTAGGAGACCAAAACTGTACGCAATACTCCAGGTGTGGCCTCACCAAGGCCCTGTACAACTGCAGTAGAGCCTCCCTGCTCTTGTACTCAAATCCTCAAATCCCTTTGCTATGAATTCTGTCGCAACATGCTTGCACATTACATCTCTGCTGCAAGCTGATAACATGACTGGCCTCATATTGTGCACGAGCATCTGGAAGCCCATGACTTAGTTGGTGCGTCCGCGCCTGGTATCATGGGATCATCACAACAACACTCAAGGCCTATATTTACCCAACAAGTACATGGTGGCTGCCGGTGAAACAATCCACACCCCCTTGCAGGTTCTCCAGAAGCTGCTGATTATCGGTCTACTGGATTCAGAAAGAACTGCAGATGGTCGATTCTTTCGCTCCATACATGCTCCCTCACCCACTGAGTTTCTCCAGCATTTTTGTCAACTTCCTACTCCATGTCTCTTCTAGACGGTCATATGATTCTGATCTCACTTCTTTCACAAGAGTCTCACCACAAAATGCTGGAGTAACTCAGCGGGTCAGGCAGCATCTCTGGAGAACATGGATAGGTGATCCATGGATAGGACAGTCTAACTGCTGAGCCTTCACCAATATCACGTGCGTTTTCTCCGATTGGCTTCTGTAAATTGCCCCCAGTGTAGAGCACTGGTGATCGATGTTCGGCTTGGACAGTGGCCAAAGTGCCTGTTTCCACGCTGTGTCGCTAAACAAAACTATACTAGTTTAGTTTGGTCTAGTTTACTAAACTAGATTAGCCTAGGCACGGCATGGAAACAAGCCCTTTAGCCTCCCGGGTCCACGCCGACTAGCGATCACCCGGACGCCAGTTTTATCTTACACACTGGGGACAATTTACAGAAGCAAATTAACCTACTGATCTGCACGTCTTTGGAGTGCTGGAGGAAACTGGAGCACCCGAGGAAAACCTCAAGCAGGTCACGGGGAGAACGTACAAACTCCGTGCAGACGTCACCCGTGGTCAGGGTCAAACCAGGTGCTTGCCGCTATGCAGCAGTAACTCTACTGCTGTGTCACTGTGTCACCCCAAAATGAACCGCAAAATGTGTTGTATTTTGAGAAGTTACAGTGAACCAGGGCAGCACATACACAGTAAATGGCAGCTTAGAGTTTAGATTAGAGATACAGCGCGGAAACAGGCCCTTCGGCCCACCGGGTCCGCGCCGACCAGCGATCCCTGCACATTAACACTATCCTACACCCACTAGGGACAATTTTTAAGCATACACCGAGCCAATTAACCTACAAACCTGTACGTCTTTGGAGTGTGGGAGGAAACCGAAGATCACGGAGAAAACCCACGCAGGTCACGGGGAGAACATACAAACTCCGTACGGACAAGCACCCGCAGTCGGGATGGAACCCGGGTCTCCGGCGCTGAATTCGCTGTAAGGCAGCAACTCTACCGCTGCGCCACCGTGCCGAGGTGGGGCTAAGGTGGGTGTTATAGAACAGAGAGACCTTGGCTGCAAGTGCGAAGTTTGCTGCAACTGGTGACACACTTTGACAGGGTGAAGAAGAGTTCGGTTTCAGTCTAGTTTATTGTCGCGTGTACCGAGGTACAGTGAAAAGTTTTGTTGCGTGCTAACCAGTCAGCGGAAAGACAATACATGATTACAATCGAGCCATTCAGTGTACAAATACAGGATAAGGGGATAACGTTTAGTGCAAGGTAAAGCCAGCAAAGTCCGATCAAGGATAGTCCAAGGGTTCCCAAAGAGGTGGATAGTAGTTCAGCACTGCTCTCTGGTTGTGGTAGGATGGTTCAGTTGCCGGATAACAGCTGGGAAGAAACTGGCCCTGAACGTTTCAGTTCAAGACCCTTCTTCACACTCCAGAGACGCTTCCTGACCTATTAAGTTATTCCAGCATTTTGAGTCCTTTTTTATAATCCAGCATCTGCAGTTCCTTGTTTCTCCAGAGATGCTGCCTGACCCGCTGAGTTACTCCAGCACTCTGTGAAACGTCACCTATCCATGTTCTCCACAGATGCTGCCTGACCCGCTGAGTTACTCCAGCACTCTGTGAAACGTCACCTATCCATGTTCTCCACAGATGCTGCCTGACCCGCTGAGTTACTCCAGCACTCTGTGAAACGTCACCTATCCATGTTCTCCACAGATGCTGCCTGACCCGCTGAGTTACTCCAGCACTCTGTGAAACGTTCACACGGATTTCGCTGGACTGGATGGTTTGAGTGATAAGGGGCTCATTATCACTTATCCCACAGCCAGAAATGGACCATTGTGGGCTCCACCTTTGCTTGATCATCGTTGCTTTTTGCTTATCTTTCATTCATTTCTCCCAAGTGCCGTCTATAACTCTCAGTCGGAAGAGAGGTCTCGCCCCTAATTTGAGGAAGGACATTCTTCCTATTGAGGGAGTGCAGCGTAGGTTTACAAAGTTAATTCCCGGGTTGGCGGGACTGTCATATGCTGAGAGAATGGAGCGGCTGGGCTTGTACACTCTGGAGTTTAGGATGAAGGATGAGAGGGGATCTCATTGAAACATATAAGATTATTAAGGGCTTGGACACGCTAGAGGCAGGAAACATGTTCCCGATGTTGGGGGAGTCCAGAATCAGGGGCCACAGTTTAAGAATAAGGGGTAAGCCATTTAGAACGGAGACGAGGAAACACTTTTTCACAGAAACACAGAGTTGTAAGTCTGTGGAATTCTCTGCCTCAGAGGGTGGTGGAGGCCAGTTCTCTGGGTACTTTCGAGAGAGCTAGATAGGGCTCTTAAAGATAGCAGTCAGGGGGTATGGGGAGAAGGCAGGGACGGGGTACTGATTGGGGATGATCAGCCATGATCACATTGAATGGCGGTGCTGGCTAGAAGGGCTGAATGGCCTCCTCCTGCACCTATTGTCTATTGTCCCGAAATGCCACCTACTCCTTTTCTCCAGCGATGAATGCCCTCATTGAACAGCTCAGAGTTCAAGAGCTTGAAGGAAATGTCTCGACTGTACAAATCATTTATCCTCCAGTATACGCTGATGTCCAGTGAACCTACCCCCCCCCTTCACTCCCTCGCACATTCCCCACCGTCTGCTGATTAACTCCCACTCGGTGCCTTTTGAACACCTAGTCTCCATTCCCTATGATGGGACAATAAAATGCTGGAGTAACCCGCTGAGTTACCCCAGCATCTCGTGTCCGTCTGCAGTTCCTTCCTACACATGCTCTCAATTTCCCTCACAGCTAGGGTCGCCAACTTTCTCACTCCCAAATAAGGGACAAAAGGTCAAAATACGGGACAAGAAATGCTACACTTGTCCCTTCACCTCCCCCCCTCCACTCCTTTCAGGGACCCAAGCAGTCCTTCCAGGTCCGACAGAGGTTCACCTGCACCTCCTCCAACCTCACATACTGCATCCGCTGCTCCAGATGCCAGATGATCTATATCAGTGAGGCCAAGCGGAGGCTTGGCGATCGTTTCGCCGAACACCTCCACTCGGTCCGCAATAACCAACCCGACCTCCCGGTGGCTCAGCACTTCAACTCCCATTCCGTATCCGACCTCTCGGTCCTAGGCCTCCTCCACGGCCAGAGTGAGCAACACCGCAAGTTGGAGGAACAGCACCTCATATTCCGCTTGGGGAGTCTGCATCCTCTGGGCTTGAACATTGAATTTTATCAATTCATTTAACCCTTGCTGTCTCCTCGCCTTCCCACTTCTCCCTCAGCCCTCGGGCCCTGGCATTCCCTCTCTTTCCCCCACCCTAGTCGCACTAGCTTCTCATTTTCACACCACAAACAGCTTACAATGGCTTGTTCCCTTTATCATCGATACTTTTTTGCATATCTTTCATTCATTGTTCTTTATCTCTCCACATCACCGTCTTATATCTCTCGTTTCCCTGATCCCTGACCAGTCTGAAGAAGGGTCTCGACCTGAAACGTCGCCTATCTCCTTCGCACCTTAGATGCTGCAGCACCCGCTGAGTTTCTCCAGCCTTTTGTGTAACCCTTGATTCTTCATTAGTTGGTGTGCCAGAGATTATGGGGAGAAGGCAGCAGAATGGGGTTAGGAGGGAGAGGTAGATCAATCATGATTGAATGGCAGAGTTGATGGGCCGAATGGCCTAATTCTACTCCTAACACTTATGACCTCATGACCTTATAAGGATCTTGGAGAAACAAGGAAGAAAGAAACTAGAAAGTAGTGTGAAAGAAAGGTCTCGGCCCAAAACAGCACCAATCCATGTTCTCAAAGGTAGACACAAAATGCTGGAGTAACTCAGCAGGACAGGCAGCATCTCTGGAAAGAAGGAATAGGTGATGTTTTGGGTCAGAACCCTTCTTCAGACTGGGTAACCTTTTCCGTTGAAAGGCAGTCTGAAGAAGGGTTCCGTTCCGAAACGTGTTCAGTGAAGCGATCGCCGTGCCTGTGCTTGGTCTCGCCGATGTACAGGAGTCCACACCTGGAACAGCGGATACAGTAGATGAGGTTGGAGGAGGTGCAAGTGAACCTCTGCCTCACCTGGAAGTCTGTTTGGGTCCTTGGATGGAATCGAGGGTGGGGGGAAGGTAAAGGGACAGGTGTTACATCTCCTGGGGTTGCAGGGGAAAGTACATGGGGAGGGGGTGGTTTGGGTGGGAAGGGACGAGTTGACCAGGGAGTTTCGGAAGGGAATGGTCTCTGCGGAAAGCAGAAAGGGGTGGAGATGGGAGGATGTGGCCAGTAGCGGGATCCAGTTGGCGGTGGTGAAAATGTTGGAGGATTATATGCTCGTTATGTGGCACAACATGTCACCCATTCCTTTTAAACTATTTTCAGGCAACTGAGGAAGGGGTCTCGTGAAGGCCCGAAAACGTCACCCATGGTTCCTTGAAACTAGTAGACTAGGGTGGGAGGGATAAACAATAGACAATAGGTGCAGGAGTAGGCCATTTGGCCCTTCGAGCCAGCATCGCCATTCAATGTGATCATGGCTGATCATCCCCAATCAGTACCCCGTTCCTGCCTTCTCCCCATATCCCCTGACTCAGCTATCTTTAAGAGCCCTATCTAGCTCTCTCTTGAAAGTATCCAGAGAACCGGCCTCCACCGCCCTCTGAGGCAGAGAATTCCACAGACTCACCACTATCTGTGAGAAAAAGTGTTTCCTCATCTCCGTTCTAACGTCTGCCTGACCCGCTGAGTTACTCCAGCATTTTGTGTCTCTGGATGATCGAACATTGCCCGCACAATTCCAATAGGGAGGAACTGCAGATGCTGGTTTACACCGAAGATGGACACAAAATGCTGGAGTAACTCAGCGGGACTGGCGGCATCCCTGGAGAGAAGGGATGAGTGACGTCTCGGGTCGAGTAACAATTAGCAGATCGAGACTCATTTTGGAAGGCTGCCCTGGCGATCACAGCCACGCCGAAACCTTATCAACAAGGCTGAAACTTCAACTGTCAATGAGTGGTGAGAAGGGAACAATAACTGGTATCGGTGTTCACCATACAGGAAGCAAAGCCGTGAGGCACACACAGCACAGAGTCCACAGGTAATAGACCGACATGAAACACTGCCCTGGTCAATTATTTACAACCACCCAAGCCCAGTGCCAGTTGTTTAAACAGGAACTGGAAAATCGATGGTAAACATCGATGCTGGAGAAACTCAGCGGGTGAGGCAGCATCTATGGAGCGAAGGAATAGGTGACGTTTAGGGTCGAGACCCTTCTTCAGACTGATGTGGGGGTGGGGGGGGGGGGGGGGAGCGGGAAGAAGAAAGGAAGATGCGGAGACAGTGGGCTGTGGGAGAGCTGGGAAGGGGAGGGGAAAAAGGGAGAAAGCAGGAACTACCTGAAATTGGAGTAGTCAATGTTCATACCACTGGGGTGTAAACTGCCCAAGCGAAATACGAGGTGCTGCTCCTTCAATTTACGGTGGGCCTCACTCAGGCCTAGTGGCAGATTCAGAAGCTCCAAACCTGAATAACTCTGGTCTGAAGAAGCGTCACCTATTCCTTCTCTCCAGAGATGCTGCATGTCCCGCTGAGTCACTCCAGCTTTTTGTGTCTCGCACCAAACCCGAGGATCCTATGCGAGGATGTTTCCAGGGCTAGAGGATGTGAGCTGTAGGGAGAGGTTGCGTAGGCCGGGTCCCTATTCCTTGGAGCGCAGGAGGATGAGGGGTGATCTTATAGAGGTGTACAAAATCATGAGAGGAATAGATGCACAGAGTCTCTTAGCCATAGTAGGGGAATTGAGGACCAGAGGACATAGGTTCAAGGTGAAGGGGAAAAGATTTAATAAGAATCCGAGCGGTAACCTTTCCACACAAAAGGATGGTGAGTGTATGGAATGAGCTGCCAGAGGAGGTAGTTGAGGCTGGAACTATCCCAACGTTCAAAAAACAGTTAGACAGGTACATGGACAGGACAGGTTTGGAGGGAAATGGACCAAACGCAGGCAGGTGGGACTAGTGTAGCTGGGATATGTTGGCCAGTGTGGGCAAGTTGGGCCGAAGGGCCTGTTTCCACACTGTATCACTCTATGACCTGCTCCCTTCTACTGACAGCGAACACTGTGGTGCAGCGAGTAGAGCCGCTGCCTCACAGCGCCAGAGACCCCGGTTCGATCCTGACCTCGGGTGCTGTCTGTGTGTGGAGTTTGTGTCCTTGGTGCCCATCTCATCTCCCTTTACTTTAGTTTAGTTTAGTTTATAGATACAGCATGGAAACATTTCCCTTCGGCCCACCGAGTCCGCGCCGACCAGCGATCCCCGCACACTAACACCATCCTACACACACTAGGGACAATTTACAATTTTTACCCAAGCCAATTAACCGACAAGCCCGTACATCTTCGGAGTGTGGGAGGAAGCCGGAGCACCCGGAGAAAACGCGCGCGGTCGCAGGGAGAACGTACAAACTCCGTACAGACAGCACCTGTAGTCAGGATCGAACCCGGGTCTCTGGCGCTGTGAGGCAGCAACTCTACCGCTGCGCCACCGTGCCGCCGTATACGTCCAATTCACCTCTACCCCATTGCAGATGTTGGGTTTTGTCAATGGAACTGGTGCGATGGAACTGCTACAATGCTGTGGTCAGGGGTTACGGGCAGGAGAATGTGTTGAGCCATGATTGAATGGCGGTGTTGACTTGATGGGCCGAATGGCTTAATTCTGCTCCGATCACTTATGACCTTATGAACACTTCTGGGATCACGGTTTCACAGAGGTAATCACTGCACAGGTTCGATCCCGACCACAGGTGCTGTCTGTACGGAGTTTGCACATTCTCCCCGTGACCTGCGTGGGTTTTCTCCGAGATTTTCGGTTTCCCCTCACACTCCAAAGACGTGCAGGTTTGTAGGTTAATTGGCTTGGGTTTATCTACTTGGTATAAGTGTAAATTGGCCCTTGCGTGTGTAGGATAGTGTTAATGTGCGGGGATCGCTGGTCGGTGCGGACTCGGTGGGCTGTATTTCTAAACTAAACACTGTGAACTATATTCTGCAGATAGACACAAAAAGCTGGAGTAACTCAGCCGGACAGGCAGCATCTCTGGAGAGATAGAATGGGTAACGTTTCGGGTCGAGACCCTTCTTTGGGTCGAGACCCTTCCACAGACTCACAGAGAGTTGTGAGTCGTTGGAATTCTCTGCCTCAGAGGGCGGTGGAGGCCGGTTCTCTGGATACTTTCAAGAGAGAGCTAGATAGGGCTCTTAAAAATAGCGGAGTCAGGGGATATGGGGAGAAGGCAGGAACGGGATAATGATTGTGGATGATCAAGCATGATCACCTCGAATGGCAATGCTGGCTCGAAGGGCCGAATGGCCTACTCCTGCACCTATTGTCTATTCAGACATTCTGCACTGTAAGGAAAATATGTAGGGGGTGAGTTTTATCAGTGGGCTGGCACCGGCTCGATGGGCCAAAATGGCTCCTACGTTGCAAGCGAGAAATCCTTTGGAAAGTTAATATTCAACAACTGTAACCAGAGAAAGCAGGAATCTGATATCAACAGATGAGGGGTGGAAGATCTGCAAGTCAGTGTGGGAAACACTACCGTGACTGGGAACAAAAATAAAAGCAACCAGCCTGTGGAAATACTGGTTCTAATCAAGCATGAAGAACACACAGAGGAGGGATGGGGAGAAGTGTGGGCCAGCTGACAACAGCCACACACTTTTGTTAATGATTCATAAACCCAGTATCGAACAGCCTTGAGAACACAAAGCTCTGCGTTTGTGTTCAGTTCAGTTTTTTTTAGTTTCGAGATACAGCGCGAAAACAGGCCCTTCGAAGCCCACCGTGTCCGCGCCGACCAGCGATCCCCGCACACCAATGCTATCTTGCACACACAAAGGTCAATTCATGCTGTATCTCTACAGTAAAAAGACATTTAAAACCCTCATTTCAATACATTCTGACAATAGACAATAGGTGCAGGAGCAGGCCATTCGGCCCTTCGAGCCAGCACCACCATTCAATGTGATCATGGCTGATCATCCCCAATCAGTACCCCTTTTCGTGATGAGTTTAAATGGCGGTTCAAGATGGTGGTGTAACAAGGGTTGAATGTAACGAGGGCAGTAACAGTCCTATAATTTATTTAATACAGGAAACTAGCAAAAAGAAACTCACCAGCAGCATGGAGCAAACGTTGCCTATTTCCTTCGCTCCATAGATGCTTCCGCACCCGCTGAGTTTCTCCAGTCCTATAATTTAGTCTAGTTTAGAAATACAGCTCAGAAACAGGCCCTTCGAGTCCGCACTAAACAGTGATCCCCGCACATTAACACTATCCTACACACACTAGCGCCAATTTTACAATCTTTACCGAAGCCAATTAGCCTGCAAACCTGGACGTCTTCGAAGTGTGGGAGGAAACTGGAGAACCTGCAGAAAACCCACGTCGTCACAGGGAGAACGTACAAACTCTGCACAGACAGCACCCGCAGTCAGGATTGAACCCGGGTCTCTGGCGTTGTGAGGCAGCAACTCTACCCGCTGTGCCACCGTGCTGCCTCTTATTGCAAAGGACATTGGCTCAAAAGCAACACATGGTTATAGAGCAATGTCATTCCTTTCTCCACCCTGCTCCCGCCTAGCAGAAGATACAGAAGCTTCAAAGCTCACACCACCAGACCAGAGACCAACACAGGCTTGACATACCCCAGCACTGTACCCATTTTTTAAAACCAGCATCTGCAGTTCTTTGTTTCAACATAATCAAAGATTGACCCACCCCGGTCATTCCTTCTTCTCCCCGCTCCCGTCCGGCAGAAGTTACAGAAGCTTGAAAGTGTGCACCACCAGACTCAGGAACAGCTTCTTCCCCTCTGCTATCAGGCTTCTGAACGCTCCTTCCATAAGCTAGGGTACTGACCCATTCACCTCTACCCCATTGCGGACATTGGACTTTGTCTCTGGAACTGATGCGCTACAATGCTGAGAACTATGTTCTGCACTCTGTATCTTCCCCTTTGCTCCACAAGAAGAGTTGAGTATAGGAGCAAAGAGGTCCTTCTACAGTTGTACAGGAGCCTAGTGAGACCACACCTGGAGTATTGTGTGCAGTTTTGGTCTCCAGATTTGAGGAATGGCATTCTTGCTATTGAGGGAGTGCAGCGTAGGTTCACAAGATTAATTCCCGGGATGGCGGGACTGTCATATGCTGAGAGAATGGAGCGGCTGGGCTTGTATACTCTGGAGTTTAGAAGGATGAGAGGCTATCTTATTGAAACATATAAGATTTTTAAGGGTTGGGACACGCTAGAGGCAGGAAACATGTTCCCAATGTTGGGGGGAGTCCAGAACCAGGGGCCACAGTTTAAGAATAGGGGGAAGACCATTTAGAATGGCGATGAGGAAACACTTTTTCACCCAGAGAGTTGTGAGTGTGGAATTCTCTGCCTCAGAGGGCTGTGGAGGCCGATTCTCTGGATACTTTCAAAAGAGAGAGCTAATCTGAGGAAAGACATTCTTGCCATAGAGGGAGTACAGAGAAGGTTCACCAGACTGATTCCTGGGATGGTAGGACTTCCATATGAAGAAAGACTGGATAGACTCGGCTTGTACTCGCTGGAATTTAGAAGATTGAGGGGGGATCTCATAGAGATTTACAAAATTCTTAAGGGGTTGGACAGGCTAGATGCAGGAAAATTGTTCCCGATGTTGGGGAAGTCTAGGACAAGGGGTTACAGTTTATGGATAAGGGGGAAGTCTTTTAGGATCGAGATGAGAAAATCATTTTTCACACAGAGAGTGGTGAATCTGTGGAATTCTCTGCCACAGAAGGTAGTTGAGGCCAGTTCGTTGGCTATATTTTAGAGGGAGTTAGATGTGGCCCTTGTGGCTAAAGGGATGAGGGGGTATGGAGAGAAGGCAGGTACAGGATACTGAGTTGGATGATCAGCCATGATCATATTGAATGGCGGTGCAGGCTCGAAGGGCCGAATGGCCTACTCCTGCACCTAGTTTCTATGTTTCTAGGGCTCTTAAAGATAGCGGAGTCAGGGGATATGGGGAGAAGGCAGGAACGGGGTACTGATTGGGGATGATCAGCCATGATCATATTGAATGGCGGTGCTGGCTCGTAGGGCCGAATGGCCTACTCCTGCACCTATTGTCTATTATCTATCCCTCCCCCACCCTAGTCGCCGTACTAGTTTCACTGTCCGTATAACTTGTTATCACCTACCCCACAATCAACCGTGAACCATTGTGGGCTCCATCTTTGCCCGATCAACTTTGCTTTTTGCATATATTTCATTTATTTGTTCTACCTTGCATCTATATCTTCCATTCCCCTTTACCCTGCCTCTCATTCTGAAGAAGGGTCTCGGCCTGAAACATTACCTATTCCTTTTCTCCTGAGACTGCTCTCTAGTTAGTGACAGCATGGTTCAGTTGCCTGAAAATAGTTGGGAAAAAACCCCATGGACAGACACAAAATGCCGGAGTAAATCAGTGGGTCAGGCAGCATCTGTGGATAAAAGGAATGGGTGACCTTTCGGGTCAGAATCCTTCTTCAGACTGAAAGCTACGGTAGAGAGTGACTTCCCGGGCTCCATAGGCATCGTTTTGGGGGATTTTAACAGGGCTAACCTCAGCCGAGAGCTTCCAAAAATACAGACATCACCTTACCTGCCCCACCAGAGGGGAGAGAACACTCGACCACTGTTACACTTCAATCAAGAACGCATATCGCTCTGTTCCCCGGGCGTCTCTGGGACTCTCTGATCATTGTTTAGTTCACCTTATTCCGACCTACAGGCAGAAACTAAAATCTGCTTAGCTTGTGGTCGGAACACTGAAAAAGGTGAACAAACGAGGGCTTTGAAAGCCTACAGTCCTGCTTTGACTGCACTGAATGGAATTGTGCAGGGAAGCAACCACAATATACAGACACTGTATCATTATATGTCAGCTTTTGTGAGAACAATTGCATTCCCACTAGGACCCGGATCTGGTTCAACAACGACAAGCCCTTGTTTACAGCAGAACTGAGACAGTTCCGCCAGTCTAAAGATGAGGCCTACAGGAGTGGGGATGCAGAGCTCGACAGGCAGGCCAAGTACAAGCTGTATCAGAGCTGCCAAGGAAACGTACTCTGAGAAGTTGAGGAGGAAGTCCTCAGCTAATGACTCTTCTTTAGTTTGCAAGGGCTTACAAGAAATCACCAGCTACAAGAGGAAAACTCTCCGCTCCTTGGACAATCGTCAGCTGACCGGCGACCTGAACGAGTTCCACTGCAGGTTCGATAGACAGAGACGTCATCCCCTCCCCCACCCACTCCTCCCCAAGCACCACTTCGCACCTACTTACAGCATGACTCCAGTCAGCATTAGACTGGGCCATCGTCCACTACCCACCATCTCCTTGCTGCCCAACATCAGTCTGGCCACTTTTCCATCACCAACAATAGCATTGAGGAGGTGGAGAAGCTATTCAGAAGACAGAGAAGCTGGAAATCTCCAGGACCGGTCAATGTTTCCCTCTCTACCCTCAAGCTCTGTGCCAAACAACTGGCACCAGTCTACAAAGACATTTTCAATCTGTCCCTGCAAACCTGCACTGTCCCTGCCTGCTTCAAAGTCTCCACTATTCTCCCTGTTCCCAAAAAGCTAAGGATTATAGGTCTTAATGACTACAGGCCTGTCGGACTGACCTCTGTAGTCATGAAGGCCCTTGAAAGACTTATATCACAAACCCCCTGCTGGACCCCCTGCAGTTTGCATACCGGGCCAATAGATCAGTGGATGACGCAGTCAACCTAGGCCTGCACTTCATCCTCCAGCACCTAGACCGCCAGGGGACCTGTGCAAGAAATTTGTTCGTGGATTTTAGCTCCCCTCCAATACTTGGCCAAATGCTTTTGCATTTGGAGTAACTTTTGCAAGTAACACTTTATTTTGCAATTGTGCAATCTGGTGCATACTGTATGTAGCGAGTCTTTTAACTTACACTTGAATGCAACATTTATGCTTCAAATTGGATTAGGTATGAATAAGGTTAGGCTAATTTACATTCCTAATTACATCCCACAGCAGAGCCAGGCTCTGATCAACAGGTGCAGCACATCAATGACTTTAGTATATTCATGTATGGAAATCAGATTATAATTCATGCTGGGTGCACAAGAGGCTGGAGAAACTCAGCGGGAGCGAAGGAGATAGGCGATGTTTCGGGTCGAGACCCTTCTTCAGACTGGTCTGTGGTCAGGGAAATGAGAGATATAGACGGTGATGTGGAGAGATAAAGACCAATGAATATAATTCATGCTGTTATGCATACATATAGAGAAACAAAAACATAGAAACAAGGCAAGATGAGTCAGACTTCCATCTGCATAAATAAATCAATCAACCTTACCCTTTGACTATAGAAACAAGATGAAAATAATGCCACATATTCAACCGTATATGGTTCAATTAAATTAAGATATATATGTAAAACATATACATGGAAACAGGCCCATCGGCCCACCAAGTCCACACCAATTAGCAATCTAGTTATATCCTACAGGCCAGGGACAATTTACAGAAGCCAATTAACCTACAAACCTGCACTTCTTTCAGATGTGAGAAACCGGAATATCCAGAGAAAACCCATGTGGTCATAGGGAGAATGTACATATACTGTACAGGCAGCACCCGTAGTCAGGATCCAGTCTGGGTCTAAGGCAGCAACTCTACTGCTGCGCCACCGTGCCAACCCATTAAATTATTTTTCCTGTAATATTTTTATTATGGTGTCACATCAATAAAGATGAACACATGATTATAATTTCTGCCCTTAGTTGGATAACACACATCTCCAGTCATTGTGTTTAATGGCTGGTTTTCAACCTCTTCAGTCCGAGGGTCTCGACCCAAAACATCACCTATTCCTTCTCTCCAGAGATGCTGCCTGTCCTGCTGAGTTATTCCAGCTTTTAGTGTCTATCTTCAGTTTAAACCCCCATCTGCAGTTCCTTCTTACACTCTTTGTTAAGCGAAACAGGTCCTATTCTCGTAATATTATTCACCTCAACTAAGTATTTTCCTAACCTTAGTTGCTGCAGAGAATACAATCCCAGTTATCAAATCTTTCTTCAAAGTGAAAAAAAAATTCCAACCCTGCCAATATGTTCATAAATCGCCCCTGGATCCTCTCCAGAGCAATTGCACCCTTTCTACAGCGTGTCACAGTCTTACAGCATGGAAACAGGCCCTTCATCCCAACTTGTTCACGCAGATCAAGATGCCCCATCTAAACTAGTCCCATTTATCCGCATCCCTGTAAACCTTGTGCGTGAGAGCGTGTGTTGGGTTGTGTGTGAGAGTGTGTGTCAGTGAAGCGGCGACAACACCTGGAGTGAGCAGAGACTTGGCATTTCCCTCTCTCCCCCCCTCTGCGGGAATGCGGGCCAGCCCAGGTGCTCTGTGTCCAGCTGGGGTCCAGGGGAGGTGAGGGTCAGTGACCCGGGGAGGTTCAGTGACCCGAGGGTCAGGCATCGGAGCGGAGCCTTAGCCCGAGATTCATCCCCGCGGCTCTGGAGGCGGCACCGACGCCCCCACTCACCCGGTCCGCTCCTGGCTCCGGGCCGGGGTTATAACTCCATGCAGTGTGGACAGAGCGGCCGCCGGACACAGAGCCGCCGGAGGTGAGGGTGGGAGGTGTGAGGGGTGCCTCGGGGGAGGGGGGGGGAGGTGTGAGGGGTGCCTCGGGGGGAGGTGCTGGGACCACCGCCTTGTCTCACCTATCACACCATCTGCACGGGAATGTGAATGTGAATGCGGGTGGACAAAAGTGCTGGAAAAATGCTTGAGTCTGAAGAAGGGTCAAACTCAGACATAGATGCTGCCTCACCCACTGAGTCTCTCCAGCATTGTGAGTGTGGAGGACTATGACTTTATTTTTATATATATACACACACACATATACCTCCACACTCACAATACATACACATATACACACATATACGCATATATACACATATATATATAACATTTTTTTATATGAGCGTGAGAACTTCTGCCATCAGCGTGAGAGAGCCAAATACGTGAGTCTCACGCTCAATGCGCGAGAGCTGGCAGCCCTGCTGAACCCCTCTGTCAGTGGATCACCAACTAACAGACAGACAGGAAGCAGCATGTGGGGCTGGGAAAGTACATCTCAGGCCCGCTGACTCTCAGCATAGGAGCACCACAAGGCTGTGTACTCCCTCCTCTCCTTTACTCTCTCTACTTCAATGACTGCACCTCCTCAGACTCCTCTGTCAAGCTTCTCAAGTTTGCAGACGACACAACCCTGATTGGACCGATCCAGGATGGGGAGGAATCTGCCCACAGACAGGAAGTGTCACAGCTGGCATCCTGGTGCCGTAGCAACAACCTGGAGCTCAATGCTCTTAAGACGGTGGAATTGATTGTGGACTTTAGGAGCGCTCCCCCTCCCCACCATCAACAACACCAGTCACATCTGTGGAGTAATTTAAGTTCCTTGAAGCCATCATCTCCAAGGACCTTAAGTGGGGAGCCACCATCGACTCCACAGTCAAAAAGGCCCAACAGAGGATGTACTTCCTGCAGCAGCGGAGGAAACACAATCTGCCACAGGCAACGATGGTCCAATTCTACACGGCCATCGTAGAGTCTGTCCTCACCTTCTCCATCATGGTCTGGTTTGGCTCAGCCACCAAGCACGACACCCAGAGGCTGCAGCGAATCGTCCGATCAGCTGAGAAGGTTGTTGGCTGCAACTCTCCCCCCATTGACGAACTGTACACTGCAAGGGCCAGGAAGCGAGCGGGCAAGATCATCTCTGACCCCTCTCACCCAGGCTACAAACTCTTTAAATCACTTCCCTCTGGAAGGCGACTCCGGACTGTCAAAGCTGCCACAGCCAGACATAAAAAGCTTTTTTCCACGAGTAGTAGCTCTACTCAACAGCCAAAAATCTGTAGCCTCCTTTTGCTCTGGGATTTTATTCAATTCACATGTTCAAATTATGTTTTATTTTTAATTGTCTACTGTATATCGTGTTGTTACTTGCGAACAAAACTCCAAGGCAAATTCCTTGTATGTATACATACTTGGCTAATAAAATGTATACAATTCAATTCAAGCTTCTCTCTATTTCAGTCTGAAGAAGGGTCCCGACCCAAAGCGTCACCTATCCATGTTCTCCAGAGATTCTGCCTGACCCGCTGAGTTACTCCAGCACTCTGTGAAACGTCACCTATCCATGTTCTCCACAGATGCTGCCTGACCCGCTGAGTTAGTCCAGCACTCTGTGAAACGTCACCTATCCATGTTCTCCACAGATGCTGCCTGACCCGCTGAGTTACTGCAGCACTCTGTGAAACATCACCTATCCATGTTCACCAAAGATGCTGCCTGACCCGCTGAGTAACTCCAGCACTCTGTGAAACGTCACCTATCCATGTTCTCCAGAGATGCTGCCTGACCCGCTGAGTTACTCCAGCACTCTGCGAAACGTCACCTATCCATGTTCTCCAGAGATGCTGCCTGACCCGCTGAGTTACTCCAGCAGTTTGTGTCTATCTTTAGTATAATGCCATGTCTCACCATCTCAATAAAGATTTATTGATGACCTTTTGTGGACTTGAATGCTAAATTTGCCAATGAAATTATCAACTGCGGGTGATAAATCCTAAAAAGGAGTTTAAAATAGTACATGATTGGATTAAGCTGGCCAGGAAACAGTAGATGTAGTGGAGTTTTGAAAACTGTATATAATTCATATGTCTAGAAGGCACGGTGCCACAGATTCAGAGAGAATTGTGTGCAGGAAGGAACTGCAGAAGCTAGTTTAAACCGAAGATAGACTCAAAATGCTGGAGTAACTCAGGCAGCATTGCTGGAGAAAAGGAATGGGTGACTTCCCACAAGAAATGTCACTCATTCCTTCTATCCAGAGATGCTGCCTGTCCCGCTGAGTTACTCCGGCATTTTGAGCAATGAATTCCACAGATTTACCACCCTCTGATTAAATAAATTTCTCCTCATCTCATTTTGTAGAGGTAAAAGGAATCTCAAGATAAAGGTACTAGTTTTGCCTTCGTCCTGTTGTGTTCCACTGTCTATATTAACTTGTTATCACCTCCCGCACAGCGAACAATGATTTACACTAAAGTATCATTGCACACTAAAGTACACTACAGTATCATTGCATTCTGCATATCTCCCATTCATTTGTCCTAATTTGTTCTGTATCTCTAAACTAAGCTAAAAACAACATTTAAGAGCCATTTGGACAAGATCATAGATAGGAATAGTTTAGAGAAATATCAAGGCAAGTCAAGAGAGTTTATTGCCATGTGTCGCATAAAGTATCATTGTACACTAAAATACACTACAGTATCATTGCTTCAGTACAACAGAATACAGTAGGCATATATGGGCCAAATGCTAAGTGGTGGGATTGGTGCTTTGGGCAAGTACTGCATGGTTTCTAATTGGTTTAAAATTTGAATTGTTTTTTAGTGTGAATAATTAGTATGAGATTAAGAAGTTTAGCGCTGGGTGAAGCGAGTGTGAATGATAAGTGTCCATATACAGGGTGAAGATGACACCCAAACACCCTCAGTAAAGAGTTGCTTGCAAGCTTGGTGTTGGATTTAATCCATGGATTCATTTTAAAATGTATGTACTTTTGATCGTAGAACAATTGCTTTCAAGTAAGGTCATACGGTCATGTGATAGGAGCCGAATTAGGCCATTCGGCCCATCAAGTCCATTCCGCCATTCAACCATGGCTGATCTGTCTCTCCCTCCTACCCCCATTCTCCTGCCTTCTCCCCATAACCCCTGACACCCGTACTAATCAAGAATCTATCTATCTCGACCTTAAAAAATATCCATCGACTTGGCCTCCACAGCCGTCTGTGGCAACTTGGGCGACATGAACAACTTTGGCCCAGAGGCCTGTATCCCTGCAGCATGACTTTATGGAGCTATGGATCCCATCCCGAAACGTCATCTGGACATTCCCTCCAGACGCCGCTTGACCCGCGGAGTTCCTCCAGCACTTTGGGTTTTGCTTCAGTGTGATCTAACCCAATGTGCCAAAGTCGGAAGAAAGAATTTAGACTTGAGAGATATACGGCATGGAAACAGGACCATCGCCCCAGCGAGTCTGCGCTGTACACTAGCACTATCCTACACACAATTTTACAATCTTTACCAAAGCCAATTGACCTGCAAACCCGTACGTCTTTGGAGTGTGGAAGGATCCAGAACACCCGAGGAAAGCCCATGTGGTCAACGGGAGAACTAATATCCACTAGTGGGAGCGTCTAGGACCAGAAGTCATAGCCTCAGAATTAAAGGATGTTCCTTTAGGAAGGAGATGAGGAGGAATTCCTTTCGGCAGAGGGTGTTGAATCTGTGGCCAGGTCTATGGATATTTTTAAGGCAGAGATAGATAAGTTATTGATTAGCATGGGTGACAATAGACAATAGGTGCAGGAGGAGGCCATTCGGCCCTTCGATCCAGCACCGCCATTCAATGTGATCATGGATGATCATCCCCAATCAGTAACCCGTTCCTGCCTGCTCCCCTTTAAGAGCCCTATCTAGCTCTCTCTTGAAAGTATCCAGAGAACTGGCCTCCACCGCCCACTGAGGCAGAGAATTCCACTGATTCACAACTCTCTGTGAGAAAAATAATGCATCTCCCCCCCCCCCCCCCCCCCCCCCCCCACCCCACCCCACCCCACCCCCTGAAACTAAAACCAGTCACTCTAACATCGAGCCTAGAAATCCATGCCAGGGGAGAATGGGGTTAGGAGGGAGCGATAGATCACCCACAATCGAATGGCGGAGTAGACTTGATGGGCTAATCAGGCCTGATTCTACTTCATGGTTAAGAAGGAACTACAGATGATGGAAAATCGAAGGTAGACAAAAGTGCTGGAGAAACTCAGCAGGTGAGGAGGCAGCATCTATGGAGCGAAGGAAATAGGCAAGATTTGGCTATTTCCTTTGCTCCATAGATGCTGCCTCATCCACTGAGTTTCTCCAGCACTTTTGTCTACCTCATTCTACTCCTATCACTTATGAATTTAAGAATGTTGAAACTCCGTACAGCCAGCACCCGTGGTCAGGATCGACCCTGGGTCTCTGGCGCTGTGAGGCAGCAACTCTACCGCTGCGCCTCCCTCCGTGCCACCCTCGAGGTAGGTTTAATCTCTCCACCCCCCCGAAACATCTGAGGAAAAGATAAAAGCAACTGCAGGCAGTCTGGGGAATGTTTCAGGAATTCCTTTGAGCTGACTGCACCAGGCACTCATTCAAATTCTCTGAGGCAAACCAGCAGGTAGTTTCTCCTGTTCCAATCGTGAAGAGATTACTGCTGAGTGCTGGGGCCCAACCAGCACGGAGAGGCAGAGGTCAAAGGCTCTGTCAATGCATGAATACAGCGACCAATTACTTACAGATGATGCGGTGCAGCCTGGAAAATAGATTCCTGCATCTCCCCCCCCCCCCCCCCCCCCCCCCCCCCCCCCACCCACACCCCTGAAACTAAAACCAGCCATTCTCACATCCAGCCCAGAAATATTTTTACCAAATATATGCTGCACGGTGGCGCAGTGGTAGAGTTGCTGCCTCACAGCGCCAGAGACCCGGTTTCCATCCTGACCACGGGCGCTGTCTGTACAGAGATTGTGCGTTCTCGCCGTGACCCGCATGGATTGTCTCCGAGATCTTCGGTTTCCTCCCACACTCCAAAGACGTACAGGTTTTATAGGTTAATTGGCTTGGTATAAATGTAAAATTGCCCCTAGTGTGTGAAGGATAGTGTAAGTGTGCGGGGATCGCTGATCGGTGCGGACTCAATGGGCGGAAGGGCCCGTTTCCTTGCTGTATCTCTAAACTAAACTAAACAGCATGGTACCTGTCATCTGGTTTTCCCAGACTCGTGTTTAAATACCAGCGCGGGGGAAATTAAAACCAGATTTCAATGGATGACATTCGGTGCCAATTTTGGTGAACGAGTTGGATTTCAAAAGGCCCTCAACCCGAAACATCATCTATTCCTTTTCTCCTGTCTTTCCTATCTTTCCTCATATGACAGTCCCGCCATCCCGGGGATTAACCTCGTGAACCTACGCTGCAGGGCCTCAATAGCAAGGATGTCCTTCCTTGTGGGACTAACCCAAATATCTCAGAGAAAAGCCACACGGTCATAGGGGGGGGACGTGCAAACGCTGTACAGTCAGGATCGAACCCGGGTCTCTGGCACTAATGCCCCTGTCCTACTTAGGAAACCCGAACGGAAACCTCTGGAGACTTTGCGCCCCACCCAAGGTTTCCGTGCGGTTTCCGGAGGCTTTTGTCAGTCTCCCTAATGGTCGAAAGTGGTTTCCGCTTCTTCTATGTTCCGGCGATTATTTTAAAAAATTCAAAAACCCGGCCGCGACAAAAAATAGGTTGCCGTTTTAAAAATCGGTCATTTTTTAGTCGAAACCAGTTGTGATGCAGTTGAAGGTGGTTGCCGGAGGTTGCAGGTAGTGGAAGGCAAGACCTTCTTTTCACCCAGTTTTATTCCACCAGGGAGGTCTTATCTTCCACTACCCTTACAGGTTGTACAAAAATGATACGTTTAGTTTAGAGACGCAGCGTGGAAACAGGCCCTTCGGCCCACCGGGTCCACGCGGGCAGGTGTGCATTGTGGAGACGGGACATCACAGTTGGCAAGGACACATTGGGCTGAATGGCCTGCTTCAATGTTGCACGACTCGATGACTATTGCAGAGAAACAGTGGGAATAATATTGCAAAGTTTGGAATAGTTGAAGAAACAGATAAAGACCACATCACTTTCCAGGTGCGGCAGAGGTTCACCTGCATCTCCTCCAACCTCATCCATTGCATCCGCTGCTCTAGGTGTCAGCTGCTCTACATCGGTGAGACCAAGTGTAGGCTTGGCGATTGCTTTGCCCAACACCTCCGCTCAGTTCACAATAACCAACCTGATCTCCCGGTGGCTCAGTACTTCAACTCCCCCTCCCATTCCCAATCCGACCTTTCTGTCCTGGGCCCCCTCCATGGCCAGAGTGAGTCCCACCGCAAACTGGAGGAGCAGCACCTCATATTTCGCTTGGGCAGTTTACACCCTAGCGGTATGAACATTGACTTCTCCAATTTCAGGTAGTCCTTGCTTTCTCCCTCCTTCCCCTCCCCTTCCCAGCTCTCCCACAGCCTACTGTCTCCACCTCTTCCTTTCTTCTTCCCGCTTCCCCCACCCCCACCCCCACATCAGTCTGAAGAAGGGTCTCGACCTGAAACGTCACCTATTCCTTCGCTCCATAGATGCTGCCTCACCCGCTGAGTTTCTCCAGCATTTTTGTCCACCTTCGATTTTTCCAGCATCTGCAGTTCTTTCTCAAAGAGGACCACATTAAAGCTCATCTGGAGTAGACCACCTCTCGTCTGGGTTAATTGGAATCAAACGGCAACAGGCAACTAATGATTAAGGCTGGCTGTAGAGTGGAGCATAGGAAAATTAATGCCATCCATTGAAATCTGGTCTTAATTTCGCCCGCGCTGGCATATAAAAAAGTCGGGGAAAACCAGATGACAGGTACCATGCCGTTTAGTTTAGTTTAGAGATACAGAGCAGAAGCAGGCCCTTCGGCCCACCGAGTCCGCGTCGGCCAGCGATCCCCGCACACTAACACAATCCTACACACACTAGGGACAATTGACATTTATAGCAAGCCAATTAACCTACAAACCTGTACAGTGCGTCTTAGGAGTGCGGGAGGAAACCGAAGATCTCAAAGAAAACCCATGCGGGTCACGGGGAGAACGTACAAACTCCGTACGGACAGCACCGGTAGTCAGGTTCGAGCCCGTGTCTCTGGCGCTGTGAGGCAGCAACTCTACCACTGCGCCACCGTGCCGCCCTATACGTGAACGCGTGGGGACTGGGTGGATTTAGAACGTTCTGAGGGAAAGTAAACAATGAAGTGAGTGAAAGGGAAAGCCTGTCAGAATATGTTAAGAGAATGGTTAAAGGCAAAGAAGTGTGGTTTTAAGAGTGTAAGCTGGCAAACACTTCACAAAGGCAAATTGTGGATAACTACATTGAAAATGTCTTTTCAATGAAGAAACTTCTGGCGAGCCACGCTGGTGCGGCTGGAGAGGCATAGAGTGATACAGTGTGGGAACAGGCCCTTTGGCCAACTTGCCCATACTGGCCAACATGTCCCAGCTACACGAGCCAAAGTGAGCGAGCAAGGTAGAGCTGCTGCCTCACAGCGCCAGAGACCCCGGTTCGATCCTGACTGCGGGCGCCGTCTGTACGGAGTTTTGTACGTTCGCCTCGTGACCTGCGTGGGTTTTCTCCGGGAGCTCTGGTTTCCTCCCACACTCCAAAGACGCACAGGTCTGTAGGTTAGTTGGTTTGGCCAATTTGTAAATTGTCCCGAGTGTGTGTAGGGTAGTGTTAGTGTGCGGAGATCGCTGGTCGGCGCGGACCCGGTGGGCCAAAGAGCCTGTTTCTATAAAGTGAACTAAGATAGGCACTTCCAATAGGGCAACTCTGTTTAAGCTAGACAAAAGTGCTGGAGAAACTCAGTGGGTGCGGCAGCATCTATGGAGTGAAGGAATAGGTGATGTTTTGGACCGACCGAAACGTTGCCTATTTCCTTCGCTCCATAGATGCTGCCGCACCCTCTGAATTTCTCCAGCATTTTTGTCTACCTTCGATTTTCCAGCATCTGCAGTTCCTTCTTAAACACAACTATGTTTAATATGGATAAAATGAACTTCAGAGTGGAATTTGATAGGGTGCCACATCATGTTCATAAGTAGTAGGCGAATTAGGCCAGTCGACCCAACAGGTCTACTCTGCCATTCAATCACGGCTGATCTATCTTTCCCTCTCAACCACATTCTCCTGCCTTCTCACCATAGCCCCTGACACCCGTACTAATGGAGAATCCATCAAACTCCACCTTAAAAATATCCACTGACTCAGCCTCCACAGCCTTCTGTGGCAATGAATTCCACAGTTTCACCGCCCTCTGATTAAAGAAATTCCTCCTCATCTCTTTTCTAAAGATACGTTCTTTTATTTTTGAGGCTGTGCCCTCTGGTCCTAGACTCTCCCACTGGTGGAAACATCCTCTCCACAACCACCCCTTATCCCAACCTTACACATCACAGATTTCTTTACCAAGACCAAAGGCCATGGCTAGTAAATAGTCCCTTGAACGGAGACGAGGAAACACATTTTCTTAGAACAGAGATGAGGAAACACTTTTTCACACAGAGAGTGGTGAGTCTGTGGAATTCTCTGCCTCAGAGGGCGGTGGAGGCCGGTTTTCTGGATACTTTCAAGAGAAAGCTAGATAGGGCTCTTAAAGATAGCGGAGTCAGGGGATATGGGGAGAAGGCAGGAACGGGGTACTGATTGGGGATGATCAGCCATGATCACATTGAATGCCGGTGCTGGCTCGAAGGGCCGAATGGCCTACTCCTGCACCTATTGTCTATTGACAGCAGTACCTCTGGAGATACATAGCTATGAATCTCCCTCTCCCCTGACTCTCAGTCTGAAGAAGGGTCTTGACCCGAAATGTCACCCATGATCACATTGAATGGCGGTGCTGGTTCGAAGGGCTGAATGGCCTACTCCTGCACCTATTATCTATTGTCCCTGTCAGTCTGAAGAAGTCCATTTCAACCCAAAATGTCACATATTCCTTTTCTCCAGAGAAGCTGACTGACCCGCTGAGCTACTCCAGGTTTTAGTGACCATAGACAGTTTATACATTTGGAAATGGCAATGAGAGGTCGAGTGTAGTGTAAGGTTCTCCATTGCGAGAGAGCTTAACTCTCCACTCATCCTTCAGACCACAACTGTGGCTGGCGAGGCTCCAAACGTTGAGCAATTAGAGAACAATGGCAAGAATGCAAATCTCCTAAACAATCACCCCATCAGTGGGAGAACCTGTTCAACAGAAACTGGAGGACCGAGCATGTCAATGATCAGGTAACGTGTTGAAGCCTCAACCAAAGGCAATATCTCCATCGAACCATCCAGGAGAAATCTACCAAAGATCCTACAGCGAGCAAGATAGACCACTCGACGAAAAAGACGAAGTGCGGTCTTGGGCAGATTCATGGGTAATTTTCGGCCCCGTTTCCGTAACCGGCTTCCGTCTCCGCACCAAAGATCCCACCACAGCGGAGCAAAGATAACTAGTGCGCAGACGGAAGCCGGTTACGGAAACATCCTCGTAAAAATCAAAGTTCTTTGGTTAAAAAAAATAAATAAAATCTTCTCATTTTCAGAATTATAATTTATTAACACAAACTGCTCCCCTGCAACGTTGATTACACTGCGAGTCGGGTCGGGTCGAGTTACTGAAAAGCATGAAAAAAAAGGCCCACGTTCCGCTCTGTTGCGTACTACACGTCAGCCCATTGCATTTAGAAGGAGTGGTCTATCTTGCTCCGCTATAGGATCTTTGCAATCTACTGGAGTTCCAACAGAGCTCTGTGGACCTGGACACCTGCACCCTGCAGTTCCTTCAACGCACTTTCAAGAGAGAGCTAGATAGGGCTCTTAAAGATAGCGGAGTCAGGGGATATGGGTAGAAGGCAGGAAGGGGTACTGATTGGGGATGATCAGCCATGATCGCATTGAATGGCTCGAAGGGCCGAATGGCCTCCTCCTGCATCTATTGTCTATTGTCACAGCACCAGAGACCCGTTCGATCCCGACCGCGGGTGCTGTCTGCACAGAGTTTGTACGTTCTCCCCGTGACCTGTGTGGGTTTCCTGCAGGTGCTCTGGTTTTCTCCCACATTCCGAATCTGTAGGTTGGAGGTTAATTGGCTTCTGTAAATTGTCCCAAGTGTGTAGGATGAGGAAGAAAACAACTTCCTCTCTAATATATAATGAAATGAGAATTATATGATGAAAACAGAATACTGGGAGATTTAGTCACATAAGGGGAACCAACCTGAAACACAAACTTCTCTGTCCAGTCATTCTAGCATGGTTATATTTCAATAGACAATGGACAATAGGTGCAGGCGTAGGCCATTCGGCCCTTTGAGCCAGCACGGCCATTCATTGTGATCATGACTGATCATGCACAGTTGTTGTCTGACCTGCTGAATGTTTCAAGGATAGATGGGGCCCAAACCAGAATTTCTTTGTAGTGCTTTTCCAAGTATTTTAATATATAGAACATCCAGTTACCAATTCACTGAGCAGAGAAAGATGAGGTAGTTTCCTGTGAACTCAATTGTTTGAAGCAAAATAATTTTCGGTTCTGATAGCTGATGCTAAGAAGCTACTTCTATTTCTTCCGTGTTTGGTTTAGAGAAACAGCACAGAAACAGGCCGCTCGGCCCACTGAGTCCGCACTGAGCAACAAGAGGTCATAAGGAATAGGAGCAGAATTAGGCCATTCGGTCCATCAAGTTTACTCCGCCATTCAATCATGGCTGATCTATCTCTTCCCCCCTAACCCCATTCAATAGACAAGACAATAGGTGCAGGAGGAGGCCATTTGGCCCTTCGAGCCAGCACCGCCATTCACTGTGATAATGGCTGATCATCCACACTCGGTATCCCGTTCCTGCCTTCTCCCCATGTCCCTTGACTCCGCTATCTTTAAGAGCTCTATCTAACTTAAAAGCATCCAGAGAATCAGCCACCATTGCCATCTGAGGCAGAGAATTCCACAGATTCATAACTCTCTGGGTGAAAACGTTTTTCCTCATCTCCGTTCTAAATGGCCTACCGCTTATTCTTAAACTGTGGCCCCTGGTTCTGGACTCCCCCAACATCGGGAACATGTTTCCTGCCTCTAGCGTGTCCCAACCCTTAATAATCTTAGGGTACACAAAATGCTGGAGAAACTCAGCATCTATGGAGCGAAGGAGATAGGCAACGTTTTTGGACGAAACCCTTCTTCAGACTGATGGGGGGTGGGGGGAGGCAGGGGGGAAGAAAGGAAAAAGGAGGAGGGGGAGCCCGAGGGCTGAGGAAGAGGTAGGAAGGGGAGGAGTCAGCAAGGGTTAACAGAATTGTTCATGCCAAAAGGATGCAGACTCCCCAAGCGGAATATGAGGTGCTGTTCCTCCAATTTGCGGTGTTGCTCACTCTGGCCGTGGAGGAGGCCCAGGATAGTGAGGTCGGATACAGAATGGGAGGGGGAGTTGAAGTGCTGATCCACCGGGGGGTCGGGTTGGTTAACGCGGACCGAGCGGAGGTGTTCGGCGAAACGATCGCCAAGCCTCCGCTTGGTCTCACCGATCAGTTCACATCTAGAGCAGCTGATTCAATAGATGAGGTTGGAGGAGGTGCACGTGAACCTCTGCCACACCTGGAAGGACTGCTTGGGTCCTTGAAAGGAGTGGAGGGGGTAGGTAAAGGGACAAGTGTAGCATCTCTTGCGGTTGCAAGGGACGTGCCCGGGGAAGGGGTAGAGCGGGAGGAAAGGGAAGAATTGACAAGGGAGTTGCGGAGGGAGCGGTCTTTGCGGAAGGCAGAGGGGGGGGGGGGGGGTGGAGATGGGAAGATGTGGCGAGTGGTGGGGTCACGTTGGAGGTGGCGAAACTGGCGGAGGACTATGTGTTGTATTTGCCGGCTGGTGGGGTGAAAGGTGAGGACCAGGGGGACTCTGCCCTTGTTGCGAGTGGGGGAAATGGGGAGAGGGCCGTGTTACGGGGTATGGAGGAGACCCTGGTGCGAGCCTCAATAGTGGGGGAGGGGAATCCCCGTTCTCTGAAGAATGAGGACATTTGTGATGACCTGGTGTGGAACACCTCATCCTGGGAGCAGATGCAGAGTAGACGGAGGAATTGGGAATGGGGATGGAGTCCTTACAGGAAGCTTGGTGGGAGGAAGAGTAGTCCAGGTAGCTGTAGGAGTGGGTTTATAGTGGATGTCGGTCAGGAGTGTATCCCCTGCGATGGAGATAGTGAGGTCAAGGAATGGTAGGGTTAATAATCCTATATGTTTCAATAAGATTACCTCTCATCCTTCTAAATTCCAGTGTATACAAGCCCAGTCGCTCCATCCTTTCAACATATGGCAGTCCCGCCATCCCGGGAATTAACCTCGAGAACCTATGCTGCACTCCCTCAATAGCAAGAATGTCCTTCCTCAAATTTGGAGACCAAAACTGCACACAATACTCCAGGGCGTGGTCTCACCAGGGCTCTGTACAACTGCAGAAGGACATCTTGGCTCCTATACTCAACTCCTCTTGTTATGAAGGCAAACATGCCATTAGCTTTCTCCTGCCTTCTCCCCATAACCCCCGACACCTGTACTAATCACCCCGCACACTTGCACTATCCTACACACACTAGGGGACAATGTCCAATTTTTACCAAAGCCAATTAACCTACAAACCTACACGTCTTTGGAGCGTGGGACGAAACCAGAGCACCCGGAGAAAAACCACACGGTCACGGGGAGAACGTACAAACTCCGTACAGACTGCAACCGTAGTCAGGATCGAACCCGGGTCTCTGGCGCTGTAAGGCAGCAACTCTACCGCTGTGCCACCATGCCACCCTTTAGCTTAGAGATACAACATGGAAACAGGTTCTTTGGCCCAAGCAGTCCACGCCAACAATCGATCACCAGTTCATGCTCGTTCTATGTTAAGATCCATAGCCCAGGCATATCCATGGGCCTCTCTTGAATCCCACGATCGTATCTGCCTCCTCCACCAATCTGTGTAATAAAGCACCTTCCACACATCTCGTATAAAGTTTACCCCTCAGGCCTTAGAGCTGTGCCCTTTCTTTGATATTTCCACTCTGGGAGAAAGGTTCTCTCTGTACATCCTAGCTATGCTTCTTATAATTTCATATCCTTCTATCTCACCCCCCTTCAATCCCAGTTGGCCCAATTGCCCCTTCCAGCTGATACATAGGGTTGCCAACTTTATCACTTGTTGACCGACAGGGCCGTGTCTGGGTGAATGATGAGTTGGACCGGGTGCTGGACTGCACACAAAGCCCAGCCGGCGGGCCAGCTGAGGAGTTTTGGCCCGGGCCGCGCGACATCGCGCGCAAAGTCCGGCGCCCCATCCAACTCATGAACCGATGATCGGCTGCGAGAAGGATGAATAGTGGTGTCGACGGTAAGCGAAGGTCGGACAGCTGGCCGGGCTGCCAACCGACGGGGCCACGGGCGAGGCGCTGCTGCACTCCATGGGCTGCACTACATCGGGACGGGTGAGGCGGGGCTGGACACGGCCTTCGACCCAACAGTCCCCTCGACCCGAGTAGTAGCAAATACGGGACAAGGGCGGTCCCGTATGGGACAAAACAATTTAGCCCAAATATACGGGATGTCCCGGCTAATACAAGACAGTGGGCGACCCTAGTGATGCCCTCTAATCCAGGAGAACCTCTCCTGCATCCTCTCCAAAACCTCCACACCCTTCCTGTTCCGGGGGCGACCAGAACTGCACCCAATGTTCTCCTGGTTTTGAATGCTGTGACATTGTCCTTCAGCCTCTCTGTTACAACGACAACAACTCCACCTTCTCCACAGCTCTCCTAGTTTAGTTTAGCGACACAGCGTGGAAATAGACCCTTCGTCCCATCGTGTGCATGACGACCAGCGATCACCCCGTGCGTTAGTTCTCTCCTACACGCACACTAGGGACAATTTACAGAAGCCAATTAACCTGCACGTCTTTGGAGTGTGGGAGGAAACCCAGAGAACCCGGAGAAAACCCACGCAGGTCACGGGTTTTGGTTTTACAGATACAGCGCTGAAACAGGCCCTTCGCCCCACTGAGCCCTCAGCGACCAGCAATCCCCGTACACTAACACTATCCTACTCACACTAGGAACAAGTTACAATTACAGAAGTTAAATTAACCTGCAAACCTGCACGTCTTTGACGGGAGTGCGGGAGGAAACCGGGGCTCCTGGAGAAAACCCACGCGGGTCACGGGGAGAACGTACAAACTCCGTACAGACAGCACCCGTAGTCGGGATGGAACCCGGGTCACCGGCGCTGTGAGGCAGCAACTCTACCGCTGCGCCACCGTGCCGCCCTTGGTAAGACGTCAAGGCTTTGATATCATTCCAACCCTCTGCTGCCAATTAGAGATCTCGGTCAAGGCCTGCGTAACCCAACCACGGCCGGCCTGTCGGCACTCAGTGAAACATATTAACAAGACTCGGGAGTGAGGGAACAGTCAGTCCCTGGTTCAAAGATACAGGAAGAAAACTGTTGAATGATATCGAGATTAGAAAGTGATTAAATAGATTAACTAACCCGGTGGAGCGGCGATAGAGTCGCTGCCTCACAGCGGCAGAGACCCGGGTTCCATCCTGACCGTGGGTGCTGTCTGTACGGAGTTTGCACGTTTGTGTGTCGGGATAACATGGAATTAGTGTGAACGGAGTGGGCTTAAGGGCCTGTTTCCACATTGTATCTTTCAACTGAAGTGAAGTGACAGCCTGCCACAGACCAGGTCATGGACACAAAACGCTGGAGTGACTCAGTGGGACCAGGCAGAAAAGGGATTTTCTGGAGAAAAGGGATAAGTGACGCTTCGGGTTGACACCCTTCTTCAGACCCGAAACGTCACCCATTCTTTCTCTCCAGAGATGCTGCCTGTCCCGCTAAGTCACTCCAGCATTTTGTGTCTATCTTTGGTGTAAACCAGCATCTGCAGTCCCTTCCTACACATTTTGTCTGCTCCACTGCAAAATCTCCTCAAGTACGTCGACTTTGAAGAAGTTCCCATCCTCTCTCCCACGGGGGTTCTGCAACACCCTCTCTCGCTGTTCCCCCACCCCCCGGTGATTCCTCCTGCTCTCCGACTCTTTGTCCTATTTTTTCCAATGTGTCTCCATCTCCCCTCAGTCTGAAGAAGGGTCTCGACCCGAAACGTCACCCATTCCTACTCTCCAGAGATGCTGCCCGACCCGCTGAGTGACTCCAGTTTTTTGTGTCTATCTGCAGCTCCTTCATACACCATCAGTCGAAGAGTTGCTTGCAAGCTTTGTCTTGGTCTTAATCCGTGAATTCATTTTAAGATGGATGTACTTTCGATCGGTGAACAGCGAGGTATTGGTTTCAAGCAGGAGCCAGGTTCCGCACAACTAACCGTTGCCAATCGACAGGCACAGAGGCACGGCAGCGCAGCGGGTAGAGCTGCTGCCTCACTGCGCCAGAGACCCGGGTTCGATCCTGAGCTCGTGGGCTGTCTGTGCGTGGAGTTTGTACGTTGACTGTGCGAGTTTCCTCCGGCTGCTCCGGTTTCCTCCCCACATCCCAAAGACGTGCGGGTTTGTAGGTTAATTGGCCCTCTGTAAATCACACCCCCCTCCCTAGTGTGTAGGGAGTGGATGAGAAAGTGGGATTACGTAGATCGAGGGTCGGCGTGCTCGGTGGGCCTGTTTCTGTGCTGTTTCCAACTACCCAAATGAAAAGAGCTCAAGTGTATTCAAGGGTAAAGGAGGAATAAAGACACACAGACATAAATAGATACATACATGTACATACATGAAGACCAGAGGCAGATAGACACATGCACAGACACTCAGACAGACACACACACACAAATACATAAGACACAAACCACTCAGACACAGACAAACAAACAGACACTGATGCAGACAGACAGACAGACACACACAAATACACAAACATGGACACAGACAGACACACACACACAAATACACAAACATGGACACATACAGACACAAATACATAAGACACAAACCACTCAAACACAGACAAATACCAACGCAGACACAGACACGCACACAAACGCACACATAGAGACACACACGCACGCAGACAGACACACAGACATACTCACAGAGAAAAACATAGAGAGACAGAGAGAGACAGACAGAGAGAGAGAGACAGAGAGAGAGAGACACACACAGACACAGAGAGAGAAAGAACAGAGAGAGAGAGAGAGACACACACACACACACACACACAGAGACAGAGAGAGACACACACACACAGACACAGAGAGACAATGAATGTGTCCCAAAATCTTCTAACTGTCAAAGCCAAAGAATGAAAGCCTTACACAGCTCACAACATGAACCTCCATGCATTGGCAAACCACGCGCACATTTCAAACTGCATTCCGCTGTGTCAATGTGATTAACCTACACGGTGAATGAACAACTAGCTTTGATCTTTAAGTCAGCAATGGGATTGCTGCGTGTCGGCCACAGGTACATTCCTGTCCCTCCCCAACACCAGAATGCAACTTCCAGCCACCTCATTCGCCTGTACCTCAAACAATACTTTAGTTTAGTTTAGAGGTACAGCGCGGAAACAGGCCCTTCGGCCCAGGAGTCCGCAACGACCAGCGATCCCCGCACACTAGCACTATCCCACAAGCACTAGGGACAATTTACAATTTTTACCAAAGCCAATTAACCTACGAAACTGCACGTCTTTGGAGTGTGGGAGGAAACTTGAGGAATCCCACGCGGTCACCGGGAGAACGCACAAGCTCCGCACAGACAGCACCCGTAGTCAGGATCGAACCCGGGTCTTTGAGCTGTGAAGCTGCAACTCTACCGCTGCGCCACTGTGTCTCCCAATATTACCGGCACGGTGGCCACAGCTCCAGTGACTCGGGTTCAATCCCGACCTCAGGTGTTATCTCTGTGTGGAGTTTGCACGTTCTCCCCGTGACCGCGTGGGTTTCCTCCGGGAGCTCTGGCTTCCTCCCACATCCCAAAGATGTGCAGGTTTGTAGGTTAATTGGACCACTGTAAATTGCCCCCTCCTGTGAAGGGAGCGGATGAGAAAGTGGGATAACATAGAACTAGCGTGAACGGGTGATCGATGGTTGGCATGGATTCAACGGGCTGAAGGGCCTGTTTCCATGCAGTATCTGTAAGCTAAACCGTCCAGCTTCAAGAGGAATGAAAGGAGCTCTCATGTATTTTCAGGGAATGTGAAGTGGGGGAGTGAGGTTCAAGGAAGAATAAAAACACACACACACACACATAAAAAGATACATATAAGTTCCACAGGAAGAGTGAGGCAAGGACTATAGGCCCATAGGCACAGGCACGCAGAGACACACATACAGAGACACACAGAGACACATGCACACACACACGCACACACAAAGAGACATACAGACACACCGAGACTCACGCACACACAGAGAGACACGCACAGAGACACATACAGAGAGACACGCAGAGAAACATATACACACACACCTAGACAGACACACACAGAGATATGCACACAGAGACATGCAGAGAGACACACAGAGGCAGACACACAGAGAGACGCTTGGACAGACACATGCAAACACGCACGCACAAACACAGTCACACAGTCACACACACACACAGAGCACACACAGAGCACAAATTAACATCAGTCACATGAACACAACAGATTAAAAGTCCTGTGGGAATGCCTGACTTAAGGAGATCGTACCGACAAATGCTGAAAAGAAGAAAACATTTAATTGAGCCACCACCTTCAGACTGCCTCTTGATACCTTGCCAATTGAACAGAGTCCGTTTGCCTTCACAATGTCATCACTAAGATTATCACTAGGCAACTCTGAGTACCCAAGGCTGCAACGGTGGAGAGACTCTCCCAGAATAGACGCTAACACAGGCCTCTCTCAAACACATGTAGGCACTTTAACAAACAGCGGGAGCTCTCTCCGAGGCATTAAGGCTGCTGTTTATCCCCTTGCCAGAATGTCTAAGAGGACTAATTGGAGGGAGAGACTGGAGGTGCTGGAAATCTGACGTAAAATAAAAAGCTGGAGGAATTTCTTTAGTCCGAGGGTGGTGAATGTGTGGAATTGATACCACCCTCTGCCTCAGAACTGTCCCTGTTCAAAGCAGAGCTAAGAAAGGGATTGAAGGATAAGGTTAAGGACTGGTAAAGGCAATGAACGGGCAGACATGGTGGCGCAGTGGTAGAGTTGCTGCCTCACAGCGAATGCAGCGCCAGAGATCCGGGTTCGATCCCGACTACGGGTGCTGTCTGTTCGGAGTTGGTACGTTCTCCCCGTCACCTGCGTGGGTCTTCTCCGAGATCTTCGGTTTCCTCCCACACTCCAAAGACGTGCAGGTTTATAGGTTAATTGGCTTGGTAAATGAAAAAAATGTCCCCAGTGGGTGTAGGATAGTGTTAATGTGCGGGGATCGCCGGTCGGCACGGACCCGGTGGGCCGAAGGGCCTGTTTTCACGCTGTATCTCTAAACTAAATTAAGATATCTTGTATTCCATCTCAACACTTTGAAATCTCTGGAATAAAGGACGCTCCTTTAGGAAGATGAGGAGGAATTTGTTTAGTCAGAGAGTGGTGAATCATTGTCACAAAAGGCTGTGGAGGCCGTCAGTGGATATCTTTAAGGCAGAGATAGTTTCTTGGATAGACACACAATGCTGGTGTAACCCAGAGGGACAGGCAGCATCTCTGGAGCGAAGGAATGGGTGACGTTTCGGGTCGAGACCCTTCTTCAGACTCCTACACATAGATAGATTCTTGATTAGTACATGTGTCAGGGGTTACAGGGAGAAGGCAGGAGAATGGGGTTAGGAGGGGGAGAGAGCCATGATTGAATGGCAGAGTAGACATGATGGGCCGAATGGCCTAATTCTTCTCCTATCACATGAACATGACCAATCTATAACACCACTGGTGGGGGTAACAGGGATCAAGGAATCTTCATCAAAGCTGGATGAGTTAGACGACAAATATGTGCTTAGGTTGCAGTTTAATTTTAGTTTAGAGATACAGTGCTGAAACAGGCCCTTCGGCCCACCGAGTCCGTGCCGACCACACACGAACACTATCCTACACACACTTGCGACAATTTACAATTTTACCAAAAAGCCAATTAACTTACAGACCCTGTACCTCTTTGGAGTGTGCGAGGAAGCCAAAGATCACGGAGCCAACCCACACAGGTCACGGGGAGAACGTGCAAACTCCGTACAGACAGCACCCGAGTTGCTGGCACTGTGAGGCAGCACGTCAGTGGATATATTGAAGGCATAGATAGACGGATTTGTGATTAGTATGGTTGTCAGGGGGTTAATGGGGAGAAGGCAGGAAAATGGGGTTTGGAGGGAGAGATAGATCAGCCATGATTGAATGGCGGAGTAGACTGGATGTTCAAGAAGGAACTGCAGATGCTGGAAAATCGAAGGTAGACAAGAGTGCTGGAGAAACTCAGCGGGTGAGGCAGCATCTATGGAACAAAGGAAATAGGTGACGTTGCCCTTGAACATTGACTTCTCCAATTTCCAGTAGCCCTTGCTGTCTCCCCTTCTCAGCTCTCCCTCAGCCCTCTGGTTCCTCCTCTTCCTTTCTTCTTCCCGCCGCCCCCCCACTCTACATCAGTCCGAAGAAGGGTTTTTGGCCCGAAACGTCGCCCATTTCCTTCGTTCCATAGATGCTGCCGCACCCGCTGAGTTTCTCCAGCACTTTTGTCTACCGGCGGAGCAGACTGGATGGGCCGAATGGCCTAATTCCTCTCCTATCACTTATGATCTTATAAGTGTTGCCAATACTGACTGTAATCTAATCTCCAGAAAGGAAAGGAAGGATACAACATGGAAGGGTTGATACTATCTAACACCAGTGCAGTGTCTCTGCACATACCGCCTCATCGCCATGCTTCATCTCATTGGATGGTCCGTGTTGCTGAGTTGGTTCAGATTTGATTCATTCCCTTTCAACAACAAATTGTCACAATAGAATCAAAATGTTCACCGATGTAATATGACTCGGTGTTTACACAGAACATCATTGTTCTGCTCGCCCAGGGGGCCTCTGCTTCACCCCCTCAGTATCAAACACGCCTGGATGGCTTCACCCACCCTCGAAATGAGACAATAATACACCGAAACCCAACCAAAAACAGAGATAGACACATAATGGGCTGCAGTCCCAGTGTAAGAATAAGCGGTCGGCCATTTCGGGGCTGAGATGAGGAAAAGCTTTTTCATCCAGAGAGACAATAGACAACAGGTGCAGGAATGAGCCAATTGGCCCTTCGAACCAGCATCGCCATTCAATAGACAATAGACAAACGGTGTAGCAGTAGGCCATTCGGCCCTTCGAGCCAGCACCACCATTTAATGTGACCATGGCTGATCATCCCCAATCAGCACTCCGTTCCTGCCTTCTCCCCCTATCCCCTGACTCCGCTATCTTTAACAGCCCTATCTAGCCCTCTCTTGAAAGTATCCAGAGAACCGGCCTCCACCGCCCTCTGAGGCAGAGAATTCCAGACTCACCACTCTCTGTGTGAAAAAGTAATCTCCGTTCTAAATGGCTTACCCCTTATTCTTAAACTGTGGCCCCTGGTTCTGGACTTCCCCAACATTGGGAACATGTGTCCTGCCTCTAGCGTGTCCAAACCCTTAATAATCTTATATGTTTCAATAAGATCCCCTCTCATCCTTCTAAACTCCAGAGTATACAAGCCCAGCCGCAGGCAGGGAAGTGGAGTGTCAGTTCGGAGAAACATAGACAATAGGTGCAGGAGTAGGCCATTCGGCCCTTCGAGCCAGCACCGCCATTCAATGTGATCATGGCTGATCATCCCCAATCAGTACCCCGTTCCTGCCTTCTCCCCCACGTCCCTTGATTCCGTTAGCCCAAAGAGCTACATCTAACTCTCTCTTGAAAACATGCAGTGAATTGGCTTCCACAGAAGATGAGGCTGGTGAATTGTTTGGTGGGATTTGGCTGTTTATGGATTTGAAACTGCGTCTGATGGGAAGCTTTCACACCATTGTGACAGGCAAGGTGAAGTTGGGTTGGAAACTACCCAAGCAGAACAAGAGGTGCTGTTCCTCCAGTTGCCGTACACCTGCCTCATGAGGTGAAGTCCCCGAGTCATACAGCTTTGGCCCAACTTGCCCACACAGACCAACATGTCCAAGCTGATCGTGGACTTTAGGAGGGCACATCATCCGAGGATGTACACACCATTGTGGATAAATGGGGATACTGTGGATAGGGTGAGCTGCTTTAAATACCTGGGAGTCCACATCTCTGAGTATCTGACATGGACATCACACGCTGCAGCACTGGTGAGTAAGGCAAGGCAGCGCCTTTACCACCTCAGGCAATTGAGGACACTCAGAGTATCTCTGAGGATCCTCCGGTGCTTCTACTCAGCGGCTGTGGAAAGCATCTTGTCCGGAAACATCACCATTTGGTTTGGGAACTGCTCTGCCCAGGACAAGAAGGCTCTGCAGAGAGTAGTGCGTTCGGCTGAACGCACTATGGGAACTACACTCGCCCCCCTGCAGGACCTATACATCAGAAGGTGCAACTCCAGAGCCAACAAGATCATGGGGGATCCCTTCCCCCCCAGCAACGGACTGTTCTAGCTGCTACGGTCAGGCAAACGGAGAGGATGAGAAGGAGTTTCTTCCCAGAGGCCATTCGGACTGTAAATCGTATCTCACCAGGGACTAACTTACTGATTTACAGCTGTGTGGTGTCTTTTTAAAATTGCTGTTTTTTCTTGTGATTCTGTTGCATTCTGTTTTGTAGTTTTTTGCACAAATCCGCAAGCATTGCCACTTTTCATTTCACTGCACATCTCGTATGTGTATGTGACGAATATACCTGGCTTGACTTGACAGCTACACTAGTCCAACCTGCCTACATTTGGCCCATATCTCTCCAAACCTGTCCTATCCATGTACCTGTCTGAATGGTTCTTAAATATTGCGATTGTACCTGCCTCAACTACCTCCACTGGCAGCTGGTTCCATACATCTACCACCCTCTGCATGGAAAAAGTTACCCCTCAGATTCCTATTAAATCTTCCCAGCCGCACTTAAACCCATGTCCTCAGGTGCTCGGTTCCCCTACTCTGGGCAAGAGATTCTGTGCATCTACCCGATCTAGTCCTCTCACGATTTTGTACATGATTTATGTTCTTGTGCTCAACTATTCTGTAAAAAAACACCTAATGCCGGAGTAACTCAGCGGGTCAGGCAGCATCTGTGGAGAACATGGATGGATAGGTGACGTTTCACAGAGTGCTGGAGTAACTCAGCAGGTCAGGCAGCATCTCTGAAGAACATGGATAGGTGATGTTTCAGGTCGGGATCCTTCAAATATGCTGCCTGGCCCACAGAGGTACTCCATCACTTTGTGTCTTTTTTTTGTAAACCAGCACCTGCAGTTCTTTGTTTATACCCAACTGTTCCCCTGGCTCTCAGTCTGAACAGTGATCTTTGATCTCCGTCCCCTTTGCCTCATTTTCACACCTTACATTTCCTTAACTCTGTACCTCCCTCACCCGATTCAGTCTGAAGAAGGGTCTCGACCCGAAACGTCACCCATTCCTTCTCTCCAGAGATGCTGCCTGTCCCGCTGAGTTACTCCAGCATTTCGTGTCTATCTTTCCCCTCCATATGACACCCTGCCTTCCACCCATTTCTCAAGATATAGAGGGCAGGGGATCAGGCCATTCAGATACTGGAATCATGTAGAAACATAGACAATAGGTGCAGGAGGAGGCCATTCGGCCCGTTGAGGTTGTAGAACATATGTGTAGACTACTCGGTGTGGGAAGGTGTGGGATGGAACTGCAGATGCTGGTTTACACCAAAGATAGACACAAAAAGCTGGAGTAACTCAGCGGGACAGGCAGCATCTCTGATGTTTCGAGAAAGGAAGAATCGACCCGAAACGTCGCCTATCTCCTTCGCTCCTTAGATGCTTTGCACCCGCTGAGTTTCTCCAGAACCGAGACCCTTCTTCAGACAGAATCGGGGGAAAAGGAAAAATAGAGTTAAGGAAACGTAAGGTGTGAAAATGGGGCAAAGGGGAACAAGATCAAAGATCATTGTTCAGATTGAGACCCCTTGTCTGATGATGGGTTGTGACCTGAAACGCCACCCATTCCTTCTCTCCAGAGATACTGCCCGTCCTGCTGAGTCACTCCAGCTTTTTGTGTCTATCTTCATGCTCTATGTTATACACAGTGTAAATGAGTGAACAAACATTTCACTATGATTAAAAGGCACAAAAAAAACACTAGATGAGTGTTGCAACTATAATGTTGTCTGCAGCTTCTGCTCTCTGCACCCTCCCCCTCCCAACAGACCTCCCCTCTGTGTTTCATTCCTACCTCACAGTCTGCTTCACAATGAACGTGGGGGTGGGCGAGACATTGTTTCCAACAGAATGAAAGAGGCTACAGACACAAATCCTATTATCTTTGCAGTCTGCTTTAGTGATCACAGAGTCAGCATATTCAGCATTGAATGCTAACAATAAGCATAGGCTCCCCCCCCCCCCCCCCCCACGACCAGTACAACAGGTCCACGCTCCCATTAACAGGCACATTAACGGCTAGAAATTTCCAAGCACAAAAGATGTTTTGTTTTGTTAATAACCTGTTAAAATGCAGGTTATTACTTACAACATTCTCCCTCCCATCCCGCTCTCCCTCTCACTATCTCCCTTATTTTTTCTTTCTCTCCCCTCCACTCTCTCTCCCCCACCTCTACTAAACCCCCCCCCCCCCCCTCTAATTTATAATTTTCTCCCCTCTACTCCCTTCCCCCCTCTCCCTCCATACCTTCCCTATTTATCTACTCATCTCCTCTCTCTCCCCCCCACCCCCCTCATTATTCCACTTCGCTTTAATTGCCTCCACACACACACACAGGGTTTGCAGCAAAGATACTGGTATCTTTGGTTTGCAGATAAGCGACTTGCTGCAGAAACGCTGAACCAAAAGCAACTCTGGAACCGACTGCCCCTCCACAAAGGAGTATAAGGGGACTATAAATCATTCACACGCCATGATCCAACAAGCTGTTCCGCGGGAGTTGGTGACAATAAGATGTGCAGTTTGGCATCTCTATTGAGGCGTTCAACTGAAGGGTCAACCGTTTACAATGGAGGCTAGTTTTCAAACAAAAACAAGCGCTGGAAACTAAAACTGCGCGGCTTCAAAGTGGCTGAGAATTCCTTCAGGAGTCGGGATGGAGAGAGGGAGAGGGAGAGGGGGAAAGAGAGAAAAGGGGAGGGGGAGAGAGAGAGGAGAGGGAAGAGAGAGGAGAGAAGGAAGGGGAGAGGAGGAGAGAAAGAAGCGAGGGGTAGGAGAGGGGAGGAAGAAGGAGAGAGAGAAGGAAGGGGAGAGAGAGGAGAGGAGAAAAGGGAGAAGAGAAGAGGGGGAGAGAGAAGAGGGGGAGAGAGAAAAGGGGGGGGGGAGAGAGAAGGGGGGGGGAAGAGAGAGAAGGGGGGGGGGGAGAGGGAAGAGGGAGGGGAAGAGAGGAGAGAGAGGGGAGGAGAGTGGGGAGAAGAGAGAGGGAGGGGAGAGGCAGAGAGAGGGGAGTAGAGAGAGTGATAGAGAGTAGAGAGGAGAGGGAAGAGAAGAGAGCGAGAGAGAGAGAGAAGAGAGAGAGGGGAAGGCTCTCGCCTACGGGAGTCTGTTCCCCACTCCCCCTCTCTCCCCCTCTCTCCCCCACCCCCCCTCTCTCCCCCCCCCTCTCTCTCACTCCCCCCCCCCCCCTCCTCTCTCTCTCTCTCGTCCATTTCGCTGTCGACAGGTGAACCTCCCCCCTGTCCATTACCTGCCAACAGGTAGACGAGAAGTATTGGCGGCGCTGCGCTGCCAATTCCGGCCATGTTTCGCTCCTTGTCCCGACTCCGGCCTGAGCTGAGCTGAGCTGCCCTGGGATCCGCTCTCCCCGGCACAAACCTGCCTCGTTCACTGCCAGACGAGGGAGTTAGGGAATTGGGGAGGGAGGGAGGGAGGGAGTCGAGGGCAGATGCCCTCCAGTGGCAGATGAATGTACAATCTAACCTGCATGTACACACACACAGAGATGCACATTCCCTCATATCCATGTTTGCTTTGCCCTTACCTTCTCCACCTGGCTAACAATGAATGAAGGTGGGTTGGGGGGGGGGGGGGGGGGGGGTCCCGTTGAAACTTAAAGAATAGTGAAAGGCCTGGATAGAGTGGATGTGGAGCGGATGTTTCCACTAGTGGGAGAGTCTAGGACCAGAGGTCACAGCCTCAGTTTAGTTTCAATTTAGTAAGAACTAGACTGTGGGACCCGTTGGGTCCCATGTTCACACAGGAGGGTTGGTCTCCCAACACAATATTCCATCCTCTCCACCAATTACAATATTGGTGGCCAGTGGGGGGGGGGGGGGGGGCTTTCTAGAGTGCTAGTATGGGGACTGTGGGCTGAAGGGACTGGTTAGTATGGACATTGTGGGCCAAATGGATTCTTGGGGTGGCAACTCAGTCACTCAAGCCTGATGTGCTGGCAGCTCACTAACAGCTGGTGGGCTAGCAGTTGACTCACGGCTATTCCTTGAAATTCCGTCCCTTCCTTCCATTTCAAGCAGGGTGCAAATGCAGTTTCCTACCACTCCAAGCAGGGTGCAAGGCCACCTAATTCAATTGCAGTTTCAAACCACTTCAAATAGGGTGCAAGGACACCAGATTAAAGTGCAGTTTCCGACCACTTCAAGCAGGGTGCAAGGCCACCGAATTCAAGTGCAGTTTCATACCACTTCAAGCAGGGTGCATGGCCACCAAATTCAAGTGCAGTTTCATGTCAATTCAAACAGGGTGCAGGGCCACCAAATGCTAGTGCTGTTTAATGCCATTTTAAGCAGGGTGCAAGGCCACCAAATTCAAGTGCAGTTTCATATCACTTCAAGCAGGGTGCAAGACAACAAAATTGAAGTGCAGTTTCATATCATTTCAAGCAGGGTGCAAGGCCACCACATTCAAATGCAGTTTCATACCATTTCAAGCAGAGTGAAACCACCATAAAAGCACTATAAAACCACACAAAACACCACACTAACAGTTCAGTAGACACTCAGTGTGTTCAGTGGATTCACAGCTCAGACAGAGTCATGACCCCTCTCTCCCCCATCTTGCAGAGACTGAGCCACACCCACAGTTACGGGTTTTATAATACCCCCCCTCCAATCGGAAGGGGCGTGGCCTTCATGGCATGATTGACAGGAGAGAGATTCTCAACATATTCTTAAACACGAATAACACTTTTATTTTTCATTGATGGGAAAATTCCTCTGCACCTGATGAGTGGCGAGGAACTGAGTAAGATGGCCAAAAATCACAGCCGTAAGTGGTAGCATTTTTCCTAAAATCAATATTCAGTGCAAACAGGAGGTTGTGAAGTTTCCACCATCAACAGCCTTTTTATTTGCCATGCAGCCTTTCAAAGCAATTACCACCACCAACAACAGCCATTTTATTTTGCAGTGCAGCCTTTCAAAGCAGTTACCACTGTGAGATACGCTTTGTGCTCACAATCACTGCTCAAAGACTAAATCTTGGAAGCAAGAGATTCTTTATTTTTCATGAATCTGCAGAACCGGGTGCCTCGAAGACACACCAAAGTCAGAGAAGTCATCCCCCTTTATACACAGAATTTTACATTCAACCTCCCCTCCGGACCCTTCTCCAATCAGGGTCTGAGGTGCACAATCTGTAGGTACATCCCCCCAGTACCTCCCATATCATACATCGCATGTCCAGACATGTTCATGGTAATGAGCAGTTTCTTGACCAGGGGTGTGTTCATTTATTTTATTAAGCATGCTCAGTTGCTCATGACCTACCCTAGTTTTACTCACCTCCTAGTGAACCCTCTCAGTTCTCCTATATCAGTACTAAAGCTAAGCTATAGTGACAAGGGCCCCATCTATCACTCCATTCCACTGATAGGGATCTCTCTACATCACTCCCTTCTACCGCTATACAATGCTATTACTTCTTACTCAAGGACTCAAGGATGGGTCTGGTAACCTTTAGACACAGCTGTGTCAGAACCCTCTCTCCGGCCCCTATCAGTTCGAATCCTCTTTAAAGCTCCTTACTATAATGGGGTTTAATCACTTTATCCCTCACACCACCACCAACAACAGCCATTTTTTTGGGACTGCAGCCTTTCAAAGCAGTAGCCACCACCAACAGCCATTTTTCTTGCAGTGCAGCCTTTCAAAGCAGTTACCACCACCAACGACAGCCTTTTTTTGCAGTGCAGCCTTTCAAAGCAGTTACCACCATCAACAACCTTTTTTGTTGCAGTGCAGCCTTTCAAAGCAGTTACTACCACCAAGAACTGCCATTTTTTTTGCAGTGCAGCCTTTCGAAGCAGTTACCACCACCAATGACAGCCATTTTTTTGCAGTGCAGCCTTTCAAAGCAGTTACCACCATCAACAACAGCCATTTTGTTTTGCAGTGCAGCCTTTCAAAGCAGTTACCACCATCAACAACAGCCATTTTCTTTGCAGTGCAGCCTTTCAAAGCAGTTACCACCACCAACAACAGCTATTCTGTCCTCTGGTGGACTTTATGTGCAATAGTGCCATCTGTTGGACTTTTATCGTGGAAGGTCAGTTGCACACAGGAAGTGGGAAGCAGGAAGTAGTCTCCTGTCTTTTGTTTTTTTGTCATGCTCAGCAGCAGAAGCAATCCATCCCAATCCTAGTTTGCTACACTTAAGAAAGCAATGGCTGTTAGTTTATATAGTTCACTGTATGCTTGGAATGCTATATTGGAGAATATTTATGGCAGATGATGTTTAACTCATTTCGTTAACTTCATAGCATTTGTAAATGTTAGATTGTTAGCAGGCGGCCATTTTGTAGCACCTTAACATACAAGGAATAGGATTTGCTTTGATTGTTAATAGGATTGTTTATTATATATTTGCCCTATATGTTCCACCGTTTAGAAGATTTGTATATTTCTGTAAAGGAGAGTAATTTGTGTAACTTTCTTCTCATTCAATTCTCATTTTTCAATATTAAGAATGACAGCACTGGAAAATCATTAAACTTAAGAGCAGAGATGCTAACTTCCTGACTCGCGTCTGTATTATTGAATCGAGTTTGGCTGACTGTCAATCTGCGTTCTACTTAACAATCACATAGGGAGGACAGTACAGTGAAAAAGCCAGGAGAACATGAGTGAAGCAAGCAACAGCAATAAAGCTGCAAAAATAGAAAAGACAAAGGATCATGATGGCAAAGCATTGCAACCGAGTACACGCTCACAGCTCACCTCCTCCTCTAGATCTTCCAGTAGCGCAGCCGCTAAAGCTCGGGCAAAGGCCGAGGCTGCACGCGCAAGAGCATCATTTGCTGATGGAGAGCTGGACATAAAAAAAAGAGAGAGCAAGATTAGAGGCAGAGAAAGCAGGAGTAGAAGCCACTTTAGAAGCTTTACATTTGAAGCAAGAGGCTGCTGCTGCTGAATTCAGCACATGCTGAAGCTTTGGAAGGGGCTGCAGAAGTGGAAGATGGAGAACGTCACAGCCAAGGTCAGTCACACTCACAGCAAGTCATAAAGCAAAGAACAGAAGACTATGTACAGGAGCACAGTGAATGGCTAACTCGACGCTATCATCTCTTTACCTGGCAGACCGTGCATCAATGAGGACTCGCCACCACCAGCAAAACATGAGGTCATCCAGGTGACTCATTCACGCTACAGTGATGGTTACCTCAGGTCTACAGAGGTGAAACCAAGAAAGCATTGAGACATCATGCTTCCCCATCTCGTATACACCAGGCTGGCCAAGGCCCTTCTCGCAAAGCCTGCTTTGCAGAAGAGGAATCTCTATTAGGACATATAGCTGATGACGAACACCCTTTGAATTGTAAACAACACCTTGCACCTGAGACAGGACCTGATAGTATGATCGACTTTGTCAAGTACTTAGCAAGAAGAGAACTCGTGACAAGTGGGCTCACTAAGTTCGATGATAGACCTGAGAGCTTCAGAGCATGGCAATCATCCTTTATTAACGGCATTCGCAGCTTAGATCTCACTGCTAGCGAAGAGCTAGATCTCTTAGTAAGGTGATTAGGCAAAGAATCGTCAGAGCATGTCAGAAGAATTCGCTCAGTGCATCCTACCGACCCATATGCTGCTCTTCAGTCGGTATGGGACAGGCTCCTGGATTGTTACGCCGCTCCAGAGGTAATAGAGAGTTCTCTATTCAAAAGGTTGGATAGCTTCCCCCGCATAACCAGTAAGGATCACATCAAACTTCGAGAACTCGGAGATTTGCTTATGGAGTTGCAGGCTGCTAAAGAAGAAGGATACCTACCTGGTTTGACTAACTTGGACACAGCCCGTGGCATCAACACAATTGTGGAGAAACTCCACCGTGGCCTCCAGGAAAGATGGATCTCGTCGGGTTCAAGGTATAAAGAAGTGCCTGCTTCCCACCATTCTCCTTCTTCATGCAGTTCATCTGTGGAGAGGCAAGAACTAGAAACGACCCAAGTTTTGCCTTTTCAAGCAGTGTCAGTAGTCCTGCCAAGTATGAGAAGCCTACCCAGAGACGGGATAATTCAAGAACCCCCCTATACGTACACAAGACTGACATCGCTACAACAGTTATAGACAATACAGACAAAACAATGCACAGCAATGACCCGGCGAAGATTTGCCCCATCCACGGCAAACCTCATTCCCTCGCCAAATGTAGAGGTTTTAGAGCCAAGCCCATAGAGGAGCGTAAAACCTACCTTAAGGAGAACAGCATATGCTTCAGGTGTTGCTCCTCGTCTTCCCACTTCGCCAAAGACTGTAAGAAAGTGCTCAAGTGCAGAGAATGCGAAAGTGACCACCACATCACAGCAATACACGCAGGCCCTGCCCCCTGGACCTCTAAACCCCCCACTCAAGAGCCAGAGCCTACAGCGCGAGAGAACGAAAGTCTCAATCTTCCAACCACTATCACTTCCCATTACACTGAGGTATGTGGCCCTGGCCTTTCAGCCCGTTCTTGCTCCAAGATATGCCTGGTAAAGATATACCCACACGGGCAGCCTGAAAGCTCAATCACAGGGTACGCGATTCTTGACGATCAGAGTAATCGCTCTTTAGCGAGGTCAAGTTTCTTTGATCAGTTTGGGATTGAAAGTGACCCATCCCCCGACTCACTGAAAACTTGTGCAGGAGTGATGGAAATGACAGGAAGAAAAGCAGATGGCTTTCAGGTTGAGGCTGTGAATGGAGGGATAGTCATTGATCTTCCTCCACTCATCGAGTGTGATGAAATTCCAGATAATAGGAAAGACATACCAATACCGGAGGCAGCACATCAACACACCCACTTAAGTCCGGTTGCAGCTCATATCCCAGAACTAGATCCAAATGCTCAGATTCTACTCTTGCTTGGAAGAGGTATCCTCAGAGTACACAAGGTGAGGCAACAAATCAATGGGCCAGGCAACACTCCCTTTGCACAGAGACTGGACTTAGGCTGGGTCCTCATAGGTGATGTTTGCCTTGAGGATGTGCATAAGCCAAGCATCAGTACCTTAAAGATGCACATCCTTGACAATGGTCGACCTTCATTCCTCACCCCTGCCAGAGCCAAATATATCTCAGAGAGACAGTGAACCACGGCGGGGAGTCAATACGTTGGGATGTGTTTCCTTCACCTACAAGTGTCTCTGCTGACAAAGCAGCTGTAGATAAGCTTGGCAGCTCAGTATTCGTGAGGACTGAGAATGACGATAAGTGTGCTCCATCCTTTGAAGACAGGGCCTTTCTAAAGGCTATGGAAGAAGAGTGCCATAAAGATGACACCAACAGCTGGGTGGCGCCTCTACCTTTTAGAATACCCAGACATCCTCTTCCCAATAATCGGGATCAGGCCCTCTCTCATCTTGCCTCTTTACAGCACACCTTGAACAAAAGGCCTGCAATGAAAGGGCAGTTAATTGCCTTCATGGGAAAGGTGTTTGAGAACAACCATGCTGAACGAGCACCCCCACTGAAATTTGGAGAGGAATGCTGGTATCCGCCAATCTTTGGAGTTTCCCACCCTCAGAAACCAGACCAGATCAGGGTGGTCTTCGACTCCAGTGCGCAGCATGGTGGAATATCCCTCAACAACGTTCTGCTTACCGGCCCAGATATGAATAACTCCCTCCTTGGAGTGCTGATCCGCTTCCGAAAGGAACCTGTAGCCATAACCGCCGACATTCAGCAGATGTTCTATTGTTTTGTAGTGAGAAAAGACCACCGGAATTACCTAAGGTTTTTATGGCACAGGGACAACGATATGTCAAAGGACATTGTTGAGCATCGGATGCGTGTGCACGTCTTTGGGAACAGTCCCTCTCCTGCCATCGCAATCTATGGGCTAAGACGTGCTGCTCAGGAAGGTGAGAATGAGTACGGATCTGATACACGTCGCTTTGTGGAGAGACATTTTTACGTAGATGATCTCTACAGATCAGAGTCCTAGGCCATCGATCTGCTGAAACGAGCTCAAGCATGTCTTGCTCAGTCAAACCTGAAGCTGCACAAAATCGCTTCAAACAGTGCTGCAGTCATGAAAGCCTTCCCCGTTGAAGATCTGGCAAAATGGATAAAGGATCTTTCCTTGACTGATGAAGCTTTACCAATGCAAAGAAGCCTCGGACTGCACTGGGAAATGGAGTCTGACACATTCACCTTCAAAGTCTCTGCAGAAGAAAAACCATTCACTCGACGTGAAGTTTTGGCCACAGTGAACAGCCTTTTTGACCCCCCCTCGTTTCGTATCACCAGTGACCATATGAGGAAGGGCACTACTGCGTGAAGTCTCCACCATTGACAGTTGTGACTGGGACACACCACTTCCAGAGAAAAAGCGAGAGAAGTGGAAAACGTGGAGAGATTCGCTTCGAGACTTGAAGAATCTTCATATCTCACGCACATACTCCCCCCACTCTCTTGTTAATGCTAAACACACAGAGTTGTGCCTCTTCTCTGATGCTTCCAACACAGCCATCAGTGCAGTAGCCTACCTTAGAGTAATCTCCGAAGAAAGGCAATGCCATGTAGGATTTGTCCTAGGGCAAGCTAAGTTGACTCAACCAGAACCTACGTCACCTAGGCTTGAACTCTGTGGAGCGGTACTGGCAGTGGAGATGGCGGACCTGATACTGGATGAGATTGACCTCAAACCTGAGGCAGTCAAGTTCTACTGTGATAGTAAGGTAGTCCTGGGGTACATCTTCAATGACAGCAGACGTTTCTTCGTCTATGTACATACAGGCCGTGCAGCAGCCTTTCAAAGCAGTTACCACCACCAACTACAGCCATTTTTTTGCAGTGCAGCAGCCTTTCAAAGCATTAAAGAAGGAACTGCAGATGCTGGAATATCGAGGGTACACAAAAAGCTGGAAAAACTCAGCGGGTTCAGCAGCATCTCAGGAGCGAAGGAGATAGGCAACGTTTTGGGCCGAATCTCCTTCGCTCCTTAGATGCTGCTGCACCCGCTGAGTTTCTCCAGCTTTTTGTGTACCCTAGCCTTTCAAAGCAGTTACCACCACCACCAACAGCCTTTTTTTTGCAGTGCGCCTTTCAAAGCAGTTACCACCACTAACATCTTTTTTTTGCAGTACAGCCTTTCAAAGCAGTTACCACCACCAACACCACCCATTTTTTTTGCAGTGCAGCCTTTCAAAGCAGTTACCACCACCAACAACACCCATTTTCTTTTTTGCAGTGCAGCCTTTCAAAGCAGCTACCACCACTAACAACAGCCATTTTTTTTGCAGTGCAGCCTTTCAATGCAGTTATCACCATCAACAACAGGCATTTTTTCTTTGCAGTATAGCCTTTCAAAGCAGTTACCACCACCAAACAACCCATTTTCTTTTTTGCAGTGCAGCCTTTCAAAAGCAGCTACCACCACTAACAACAGCATTTTTTTTGCAGTGCAGCCTTTCAATGCAGTTATCACCATCAACAACAGGCATTTTTTCTTTGCAGTATAGCCTTTCAAAGCAGTTACCAGCACCAACAGCAGCCTTTTTTTTTCCCAGTGCAGACTTTCAAAGCAGTTACCTCCACCAACAACACCCATTTTTTTTTTTGTAATGCTGCCTTTCAAGCAGTTACCACCACCAACAACAGCCTTTTTTTTGCCGTGCAGTCTTTCAAAGCAGTTACCACTACCAACAACAGCCATTTTTTTTTGCAGTTCAGCATTTCAAAACAACCATATTTTCATTTTCAAACCACATTAAGAGCACTCATAGTTGAGTAGACGTGTTCAGTGTTATTCAGCACTCAGAGAGACATGAATATCTCGCTTCCTCCATCTTGCAGAGACTGAGTAAGGCACACCACTTCCGGGTTTTATAGTCCCTCCCCCCACCCACCAGCAGGGGCAGCAGAGAGAATGGCAAATTTAAAAAAAACATTAATATCTCTCTCGCCTCACTCGCTGAGTTTCTCCAGCATTTTTGTCAACCTTAGATTTCTCCAGCATCCGCAGCTCTTTCTTCAACAACCAGGAATGATTGGGTTAGCGCATGTTGAGCGTTTGTCGGCACTGGGCCCATACTCGCTGAAGTTTAGAAGGTTGAGGGGGGGGGGGGATTTGAAGATGGATCATCTGACCAAACTTGTCCACATTAATAAAAAACTAATTAACCCTTTTGCAACCAGTGCCCACGCGAGCGTAACCTGCACGAGATAGACAATAGACAATAGGTGCAGGAGTAGGCCATTCGGCCCTTCAAGCCAGAACCACCATTCAATGTGATCATGACTGATCATTCACAATCAGTACCCCGTTCCTGCCTTCTCCCAATATCCCCTGACTCCGCTATCTTCAAGAGCCCTATCTAGCTCTCTCTTGAAAATATCCAGAGAACCGGCCGCCACCGCCCTCTGAGGCAGAGAATTCCACAGACTCACAACTCTCTGTGTGTGAAAAAGTGTTCTAAATGGCTTACCCCTTTTTCTTAAGCAGAAGCAGAAGCAGGAGTTTACCATCACGTATGTCTGTGTACTGTGAGCAAATTTGGACCCCATCTCTGAGGAAGGATGTGCTGGCTCTTGAGAGGGTCCAAAGGAGGTTTAGAAGAATTATACCAGATATGAGTGGGTTAGCATATGATGAGCGTTTGTTGGCACTGGGCCTGTACTCGCTGGAGATAAAAAGATTAAGCGGAGGCCTCATTGTAACATACAGAATAGTGAAAGGCTTGGACAGAGTGGATATGGAGAGGATGTTTCCACTAGTGGGAGAGTCTAGGACTAGAGGTCATAGCCTAATAATTAAAGGACGTTCTTTTAGGAAGGAGATGAGGAAAAATTACTTTAGTCAGAGGGTGGTGAATCTATGGAATTGTTTGCCACAGAGGATGTGGAGGCCAAGTCAGTGGATACTTTTAAGCCAGAGATAGATAGATTCTTGATTAGTACGGGTGTCAGAGGTTTTGGGGAGAAGGCAGGAAAATGGGGTTAGGAGGGAGAGATAGATCAGCCCTGATTGAATGGTGGAGTAGACTAGTTGGGCCGAATGGCCTAATTCGACTCCTTTCACATGACTTTATGAACAATGATCTTTGACCTACATCCCATTTGTCTCGTTTTCACACCTTATACATCCTTATCTCTGTATCTCCCTCTCCCTGATTCAGTCTGAAGAAATCTCTTGACCCGAAATGTGACCCATTCCTTCTCTCCAGAGATGCTGCCTGTCCAGCTGAGTTACTCTAGCATTTGATGTCTACCTTCCCCCCTATATGACACCCTGCTTTCCACCCATTTCTCAACAACATGGGTGTTGGTGCAGACATAAAGCCAGAGGGCAGGGAAACAGGCCATTCGGCCCAATGACAGATACTGGAATCATGTGTAGAACACATATCCGTAGAGTACTTGGTGTGGGAAGGAACTGCAGATGCTGGTTCACACCGAAAATAGACACAAAATACTGGAGTAACTCAGCGGGACAGGCAGCATCTCTGGAGAGAAGGAATGGATGACGTTTTGGGTCGAGATTTTTCGAGGATGTAACTAGTAGCGTGGATAAGGGAGAACCAGTGGATGTGGTATATCTGGACTTCCAGAAGGCTTTCGACAAGGTCCCACATAAGAGATTAGTATACAAACTTAAAGCATACGGTATTAGGGGTTCAGTATTGATGTGGATAGAGAACTGGCTGGCAAACAGGAAGCAAAGAGTAGGAGTAAACGGGTCCTTTTCACAATGGCAGGCAGTAACTAGTGGGGTACCGCAGGGCTCAGTGCTGGGACCCCAGCTATTTACAATATATATTAATGATCTGGATGAGGGAATTGAAGGCAATATCTCCAAGTTTGCGGATGACACTAAGCTGGGGGGCAGTGTTCGCTGTGAGGAGGATGCTAGGAGACTGCAAGGTGACTTGGATAGGCTGGGTGAGTGGGCAAATGTTTGGCAGATGCAGTATAATGTGGATAAATGTGAGGTTATCCACTTTGGTGGCAAAAACAGGAAAGCAGACTATTATTTAAATGGTGGCCGATTAGGAAAAGGGAAGATGCAGCGAGACCTGGTGTCATGGTACACCAGTCATTGAAAGTAGGCATGCAGGTGCAGCAGGCAGTGAAAAAAGCGAATGGTATGTTAGCTTTCATAGCAAAAGGATTTGAGTACAGGAGCAGGGAGGTTCTACTTCAGTTGTACAGGGTCTTGGTGAGACCACACCTGGAGTATTGCGTACAGTTTTGGTCTCCAAATCTGAGGAAGGACATTATTGCCATAGAGGGAGTGCAGAGAAGGTTCACCAGACTGATTCCTGGGATGTCAGGACTGTCTTATGAAGAAAGACTGGATAGACTCGGTTTATACTCTCTGGAATTTAGGAGATTGAGAGGGGATCTTATAGAAACTTACAAAATTCTTAAGGGGTTGGAAAGGCTAGATGCAGGAAGATTGTTCCCGATGTTGGGGAAGTCCAGGACAAGGGGTCACAGCTTAAGGATAAGGGGGAAATCCTTTAAGACCGAGATGAGAAAGACTTTTTTCACACAGAGAGTGGTGAGTCTCTGGAACTCTCTGCCACAGAGGGTAGTTGAGGCCAGTTCATTGGCTATATTTAAGAGTGAGTTGGATGTGGCCCTTGTGGCTAAGGGGATCAGAGGGTATGGAGAGAAGGCAGGTACGGGATACTGAGTTGGATGATCAGCCATGATCATATTGAATGGCGGTGCAGGCTCGAAGGGCTGAATGGCCTACTCCTGCACCTAATTTCTATGTTTCTATGTTTCTGACTGTGACCCCTGTCTGAAGAAGGGTCTCGACCTGAAACGCCACCTATTCCTTCGCTCTATAGATGCTGCCTCACCCGCTGAGTTTCTCCAGCATTTTTGTCTACCTTCGATTTTTCCAGCATCTGCAGTTCTTTCTTAAACACCCTTCTTCAGACTCAGACCCCTGTCCAGAGATGCTGCCTATCCCACTGAGTTGCTCCAGCATTTTGTGTGTAGACTATGATGTTTAGTTAAACACAGCGGGACAGGCAGCATCTCTGGAGAGAAGGAATGGGTGATGTTTCGGGTCGAGACCTTTCTTCAGACCCTAAGTCTGAGACTGAGCAAAGAAAGGTCTCGACCCGAAACGTCATCTATTCTCTTTCTCCAGAGATGCTGCCTGTCCCGCTGAGTTACTCCAGCATTTTGTGTCTTTCTTCGATGTAAACCAGTATCTGCAGTTCCTTCGTACACTATGTTTAGTTTAGTCAGTACACCTGATCAGTCTTTATGCTAGGAGGCTGCATGGTGAGTTGGATAGGTTGGGTGAGTGGGCAAATGCATGGCAGATGCAGTATAGTGTGGATAAATGTGAGGTTATCCACTTTGGGTGCAAAAACAGGAAAGTAATGGTGGCCGATTAGGAAAAGGAGAGATTCAACGAGACCCGGGTGTCATGGTACACCAGTCATTGAAAGTAGGCATGCAGGTGCAGCAGGCAGTGAAGAAAGCGAATGGTATGTTAGCATTCATAGCAAAAGGATTAGAGTATAGGAGCAGGGAGGTTCTACTGCAGTTGTACAGTGTCTTGGTGAGACCACACCTGGAGTATTGCTTACAGTTTTGGTCTCCAAATCTGAGGATAGACATTCTTGCCATAGAGGGAGTACAGAGAAGGTTCACCAGACTGATTCCTGGGATGTCAGGACTTTCATATGAAGAAAGGCTGGATAGGCTCAGCTTGTACTCGCTAGAATTTAGAAGATTGAGGGGGGATCTTATAGAAATTTACAAAATTCTTAAGGGGTTGGACAGGCTAGATGCAGGAAGATTGTTCCCGATGTTGGGGAAGTCCAGAACAAGGAGTCACAGTTTAAGAATAAGGGGAAAGTCTTTTAGGACCGAGATGAGAAAAACATTTTTCACACAGAGAGTGATGGATCTGTGGAAGGTAGTTGAGGCTAGTTCATTGGCTATATTTAAGAGGGAGTTAGAAGTGGCCCTTGTGGCTAAGGGGATCGGGGGTATGGAGAGAAGGCAGGAACGGGATACTGAGTTGGATAATCAGCCATGATCATATTGAATGGCGGTGCAGGCTCGAAGGGCCGAATGGCATACTCTTGCACCTATTTTCTATGTTTCTATGTTTACCTGAAGCAACCCCCTCTCTTCTCGTCCCCCCTGTCTGTACTCCCGCACGTTGGCGCAAACACCCATTTCTCCCACTCTCCTGCCCCTCTTTCCACCCCCTAACACACACCCCATTTAAGTTTCACCCCTCTTCCCTCGGTAGGAGAGAAGGCAGGCACGGGTTACTGATTGTGGATGATCACCGATGATCACAATGAATAGCAGTGCTGGCTCGAAGGGCCAAATGGCCTCCTCCTACACCTATTTTCTATGTGTCTATGTTTCTCTATCTGACACTCTTTTGTCTGCTTTTAACCACTAGCTTTTGTTCAGTTTAGTTTCTTGTCACATGTCGTACATGTATTGTGAGCAAATTTGGACCCCATATCTGAGGAAGGATGTGCTGGCTCTGGGGAGGGTCTAGAGGAAGTTTACAGGTACGATCCCAGGAATAAGTGGGTTAACATATGATGAGCTTTTGACGGCACTGGGCCTGTACTCGCTGGAGTTTAGAAGGTTGAGGGGGAATAGTGAAAGGCTTGGGGAGATTGGATGTGGAGAGGATGTTTCCACTGGTGGGAGAGTCTCGGAGCAGAGGTCAGACCCTCAGAATTAAAGTGAGCTCTTTTAGAAAGGAGGTGAGGAGGAACTTCTTTAGTTATAATGGTATATGGACCCACTGATCTGTTCTGTATTCATGCACACTATGTTCTATTGTGCTGAAACAAAGCTAGAATTTCATTGTCCTATCTGGGACACATGACAATAAACTCTCTTGAATCTTGAATCTAGTCAGAGGGTGGTGAATCTGTGGAACTCATCGCCACAGAGGGCTGTGGAGGACAAGTCAGTGGATATTTTAAAAGCAGAGATAGACAAATTCTTGATTAGAACGGGTGTCAAGGTTTATGGGGAGAAAGCAGGAAAATGGGAATAGGAGGCAGAGATCAGCCATGACTGAATGGTGGAGTGGACTCGATGGGCCGAATGGCCTAATTCTACTCCTATGACGTGAACTTGTACAGTGAAAAGCTTTTGTTGCGTGCTAACCAATCAGCTGAAAGGCAATACATGGTTAAAATCCTATCTATCTGCCCATTAAACCCAACCACGTGCACCTGTATCAATAGACAATAGGTGCAGGAGGAGGCCATTCGGCCCTTCCAACCAGCACCGCCATTCAATGTGATCATGGCTGATCATCCCCAATCAGTACCCCGTTCCTGCCTTCCCCCCATATCCCTTGACTCTGCTATTTTTAAGAGCTCTATCTAGCTCTCTCTTGAAAGCATCCAGAGAACCTGCCTCCACCGCCCTCTGAGGCAGAGAATTCCACAGACTCACAACTCTCTGTGAGAAAATGTGTTTCCTCGTCTCCGTTCTAAATGGCTTACTCCTTATTCTTAAACTGTGGCCCCTGGTTCTGGAATCCCCCAGCATCTGGAACATGTTTCCTGCCTCTAGTGTGTCCAAACGCTTAACAATCTTATATGTTTCAATGAGACATCCTCTCATCCTTCTAAACTCCAGCGTGTACAAGCCCAGCTGCTCCATTCTCTCAGCATATGATAGTCCCGCCATCCCGGGAATTAACCTTGTAAACCTACGCTGTACTCCCTCAATATCCACCTATCACTTGCTGGGCTTTGTCTCCACCCCCCAACTTCCCCCCCATGTCATTGCTACCTGACCCACTGAGTTACTCCAGCACTTATTGCCCTTTTGTGCAAACCAGCGTCTGCCATTCCTTGTGGCTACTACAGGCGAAATCTTGCACTCTTCTTCTTCAGCCCTTTGCTCCTCTATGGAGCATAGACCATTGACAAATGTCCTCCACCTCACTCGGCTGTTGGCAGTTCTTTCGAGATCTCCCCAGTTGAGCCCACTCTCAGACATTTCTGTCTGGACAGCTCTTCCCCAGCTGTTCCTGGGGCGACCTCTTCTCCCTTTTCCTTGGGGCGTTCCATTTCAGGGCTTGCGGGTGTGTCCAATCCAACTCCATTTTCTCTTTAGAATTTGTAAGTCAATGGACTCCTGGCTTGTTCTTTTCCAGGTCCACATTCCTTACTTTGCCACAGTTTAAGAATAAGGAGCAAGCCATTTAGAACGGAGACGAGGAAACACTTTTTCTCACAGAGAGTGGTGAGTCTGTGGAATTCTCTGCCTCAGAGGGCGGTGGAGGCCGGTTCTCTCGATGCTTTCAAGCGAGAGCTAGGATAGGGCTCTTAAAAATAGCGGAGTCAGGGGATATGGGGAGAAGGCAGGAACGGGGCACTGATTGTGGATGATCAGCCATGATCACATTGAATGGCGGTGCTGGCTCGAAGGGCTGAATGGCCTACCCTTGCACCTATTGTCTATTGTCTCCCCACCAAATGTTAAGTATTCTCCTAAGGCAGGTGTTAATGAAAACTCTTGCGCTGCGCGGAATTAATTTTTAAAATTGAGTTTAGTTTATTGTCACATGTACCGATGTACATTGAAAAGCTTTTGATGCGTGCTAACCAGTCAGCGGAAAGAAAGACAATACATGATTGCAATCGAGCCGTCCACAGTGTACAGATGCATGAGTCCAGGACTAGAGGTCATAGCCTCAGAATGAAAGGTTATTCTTTTAGGAAGGAGATGAGGAGAAATTTCTTTGGTCCAGGAATTCTTTGCCACAGATGGCTGTGGAGGCCAAGTCAGTGGATATTTTTAAGGTCAGAAGTTATGCAGAGAAGACAGGAGAATGGGGTTTGGAGGAAGAGTTACAGTGTCCTCCACAATGTTTGAAACAAAGACCCATCATTTATATATTGCCTCTGTACTCCACAATTTGAGATTTGTAATAGAAAAAATGTGGTTAAAGTGCACACTGTCCGATTTTATTAAAGGCCATTTTTATACATTTTGATTTCACCATGTGGAAAATACAGCTGTGTTTATACATAGTCCCCCGCATTTCAGGGCACCATCATGTTTGGGACACATGGCTTCACAGACATTTGTAATTGCTCAGGTGTGTTTAATTGCCTCCTTAAGTGCAGGTATCAGAGAGCTCGCAGCACCTTGTCTTTCCTCCAGTCTTTCCATCACCTTTGGAAACTTTTGTTGCTGTTAATCAACATGAGGACCAAAGTTGTGCCAATGAAAGTCAAAGAAGCCATTATGAGACTGAGAAACAAGAATAGAACGGTTAGTGACATCAGCCAAACCTTAGGCCTACCAAAATCAACTGTTTGGAACATCATTAAGAAAAAAGAGAACACTGGTGAGTTTACTAATTGCAAAGGGACCGGCAGGCCAAGGAAGACCTCCACAGCTGATGACAGAAGAATTCTCTCTATAATAAAGGAAAACCCCCAAACACCTGTCGGACAGATCAGAAACACTCTTCAGGTGTGGATTTGTCAATGACCACGGTCCGCAGAAGACTTCATGAACAGAAATACAGAGGCTACACTGCAAGATGCAAACCACTGGTTAGCCACAAAAATAGGATGGCCAGGTTACAGTTTGCCAAGAAGTACTTAAAAGAGCAACCACAGTTCTGGAAAAAGGTCTTGTGGACAGATGAGACGAAGATTAACTTATATCAAAGTGATGGCAACAGCAATGTATGGAGGAGAGAAGGAACTGCCTAAGATCCAAAGCATACCACCTCATCTGTGAAACACAGTGGTGGGGGTGTTATGGCCTGGGCATGTGTGGCTGCTGAAGGTGCTGGCTCACTTATCTTCATTGATGATACAACTGGTATACATTGATGGTAGTAGCATAATGAATTCTGAAGTGTATAGACACATCCTATCTGCTCAAGTTCAAACAAATGCCTCAAAACTCATTGGCCGGTGGTTCATTCTACAGCAAGACAATGATCCCAAACATACTGCTAAAGCAACAAAGGAGTTTTTCAAAGCTAAAAAATGGTCAATTCTTGAGTGGCCAAGTCAATCACCCGATCTGAACCCAATTGAGCATGCATTTTATATGCTGAAGAGAAAACTGAAGGGGACTAGCCCCCAAAACAAGCATAAGCTGAAGATGGCTGCAATACAGGCCTGGCAGAGCATCACCAGAGAAGACACCCGGCAACTGGTGATGTCCGTGAATCGCAGATTTCAAGCAGTCATTGCATGCAGAGGATATGCAACAAAATACTAAACATGACTACTTTCATTTACACGACATTGAGGTCCAAACGTGATGGTGCCCTGAAATGGGGGGACTATGTATAAACACTGCTGTAATTTCTACATGGTGAAACCAAAATGTATAAAAATGGCCTTAATGTCAGATTTTAATATATGACAATGTGCACTTTAACCGCATGTGATTTTTTTCTATTACAAATCTCAAATTGTGAAGTACATGGGAAAATAAATAAATGATGGGTCTTTGTCCCAAACATTATGGAGGGCACTGTGGATAGATTCTTGATCAGTACGGGTGTCAGATGTTATGGGGAGAAGGCAGGAGAATGGGGTTAGGAGGGAGAGATGATAGATCAGCCATGATTGAATGGCGGAGTAGACTTGATGGGCCGAATGGCCTAATTCTACTCCTATCCCTCATGACCCTGTGACCCTATGACATGATAATGAGAAATCGTTTAGTGGAAGATAAAGTTCAGTAAAGTCCGATCAAAAATCAAATTAATGCAGATTGACTTTTACACCAATTTCTTGTATTTCTTTGAAATATTTTTTATTTTTGCTGCTTGTTGCATTTTGCCATTATTGTCATGTGCACAGAGGAACAGTGAATAGCTTGCTCTGCATGCTGTCCACTCAAGTCACATTATACACAAGCTCAATCTTTTTTTTTGTAAACCAGCATCTGCAGTTCCTTGTTTAGTTAAGTTCAGTTTAGAGAAAGAGCATGGAAAGTGGCTCTTACAAAAAAAAGAGAACAAAGTACTGGGGTAACTCAGCGGGTCAGGCAGCATCTGTGGGGAACATGGATAGGTGACGTTTCACAGAGTGCTGGAGTAACTCAGCGGGTCAGGCAGCATCTCTGGAGAACATGGATAGGTGACGTTTCACAGAGTGCTGGAGTAACTCAGCGGGTCAGGCAGCATCTGTGGAGAACATGGACAGATGTCGTTTCGTGTCCGGAACCTGTAGAGATGCTGCCTGACCCACTGAGGTACTCCAGCACTTTGTAAATCAGTTCTTCAGCCCACCATGTCCGCGCCGACCAGCGATCCCCACACTTAAAGGGAATAACGTTCAGTGCAAGATAAAGTTCGGCGGAGTAGGATTGAAGATAGCCCAAGGCTCTTCAGTGAAAACTATCCTGCACACACTAGGGACAATTTTTACATTTTATACCAAGCCGATTAACCTTTACATCTTTACGTCTGTAGGTCTTTGGAGTGTGGAAGGAAACTGGAGCACCCGGAGAAAACCCACGCTGGTTAGTGCGGGTGTCAGGAGTTATGGGGAGAAGGCAGGAGAATGTGCTTGAGAGAGAAAGATAGATCAGCCACGTTTGAATGGCGTAGACTTGACGGGTCGAACGTCCTGATTTTGCTCTTATACGTTAGGACAATCCCAATGCATCTATGCACAGAGCAGCAGACAAATCTCTGAAGAAGAGTCTCGACCCGAAACGTCACCCATTCGTTCTCTCCAGGGATGCTGCTTGTCCCGCTGAGTTACTCCAGCAGTTTGTGTCCACCATCGATTTAAACCAGCTTCTGCAGTTCTTTCCTGCACATGCCTTACCAGATGTGTGGTCCAGAGGCAGACTTTCCTCTAGAACCATAAACATGTGAGGAACTCAACTTGTCTCTTCCCCCATCCCCCCCCCCCTTCTCCCATCAGGCAAGAGGTACAGATGTGTGAAAATGCACACCTCAGTCTGAAGAAGGGTCTCGACCCGAAACGTCACCTTTTCCTTCGCTCCATAGATGCTGCCTCACCCGCTGAGTTTCTCCAGCATTTTTATCTACCTCCAGATTCAGGGACAGTTTCTTCCCAGTTGTTATCAGGCAACTGAGCCATCCTATCACCAACTAGAGAGCGGTCCTGACCTCCCATCTACCTCATTGAAGAGCCTCGGGCTATCTTCAATCCGACTCCGCCGAACTTTATCTTGCACTGAACGTTATTCCCTTTCAGGCTCTGTCCCACTTTCCCGAGTTACTCACGAAACTCTCCCGAGTTTTCCCCTTGATTAGAACTCAGGGAACCACGGTATTAGCTGTTCATAGGTACTCGGGGCTATTTCTTTAACTCATGGACATTTTTCAACATGTTGAAAAAAACATCCCGACTTACCTGATGCCCCGAGTTGGCTACGAAACATCTACGGATTCCTACGAGCTCGCTACCGACATTCCCCGACATTCCCCGAGTTCGAATCAAGGGGAAAACTCGGGAGGGTTCGTGAGTAACTCAGGAAAGTGGGACAGAGCCTTTATCCTGTATCTGTACACTGTGGACAGCCTGATTGTAATCATGTACGGACTTTTCACTGACTGGACAGCACACACCAAAAAGCAGTTCACTGTACCTTGGTACACGTGACAACATTCAACCACAGTAAATGAACCAGCATCTGCAGTTCCTTCCGACACAATAATAAACTAAAGTACTTTGAAACTTCTGAACTTGTTTTTTACTTTATTAATTAAACTGGTTTTATTGTTTCATGTTATCAGCTGTTTATATATTGGCTGCCAATATAATTTGTACGCAGGCTGTTATGAAGATTGCTGTTTTTAATTTATTTCCTTTGCGAAATCTCTCCTATCTGAATAACGTTCAAAGTCCCTTCGTTATAATTAACCAGAAGCAATATTGTGGAGATGTTATCAGAAAATTAATGCTGTACTAATGAAACCATGATCTGAGTCTAAGTTCAATGTGGGACAGGAATCTTACCTGAATCAGCTAAGCACTCTAGACAGACATCATCTTAACTGGACACATAGCATTTCTCAGTTCCAAAAATATAATAGACAATAGACAATAGGTGCAGGAGTGGGCCATTCGGCCCTTCGAGCCAGCACCGCCATTCACTGTGATCATGGCTGATCATCCCCAATCAGAACCCCGTTCCTGCCTTCGCTCCATAATCCCATAACTCCACTATCCCTAACAGCTCTATCGAACTCTCTCAAAAGCATCCAGAGAACCAGCCTCCACTGCCCTCTGAGGCAGAGAATTCCACAGACTCACTACTCACTGTGTGAAACAGTTTTTCCTCATCTCCATTCTAAATGGCTTACACTAAGTCCTGGAGTAACTCAGCAGGTTGGGCAGCACCTCTCGAGAACATGGATAGTTTAGTTTGGAGATACAACGTGGAAACAGGTCCCCGCATAGCCTACACACACCTAGAGACAATTTACAATTTTTACTGAACCCAATTAACCTACAAACCTGCACATCTTTGGAGTGTGGGAGTAAACTGGAGATCCCGGAGAAAACCCACGCCAGTCACGGGGAGAACTTACATAGAAACATAGAAAATAGGTGCAGGAGTACAAACTCCGTACAGACAGCACCCGAAGTGAGGATCGTACCCGGGTCTCTGGAGCTGCAAGGCAGCAACTCTACCGCTGCGCCACCATGCAACTCTGTTTGTTAAGGGCCTGTCCCACTTACGTGTCCTTGGCACGCAAATTACGCAACCTCGTGGTCACGTGGAGGCGCACGGGCATCATTTGGCCGCGCGGGGCCGGTCACACTGAGAAGCGCGGAGGGGTATGTAGTTGTGCGCGGTATCGCGCAGCGCTCTGAAATTTTTGTAGTGAACAAAATCTTTGCACACCAACGGCCTGTCGCGGAACTGACGGCCAAAGTGGGACAGGCCCAAGACCCTGGCGCGACGCAGCAACTCACCTTCAACAGCAGCAGAAGCAGGCAAACGATCGCCGAGCTCGGCCTGGGGCTCACGGCCGTTGCGGTCCGGATCCCGCCCCCACTTCTACTCCCAGAGCGGGGCCAAGAAAATTGAAGATAGACACAAAATGCAGGAGTAACTCAGCGGGACCGGCAGCATCATTTGGAGAGTAGCATAGAAACATAGAAACATAGAAATTAGGTGCAGGAGTAGGCCATTCAGCCCTTCGAGCCTGCACCGCCATTCAATATGATCATGGCTGATCATCCAACTCAGTATCCAGTACCTGCCTTCTCTCCATACCCTCTGATCCCCTTAGCCACAAGGACCACATCCAACTCACTCTTAAATATAGCCAATGAACTGGCCTCAACTACCCTCTGTGGCAGAGAGTTCCAGAGACTCACCACTCTCTGTGTGAAGAAAGTCTTTCTCATCTCGGTCTTAAAGGATTTTCCCACTTATCCTTAAGCTGTGACCCCTTGTCCTGGACTTCCCCAACATCGGGAACAATCTTCCTGCATCTAGCCTGTCCAACCCCTTAAGAATTTTGTAAGTTTCTATAAGATCCCCTCTTAATCTCCTAAATTCCAGAGAGTATAAACCGAGTCTATCCAGTCTTTCTTCATAAGACAGTCCTGACATCCCAGGAATCAGTCTGGTGAACCTTCTCTGCACTCCCTCTATGGCAAAATAATGTCCTTCCTCAGATTTGGAGACCAAAACTGCACGCAATACTCCAGGTGTGGTCTCACCAGACCCTGAACAACTGAAGTAGAACCTCCCTGCTCCTGTACTCAAATCCTTTTGCTATGAAAGCTAACATACCATTCGCTTTTTTCACTGCCTGCTGCACCTGCATGCCTACTTTCAATGACTGGTGTAACCATGACACCCAGGTCTCGCTGCATCTCCCCTTTTCCTAATCGGCCACCATTTAAATAATAGTCTGCTTTCCTGTTTTTGCCACCAAAGTGGATAACCTCACATTTATCCACATTATACTGCATCTGCCAAATATTTGCCCACTCACCCAGCCTATCCAAGTCACCTTGCAGTCTCCTAGCATCCTCCTCACAGCGAACACTGCCCCCCAGCTTAGTGTCATCCGCAAACTTGGAGATATTGCCTTCAATTCCCTCATCCAGATCATTAATATATATTGTAAAATAGCTGGGGTCCCAGCACTGAGCCCTGCGGTACCCCACTAGTTACTGCCTGCCATTGTGAAAAGGACCCGTTTACTCCTACTCTTTGCTTCCTGTTTGCCAGCCAGTTCTCACTATCCACATCAATACTGAACCCCTAATACCGTATGCTTTAAGTTTGTATACTAATCTCTTATGTGGGACCTTGTCGAAAGCCTTCTGGAAGTCCAGATATACCACATCCACTGGTTCTCCCTTATCCACGCTACTAGTTACATCCTCGAAAAATTCCACAAGATTCGTCAGACATGATTTACCTTTTGTAAATCCATGCTGACTTTGTCCAATGATTTCACCACTTTCCAAATGTGCTGCTATCCCATCTTTAATAACTGACTCTAGCAGTTTCCCCACTACCGATGTTAGACTAACTGGTCTGTAATTCCCCGTTTTCTCTCTCCCTCCCTTCTTAAAAAGAGGGGTTACATTTGCTACCCGCCAATCCTCAGGAACTACTCCAGAATCTAAAGAGTTTTGAAAGATTATCACTAATGCATCCACTATTTCCTGAGCTACTTCCTTAAGTACTCTGGGATGCAGCTATCTGGCCCTGGGGATTTATCGGCCTTTAATCTATTCAATTTACCCAACACCACTTCCCGACTGACCTGGATTTCACTCAATTCCTCCTTTGACCCACAGTCCCCCTGCTATTTCAGGCAGATTTATTTATGTCTTCCTTAGTGAAGACGGAACCAAAGTAGTTATTCAATTGGTCCGCCATATCCTTGTTCCCCATGATCAACTCACCTGTTTCTGACTAGCAATGGGTGACGTTCCGGGTCAAGACCCTTCTTTTCAGACTGAAGAAGAGTCTCGACACGAAACGTCACCCATTCCTTCTCTCCAGAGATGCTGCCGGTCCCGCTGAGTTACCCCAGCTTTGTGTCCATCTTCAAATGACTTCACGCGCTCCAGATGGCTGTGCGTACGCATGTAATCACGCCCGACCTTCGCGGGACCATCATGGCTCAACGCGACCACAAGGTCGCTTAATTTGCATGCTAAGGACATGTAAGTGGGACAGGCCCTTTAGTTTACAGCTCAAACATTATACCATTGGGCTGTGAGCTACCCAAGCGGAATATGAGGAGCTGTTTCTCCAGTTGTGATACACGTGCCTCGTCAGGTTAACACTCAGGGGAGAAAAGACAGAGGTCTGAAGAAGGGTCTGACCAGAAACGTCACCTATCGACGTTCTCCAGAGATGCTGCCTGACCCGCTGAGTTACTCCAGCACTCTGTTAAACGTCACCTATCCATGTTCTCCACAGATGCTGCCTGACCCGCTGAGTACTCCAGCATTCTGTGAAACGTCACCTATCCATATTCTCCAGAGATGTTGCCTGACCGGCTGAGTTACTCCAGCACTTTGCGCCTTTTTTGGCATGCAGACACCTGCAGTTCCTTGTGTCCACATATCCCAGGGAATGTATAAAGCCTCCGTCCCAATGGTCCAATTTACTAGGTTTATTTTGTGCAGTCATTTACTTTTTACAGATTTTGTAGTAGTTTAGTTTAGTTTATTGTCACGTGTACTGATATACAATGAAAAGCTTTTTGTTGCATTCTAACCAGTCAGCAGAAAGACTATACATGATTAGTCGAGCCGCCCAGAGTACAGATACAATCCGCAGTTTGCCAATGCACCGTATACAGATATAGTTTAGTGATACAGCATGGAAGCAGGCCCTTCGGCCCACCGAGTCCATGTCGACCCATTCACCACAGGTTCTATGCTATCCCACTTTCTCATCCGCTCTCTGCACTCGAGGGGTAATTTGCAGATTATCCTACAACACTGTATGTCTTTGGGATGAAACCGGAGCACCTGGAGGAAACCCACGCTGTCACGGGGAGAACGTGCGAATACCACCCAGCAGACAGCACCCGAGGTCAGGATCGAACCCGGGTCTCCGGCGCTGTGAGGCAGCGGCTCTACCAGCTGCGCCACTGTGCCAGCCACAGTCTTGCAGGATATTCAGTGGTTTAATCCTGCCTGCTTCAGCTCCTCTAACATGCGTCTGTGGAACACGGAACATGGAACATAGAACAGTATAACAGACATTCAAAAAAACAAGGGGTGGCACAGCGGTAGAGTTGCTGCCTCACAACGCCATGGACCCAGGTTCAATCCTGACCAGGGGTGCTGTCTGTATGGAGTTTGCACATTCTCCCCGTGACCTGCGTGGGTTTTCATTGGATGCTCCAGTTTCCTCCCACACTCCAAACTATATCTTTATTATCATTATATCTTTAACTATCTATATCTATAACTATATCTTTCCTGAGTACTTACATACCCAGAGGAAACGAAAAAACGTTGCTCAACCAGTGTCCATTCAGTGTGCGGTAAAAATAAATAGAAATAAAAATAAAAATACATATATCATGAGTTCCGATCGGCAGCGGCACGACAATGGCTCTGCTTCAGTGTGTCCAGGTTGGTGTTTGGTGCGCGATACTTTGGCAGGGGGCAAAGTCCGTTTGTCAGTCTAATTGCCTGCGGGAAGAAGCTGAGGAGCATCCTGCTGGTTTTGCAGCTGATGCTCCTGTACCTCTTCCCAGATGGCAGGATGGAGAATATGTGATGCGATGGGTGGTAGGGGTCTTTGATGATGGAGATGGCTCTGTTGATACATCTCTTCCTGTATATGTCCAGCAGGAAAGGGAGTGGAGCACCAATAATCCTGCTGGTGGTCTTCACAATCCTGTCCAGTTGGTGCCGTTCGTACGCCTTGCAGCTCCCGAACCAGGAAGTGATGCCGTAGGTTAATGTGCTCTCGATTGTCCCCCTATAAAAAGTTCGTAGGTGTGCAGTGGGGAGACCTGCTTTCCGTAGTCTTCGGAGAGGGTGTAGTCGCTGCTGGGCTCTCTTGACCAGTGCTGTGGTGTTGGTCGTGGACGTCAGGTCACCTGACAGGTGGAGTCCTAGGAACTTCACACTGCTGACCCTTTCCACATCAGCTCCATCGATGGGCAGAGGTGTATGGCGTTGTTATTTCCCCCCCTCCTGAAGTCAACCACCATCTCCTTCGTTTTTCCCACGTTGAGAATGAGGTTGTGGATTTGCACCATCCTGTGAGCAGCTCCAGCTCCATCCTGTACGCCGACTCATCATAGTCACTGATGAGACCCACCACTGTTGTGTCATCAGCGAACTTGTTGATGAAGTTGTTGTTGAGTCTAGCAGTACAGTCGTGTGTAAGCAGACTAAACAGCAGGGGGCTTAGGACACAGCCTTGGGGCGAGCCAGTGCTCACGGCTATGGTTTTTGATGTCCTACTGCCCACCCTGACTGTCTGCTGCCGTTGTGATAGAAAGTTCAGGACCCAGTTACATGTGCCAGCATCAACCGCCAATAACTCCAACTTCTCCACCAGCTGCTGCGGAATGATTGTGTTAAAAGCAGAGCTGAAGTCTATGAAGAGGATCCTGGCATAAGTATTTTTCCGATCAAGGTGTGGCAGTACGAGGTTCGGTGTTGTTGAGACTGCGTCCTCTGTGGATCGGTTGGCTCTGTAGGAGAACTGCAGTGGGTCTAGGTCGGCAGGTAGGCTATTTTTGATATGCTGCATAACCAGTCGCTCAAAACACTTCATTACTATGGCTGTTAGAGCCACTGGTCGAAAGTCATTATGGCAGGCTGGGTTTGGTTTCTTCGGGACAGGAACGATGGTGGCACTCTTAAGACAGTTGGGCACTACTGCCTGGCTGAGCGAGGTGTTAAAAATATCTGTGAAGCCATCTTTCAGTTGCTCGGCGCAGTCTCTTAGAACGGAATGTTTGTCCGGCCCTGTGGCTTTGCGTGGGTTGATGCTGGCAAAGGCCTTTTTAACTCCGCTGCGGACAGCCTGAGCGACTGGTCACTGGAGATGGCAGTAGTGCACGTGTCTGGGTGCTGTTTTTAACCTCAAACCGTGCGTAGAACTGGTTCAATCATCTGGTAGAGAGGGGTCGTTTTGGCATATCTGCAGTGGGGGGGGCTTGTAGTCAGTGATGGTATGAAATCCCTGCCACAAGCGACGTGTGTCTTTGTCATTTGTGAAGTGACTATTAAGTTTTTGTCCATACAGCCTGTTCGCTTCCCTGATCCCCCTGGATAGGTTACTCCTTGCAGTTTGTATGCTGTGTTGTCTCCAGATTTAAATGCAGCATTCCGGATTCTCAGTAGGGAACACACTTCCCCAGTTAGCCAAGGTTTCTGATTGGCACGCCTCCTGACGGTTTTTACCACCGTTACATCCTCGATGCATTTATTGATGTATCCGATGACGGAATCTGTGTATCTTGGAGGTTGATGCCACTGTCATCTGTTGCTGCCTCTCTGAAGATGGCCCACTGCGTGGTTTCAAAACAGTCCTGTAGTGCCTCGGTAGCTCCCTGTGGCCATGTTCTGACTTCTTTGACCATTGGCCTGTCCTGTTTCACCCTAGGTCTGTATGCAGGTGTGAGCATAACCGCTAGGTGTTCAGAGTTGCCGATATGGGGGAGAGGGGCTGCTTTATATGCATCTTTAATGTTGCTGTACACCAGATCTAGTTCCCCTGGTTGCAATGTTTACGTGCTGGTAGAATTTCGGTAGGACAGAAGTAAGACTTGCCTGGTTGAAATCCCCAGCTGCCATGAAAGAAAGCATCTGGATTTCCCCTCTGCTGCTCACTGATGTTGTTGTAGAGCTTGTCAGAGCATCCTTCACGTCCGCGCTCGGTGGTACATAGACGGCCGTTATGAAGACTGCCGTTAGCTCCCTGGGTAAGTAGAAGGGTCGGCATTTCACAGTCATTAGCTCCACGTGGGGTGAGCAGTAAGTGGAAAACACCACAGCATCCCGCACCATGATCTGTTCACATACACAGCCAGTCCCCCTCCTCTTGCCTTACCAGCTAATGAAGCTACTCTATCAAAACTTACAAAATTCTTAAGGGGTTGGACAGGCTAGATGCAGGAAGATTGTTCCCGATGTTGGGGAAGTCCAGGACAAGGGGTCACAGTTTAAGGATAAGGGGGAAGTCTTTTAGGACCGAGATGAGAAAATCGTTTTTCACACAGAGAGTGGTGAATCTGTGGAATTCTCTGCCACAGAAGGTAATTGAGGCCAGTTTCGTTGGCCATATTAAGAGGGAGTTGGATGTGGCCCTTGTGGCTGAAGGATCAGGGGGTATGGAGAGAAGGCAGGTACAGGATTCTGAGTTGAATGATCAGCCATGATCATATTGAATGGCGGTGCAGGCTCGAAGGGCCGAATGGCCTGCTCCTGCACCTAATTTCTATGTTTCTATGTTTCTATGTTTCTATCAGCTCTGTATAGCATAAGTCCCTCCAACTAGATCATAGCGTCTGTGATGTTCTGATTCAGCCAGGTCTCCGTTAGGACGTAGACACAGCAGTTCTTCATGCTTCGTTGGGAGGCTCTCCACGCTCTGATGTAGTCCATCTTGTTGTCGAGGGAGCGGACATTTGCCAACATGACTGTAGGCACTGCCGGTTTGTGAGGGTTCGCGTTTAGTTAGCATAGGCTCCTCCGCGCTCCCCCCGCTTCTGCCTCCTGCTACACAGCTTGCGGTGTTTCCCCACCAGCGTTGTTCCAGGTGCGGGTGCAGCCGCAGTTCTCCATGGGCCTGCGCGCCTCCGTGGGCCTGCGCACCTCCCCACCAGCGTTGTTCCCGGTGCTGGTGCAGCCGCGGCTCTCCGTGGGCCTGCGCATATCCGTGGGCCTGCTCGACGCAGAAGTCTCAGCTCCACCAGGACGCTCCATAAGGTAGTGTTGCACCACGAAGCCTTGTTGCCGATTTTTAAAAGAACCTGCCGCTCGTACTTACGCACACACACACACTCCTCCGACACACGCTCTTCATACACACCACTCGCTCCAAAAACCCGCAAAATCGCCAAACTTTCACTGGGAGAGGCCGTTGCAAACTCCGGTCGCGCGTCTCTAAACTAAACTAAACATTTGGACAGATACAATAAGAAAGGTTTAGAGGGATATGGGCCAAATGTGGGCAGTTGAAACTAGTGTGGATGGGGCATCTTGGTCAGTACAGGCAAATTGGGCCAAAGGTCCTGTTTCTGTGTTGTATTACAACAAGCAGTCTTCAATGACTCATTAATTAGCTGTAAGGTTCAATGGAAGGTTCCGGTAGGAGCAACAATTTACCAAATATAGACACAAAATGCTGGAATAACTCAGAGGGACAGGCAGCATCTCTGGAGAGAAGGATTGGGTGACGTTTTGGGTCGAGACCCTTCTTCAGACTGAAATTAGGGGGTTGGTGTAAGCTGGGGGTGAGAAAAAAACATCCTTTTTCTCCAGAAATGCTGCCTGACCCGCTGAGTTACCCCAGCACTCTGTGTATTTTTGGTATAAACCAGCATCTGCAGTTCCTTCCTACACATTCATCCAAGTTAATTTTTGATAGCAGCTCCCTGGTTTTCTGCTCTTTACGCATCTCTGCCATCTGCTGACAATTCCACAGAACTGCAAGGTTCCTCTGGAGCTGCTGCTATTTCCATTGAATTTAGAATTGAGACGTAGAATTTATCGTTATATACACAGGTAGTTTAGTTTAGTTAAACGGCGCAGAAATAGGCCCTTTGACCCACCGAGTCCGCGCCGACCAGCGATCCCCGCACATTAGCACTATCCTACACACACTAGGGACAATTTTTACATTTACACCAAGCCAATTAACTTACAAAAGACTTACATGTCTTTGGAGTATGGGAGGAAACCGAAGATCTTGGAGAAAACCGATACAGATCACGGGGAGAACATACAAACTCTGTACAGACAGCACCCGTAGTGAGGATCGAACCCGCGTCTCTGGCGCTGTGAACGCTGTAAGGCAGCAACTCTACCGCTGCGCCACAGTGCCGCCTGTACAGTGAGGTGTTTAGTTTAGTTCATTAATGTCACGTGTACCGAGATACACTGAAAAGTTTAAAGGAGACTAGACCAAGTGGGACCCGTTGGGTCCTGTCCCCTCAACGCACGGTTGTGGGGGGGTGGGGGAGCGGCCCGTGGTGTCACTCACACACTAACGCCCCCCCACCACACACACTAACCAACCCTCACACACACACATATTAACCATCCCCCTTGATATTATATTAACATCATTAATTCGCTCCTTTTAGCCCATCCCCCGCCCTATCCACTCACACATAGCCCCCAACTCGCAGGCGTGTATAGAGAGGGATAGGGAGGGGGGTAGAGAGAGAGGGCAGAGAGAGAGGGGGCAGAGACAGAGAGAGAGAGGGGGCAGAGACAGAAAGAGAGGGGCAGAGACAGAGAGAGAGGGGCAGAGACAGAGAGAGGGCAGAGGCAGAGAGAGTGGGGCAGAGGCAGAGAGAGAGGGGCAGAGACAGAGAGAGAGGGGCAGAGAGAGAGGGGGGGCAGAGACAGAGAGAGAGGGGCAGAGACAGAGAGAGGGGTGGAGAGAGAGAGAGAGGGGCAGAGACAGAGAGGGGCAGAGACAGAGAGGGGCAGAGATAGAGATGGGGAGAAGGGGGGGGAGAGGGGGGAGAGAGGGGGGAGAGGGGAGGGGGGAGAGGGGGGAGAGAGGGGGGGAGAGATGGGGGAGAGAGAGGGGGGGGAGAGAGGGCGGGAGTGGTGGGAGGGTGACATCACTCGCAGCGTGACTAAGACGCACAGCAAGCAGATCCATAGTGACGTCATCAGCCAGAGCCGGTTTATTTTCAAAGTTTCTTCAGTTTTGTGAACATAATAACTCGAGAAATAATGCATGGATTTTTTAGATAAGACGATTTCGGAGTCCACGGGATAAATCTCTATCGGAATATGTAAAAATGTTACCGTTAGCACGTCCTTTTTCTTGAGACGATGTGATATACACACACACCCAAGATCAGAGTTTTATATTTGTAGCGATGTGCGGGGCAAGATTTTTTAATACATTGGGTGCCTGAAACGCACTGCAGGGGGCGGTAGAGGAAGTATTTATTATAGTAGCTTTTAAGAGTGTTTGTACGTAGGCACATCGGTGGCGCAGCGGTAGAGTTGCTGCGTTATAGCGCCAGAGACCCGGGTTCGACCCTGACTGCGGGTGCTGTCTGTCTGTAAGGAGTTTGTACGTTCGCCACTTGACGTGCATGGGTTTTTCCGGGTGCTCCAGAAAAATCGTACAGGTTTGTACGGCTAATTGGCTCCGGTAAAATTATAAATTGTCCCTAGTGTGTGTTTGACAGTGCTAGGCACAGAGATCGTGGTCGGCACAGTCTGGGTGGGCCGAAGGGCCTCTTTCCGCTCTGTATCTCTAAACCAAAAGTATGGAGATGCAGGGAATGGAGGGATACGGATCGCATGCAGGCAGAAGACAATAGACAATGGTCCATTCGGCCCTTCGAGCCAGCACCGCCATTCAATGTGACCAAGGCTGATCATCCCCAATCAGTACCCCGTTCCTGCCTTCTCCCCATATCCCCTGACTCCATTAACTTTAAGAGCTCTATCTAACTCTCTCTTGAAAGCATCCAGAGAATCGGCCTCCACTGCCTTCTGAGGCAGAGAATTCCACAGATTCATAACTCTCTGTGTGAAAAAGTTTTTCCTCATCTCTGCTGTAAATGGCATACCCCTTATTCTTAAACAGTGTTCGCCTGGTTCCCCCAACACCGGGAACATATTTCCTGCCTCTAATGTGGTTTCTTCTGGTTTCTTCTTGTTCCCTTATTTTCTGAAAATAGTATGGAGATATGTAGGTGAGCTGGAATCTTATTAACTCTCAAGGAATGGTGGCGCAGCGGTAGAGTTGGTGCCTTACGGCGCTTTCAGCGCCAGAGACCCGGGTTCGATCCCTACTACGGATGCTGTCTGTACAGAGTTTGTACGTTCACCCCGTGACCTGCGTGGGTTTTCTCCGAGAAAAACTTTGTTTTCCTCCCACAGTCCAAAGATGTGCAGGTTTGTAGGTTCATTGGCTTGGTGTAAGTGTAAATTGTCCCTGGTGTGTGTAGGATAGCATTAGAGTGAGGGGAACGCTGGTCGGTGCGGACTCGGTGGGCCAAAGGGGCATGTTTCTGCGCTGTATCTCTAAACTAACCTGAGAACCCTTGATCCTGAATGACCGCTGAATAATATAGGGAAAAAGGGGAATAGATACATGCAGGCGACACGATGGCGCAGAGGTAGAGTTGTTGTCCCACAGAGTCTCAGGTTCGATCCTGACAGCGGGTGCTGTCTGAAGCAGATAGAATAGAGCATTATAATGGAGCCAATTTCTCCAATAGGTATATAGACCATATAAAATATATTCCACCGATTTTCTGGCACCCCTGGTTCCGGAGCCTTGCCATATTTTCCGTTTTTTCCGGAGGTCACGGACTTCAACGGAGGTCACGGACTCCATGAGGAGTCCAACGGTACTGGAATGTTCGGCCCAGGGGCCGAGATACCAGCCCGCAAAGTCGGCCTCGGAGGTCGGCTGTGGGAACGGATCTGCCGGCTCCAGCCGGGGCGGAGTTCCAGAGCCCCGGCCTCAGGGGCGGCAAATTCCACCTGCTGATCGGCCGCGGAAGTCCCGATGAGGTCGAGATCGGCCGCCTCATCCAGCCAGGACGCCACATTTTCGGGGGGACTTCCAGAGGTGGGATTTCAAGGGCGTTCTCGTAATTCTGTCCAGATTTAAAGAGGTGTCGGAATACCAGTTGCCGGAAAACCGTTGGTGGACCTGTATCTCAGGCAGTCAAAAGGTCGAGAATCAGGGGAGAGGGAGACACAGAGATAAGGAAGCATAAGGTGTGAAAATGAGACAGCAAAGGAGATGTGGATTGAGGGAAATATAGAATTAGATCATAGTTAGCTAGGCGAAGGTGATAATGAATCATACAGAGATAAAATGTAATCAGGGGAACCATCATAAAATGTTATTAAAGATATCCACCTTCTCCCAGCTAACAAAGGTCTAATCTACATTTTCCATGAACATCATCTGAAGACGGGTCTCGACCCGAAACATCACATATTCCTTTCCTCCATAGATGCTGCCTCACCCACTGAGTGGACTGACGTGTAGTACGTAACAACTGGTTTCCAGAGGGCTAGTATGGACATTGTGGGTCGAATGGATTCTTCGGCTGGCAGCTCTGTCACGCAGGCCAGGCAGCTCTGTCTCTCTGGCCAGGCAGCTCAGTCACTCTGGCCAGGCAGCTCAGTCACTCTGGCCAGGCAGCATATTAGAACCAATACACACTTTTTGAAAGCATTTAGAACCAACAGACACATTCTGCAAGTATATTAGAACCAATAGACACCTTCTGCAAGCATTTTAGAACCAATAGAGACACTTTCTGCAACCATTTTAGAACCAATAGAGACACTTTGTGCAAGCATTTTAGAACCAATAGAGACACTTTTTGCAACCATGTTATAACCAATAGAGACACTTTTTGCAACCATTTTAGAATCAGTAGACACTTTTTGCAAGCATTTAGAACCAATAGAGACACTTTGTGCAAGCATTTTAGAACCAATAGACATTTTTTTGCAAGCATTTTAGAACCAATAGACACTTTTTGCAAGCATTTTAGAACCAATAGACACTTTTTGCAAGCATTTTAGAACCAATAGACTCTTTTTGCAAGCATTTTAGAACCAATAGAGACACTTTTTGCAAGCATTTTAGAACCAATAGACACTTTTTGCAAGCATTTTAGAACCAATAGAGACACTTTTTGCAAGCATTTATAGAATCACACTTAGGGCACTCACAGTTGAGTAGACATGTGTTCCGTGCTATTCAGAACACAGAAAGACGTGATCCTCTGGTTTTCTCCATCTTGCAGCGACTGAGTGAGGCACACCACCGCCTGGTTTTATAGCTCCCCCCCCTCCCTCCAGCAGGGGCAGCAGAGAGAATGGCGAATGTTTTAAAAACATTAATATCTCTCTGATTTTTCACCGTTGGGAAACATCCTCTGGTCCAGGAAGGCGGAGGGGGGCTCTGAGCAAGCTGGCCAAAAATGATGACCGTAGGTGGCGGCCTTCTCTCAGAAATCACACCACGGTGAGCCAAAAGCGGTCAAGATCAGACTTTTAGTAATATAAGATATACATGCATATATACACATACATATTTATATATATACATATACATATGATCATTTTCTAATGATCAATAGATTTAGGATCAGTTCCTGTGGATTGGAGGGTAGCTAATGTTATCCCACTTTTCAAGAAAGGAGCGAGAGAGAAAATGGGGAATTACAGACTAGTTAGCCTGACTTTGGTGGTGGGAAAGAGAGAGAAGGGGGAGAGGGAGAAGGGGGAGATGGAGAAGGGGGAGATGGAGAAGGGGGAGATGGAGAAGGGGGAGATGGAGAAGGGGGAGATGGAGAAGGGGGAGATGGAGAGGGAGAAGGGGGAAGAGGGAGAAGGGGAGAGGGAGAGGAAGAAAGGGGATAGGGAGAAGGGGGAGAGGGGGAGAGGGAGAGTGGAACGATGGCACGTTATAACGTGTAGCCGTCCCATTCCGACCAAAGATTATAGAGCAGAGCTCCTCTAGTATCTTTGCTTCCGATCATGGCCGCCGAACCCCCCGCCCCATCATTGCACCCAAAGATTCTAGAGCGTGCTGTGCTCTATAACCTATTCTCCGCTCTATGATCTTTGGTTTCAACAACACCAACCCCTTCCTTCCGCTCGCCACGTGACGGGGGGGGGGGGGGGGGGGCAGCAACGGAGGTCGCTCCGCCAAAGATACCCCAGTCACTTGATGGGGCAGCAATGACCGCTCTGCCCACCCTCATCATGTGACGGGACCGCAACGGTCACGCCGTGAGCGGCAAGTGGCCAACGGTCACCGCTCCCGCGCGGCCACTCTCCAACAACCAAAGATCAGCCGACAACATTCAGCCTGAAGAAACGTCGCCGTCGGGAACGTCGCCCCTCCATCTGTCCCCTCACACTGTCCACAACTCTCCCCTCTCTCAACCTGTCCGCTCCTTCATGTCACCAAACATCCTCCTTTATTTATTTTAGAAACATTTACAGAAACATATAAAATCCTTCAGGGGATTGGACAGGCTAGATGCATGAAGACTGTTCCCCAGTGTTCAGGGAGAGTCCAGAACCAGGAGACACACAGTTTAAGGATAAGGGGTTGGCCATTTAGGATTGATATTAGGGAGAAACATTTTCACCCAGAGAGTTGTGAATCTGTGGTATTCTCTGCCACAGAAGGCAGTGGAGGCCAATTCACAGGATGTTTTCAAGAGAATTAGATTTCGCTCTTAGGGATAAGGAAATCAAGGAATATGGGGAAAAAGCAGGAACGGGGTACTGATTTTGGATGATCAGCCATGGCCATATTGAATGGCGGTGCTGGCTCAAGGGCCAAATGGCCTACTCCTGCACCTATTGTCTACGTTTTTCCCCTCAATATGGTATTGATCCTACCATAAAGCCATGAGATATCAATGTCATCGCATTATAAGCATCTACGCACCTCAGCAGCTCATTGTCACTGAGTTAGTATCCTGGAGTCCCCATCCTGCATCAATCACCCAGAGAACAGCAGATAATTTTATGGGAGTTCAGCATTTCATAGAGTGATACAGTGTGGAAACAGGCCCTTCAGCCCAACTTGCGCACACCCATGGGCGAAATCCTGGGGGGGGGAGGGGACGAAACAAGACATGTCCCCCCCCCTGCTTTGAGAGGTGGGGGACAATCCCCCCCACATGTTTTGTGATCCGGACTTTATCAGACGCTTTCACGGGGCCGTTCGCGGGGCCTTTCAGTGCCCGGCGCGGCTTAAAATCAAACTGCTGCATCGAGGCGATCGAGGCTCCCGTTGTTGCAGCCCCCGCCGGCTGATGAAAGCCCCCGCGATCAGGCCGATTCAAGCTCCACGATTTGGGGTGGATGGAGCTGCAGTTGCTAGAGTTCGGAGTCGGTCACCAACCAGGTCAGCTCCCGATGTGTTTCACCCCCCCCCCCCCCCCCATGTTTTGATAGCGATTTCCGTGTCTGCCACCACACCGGCCAACATGCCCCTTCTACACTAGTCCCACCTGCCTGCGCTTGGTCCACATCCCTCCAAACCTAATTGTTTCTTAAACATTGGTATAGTCCCAGCCTCAACTACCTCCTCTGCCAGCATGTTCCATACACCCTTTATGTGAAAAGATTAAACCTCAACTCTCTGGATGAAAATGTTTTTTCTCACCTCAGTCTTAAATGACCTCCCCTTTATTCTAAGACTGTGGGGCTCCTGATTCTGGACTCGCCCCACATTGGGAACATTTTTCCTGCATTTAGCTTGTCCAGTCCTTTTTCCATTTTATATATTTTTCCTTAAGATCCTCCCTCGTCCTCCTAAACCCCAGTGAATACAAGCCTAGTCTTTTCAATCTTTCCTCGTATGACAGTCCCGCCATCCCAGGGATCAATCTCGTGCACCTACGAGATTGATTCACCCGAATCAATGTGATGTTTCGGGACGTCTCGACCCGAAACGTCACCCATTTTCCAGAGATGCTGCCTGACCAGTCGAGTTACTCCAGCATTTTGTGTCTATCTTCGATGTACCTGCACCTGCAGTTCCTTCCTAAACATAATAAACGAAAATCATCGTGACTCCTAAGAAGGGTTCCGAGCTAAAACATCACCTACCTGTATCTATGTTCTCCAGAGATGCTGCCTGACCCGCTGAGTTACTCCAGCACTTTGTCCTTTTGTGTAGACCATCATCTGCAGTTCCTTGTTTCTACTGCATAGGTTATTAGTCATTGGATTCAACCCTGTTCCTTTCAGCTGGATCGTACTTGATGTTGTGTCATGCTCGCATCGCTTAATGCCTTTAATATCCATAAATTCCACACCTTCCACTGTAATAAATAACTGTAGCAAAAAATTCCCAATAATTGCAAACCGTTAATAAAAACCAGAGACCTGGGTTCGATACTGGATACGGGCGCTGTCTGTACAGAGCTTGTACATACTCCCCGTGACCGCGTGGGTTTTCTCCGTGATCACCGGCTTCCCCCCAAACTCCAAAGTTGTACAGGTTAGTAGGTTCATTGGCTTAGTATGAGTGTAAATTGTCCCTAGTATGTGTAGGATAGTGTTAATGTGCGGGGATCACTGGTCGGTGCGGACTCGGTGGGCTGAAGTATTTCCACGCTGTATCTCTAAACTAAACTAAACTCATTAATTGTACATTTATGCAATTTGAGTGAATTGAACGTTGTTTAATATTTGAAAAACACATCATTTTTAACTGGCATGGTACCTGACAATTCCACAAGTCTGATTGTGTTTACCAACCTGTGTGGGAGCATAGTTTAGAGACACAGCGTGGAAACAGGCCCTTCGGCCCACCAAGTCTGTGACAACCAGTGATCACCTGTACACTAGATCTATCATTCACACCAGGTACAATTTACAGAACTCAATTAAGCTACAAACGTGCACATCTTAGGAACGTAATCGGAAACCGGAGCACCAGGAGGAAATCCATGCGGTCACATGAAAAAGGTACGAACTCAGTACAGACAGCACCCGAGGTCAGGATCGGACCCGGGTGTCTGGCGCTGAGAGACAACAACTGTACTGCTGCAACACAGTGCCATCCCTGCTGTATGTGTCTTAATATTGCACATGTTGTGTATTCCAATATTTCTCCAAATATTGATGTCAGGCTCAGCTCAGAACCCACCTGTTTTCTATGTCACTCCTTTATTAAATAGGTAATGTTTAACACCAACCTATCTGCAAGAGGCATTGTGAAATCTACAATTTTGGAAGATGATCCCCAGAGGATGCACTATTTGGATTATCCAGTTCTTTCAAAACTCTTGGTTGACTATACAATCTATTTTTGTTGGTTTACTCTCATTCAGTGTTCCCAGTGGAGCTGGAAGTCTCCCTAATTGGTAGTGTTGCCTCTTGGAAGAGATGTTGGGATTAGGCAGACCAGGGTTTTCAATGTGGATTGTCCAATGGAACTCACTCAAGCCGTACGGAACTTTGTGCACAGCCACTGTCATACAGCTCGGAATCAGGCCCTTGAACACATCTCTGTGGAATTCTCTGCATCTGAGGGTGGTGGAGGCAGGTTCTCTGGATGCTTTCAAGAGAGAGCTAGATAGGGCTCTTAAAGATAGCGAAGTCAGGGGATATGGGGAGAAGGCAGGAACGGGGTACTGATTGTGGATGATCAGCCATGATCACATTGAATGGGGGAGAGGAGGGGTGAGAGAGATGGGAGGAGAGAGAGAGTGGAGGAGAGAGAGGGGGAGCGAGAGGGAGAGAGGGGAGCTGAGAGGGGGGGGAAGGGAAGGGGGAGATGGGGGAAAGGGAGGGGGAGAGGTGGGGGGAAGGGAGGCGGAGGGTGGGGAGGGGATGGAATGGGGATAGGGTGGAAGAAAGGGGGTTGGGGAGGGGTGGAGGGGAGAGGGGAAGTGGGTTTAGGGGAGGGAGGGTGGGGGGGCAGGGGGGTCGGGGAGAGGAAGGCGGGAGAGAGAGGGAAGGGGGAGAGATGGGCATGTTGCCTCTCTGGTCATTACCTCAGAGCAAGTCTCCCACCACCAGTCTTCACTTCACCTGTTGCTTCTTCGCTACCTTGGCAACCAGTGGGCATAGGGTGCAGCTGAGGAGTTGCAGTTTTGGAAGGGATTTAAGGAAGATGTTATCTCTCATGTGAGTTGAAGCAGCTCAAGCACACTGCTTGCGAGCACAGTGACACAGAGATTCTCACATTTAAGTATCAAACAAGTATCTCCAAAAGAGTTCCATCTTTCTCCAGAGTTGTCCTTAACCCTGGCATGGTACAGTTGCTCTCTGTCTCTGCTGCAGACACCATTGCCTGTTCCCTTGAACATGCCACCCTGTCACAACTGCATTACTCTTTCCACCCCCCACTTGCATGGTCATAAGTGCCTTGGCTTATTTTCGCATCCTCTCTGCAGTCCTCAACCTCATCCAAACATGAGCAAGAACTTGAGGACTGAGCTTTCCCCACATCCACCCTCTGCATCTCTCCACCTGTCCCTTTATCAGTCTTTAGTTTAGTTTAGAGATACAGCGGAGAAACAGGCCCTTCAGCCCACCGAGTCCGCGCCGTCCAGCGATCACCCCGTACACAAACATTATCCGACACACACTAGGGACAATTTACAATTATACCAAGCCAATGAGCCTGCAAACCATTTCCCTCCACAGATGCTGCCTCTTCCAGCAGCACTTTGTGTTCTGCTCATGTATCAGGGTATCTACAGTGGGGGTGTGTATCCATCTGGGTATGTGTTTTGTATTAGTGCTGAAGGCAGGGGTTCACCCTGACCACAGCGCTAACAATGGACCTTTGCCTCAGTGCACAGTAACTCCACACAGTGACATGATCAGAACTTTGCACCATAATTAGCTGTATATATTTTTAGTTGGGTTTAAACATACAGCGCGGAAACAGGCCCCTCGGCCTGCCCCACACAACTTTATTTCCAGTTTTCTCTCCCTACTACATGAGTCTGACGAAGGATCCCAACCTGAAACGTCACCTATCCATGTCTTCAAGAGATGCTGCCTGACCCGTCGAATTACTCCAACAGTTTGTTTGAAGCAAAAATTCAGCATCGACAATTCTACAAAGGTTTCAGAGGTCTTTATAGTCACATGTACCAATTAAGGTAGAGTGATATGCAAATTACCATACACCCATACGAAAAAAAGCAGCAATGTACACAACTACATAAAAGTCAACATAAACATCCACCACAGCAGATTCCACATTCCTCACTGTGATCAAAGGCAAAAAAGTCCAATCTTATTCCTCTTTATTCTCCAGCAGTCGGGGCAGCCGAACCATCCGCAAACCGGGACGATCGAAGCTTCCGCAGCCGGTGGTCGAAGCCCCAGCATCGGAGCGGGTGAAGCTCCTGCGGCTTGGCGTTCCCGAAGTTGGTCTCTGACCAGAGACCGCAAGCTCCGTTATGTTAAGTCTGCAAGGACCCACGGTTGGAGCTCCGAGGTCGACCCTGGCAAAGGGATCGCGGGCTCCACAATGTTTAAGCCCCGTAGGCGACTGCGGTTGGAGCTCTCAAAACTGTTCTCCAGCGGATGGAGATACGATACAGAACTAAATCAAATCCCCGACGAGGTACGAGGTTAGAAAAAGTATCCCCCAACCCTTCCCCCCCCCCACATAAAATAAACTAAAGAACACTAAAAACATACATTTAACACATACAATTAAAACACACAGAAGGAAAGGACAGACAGACTGTTGGCGAGGCAGCCATTGCTGGCGCCACCCGGTGGATTCTTTGTGACTTCAGAAAGAATAATGTCTGGTTCAGGTGAGATATAATTGTTGTCACGCTATCGATGTCTGCCATTTATCCTATTGGTTTTGGAAGAGAAAAGTTATTAACAATTGAATTAAAAGGGGGAAGTATACAGAAGGAAAAGGGGATAAAATTGTATTAGATATACAGAGCAGAAATTAAAAATTGATTAGTGCAAAGAACAATACAAAGTAATTCTGGCAGACAAGATTACGAACAGGTCCAAAGCATTTTATGTTAATCCAGTTAAAGGATAAGACCCATTGGGGACCAATCTCTATGTGGAACCACGAGGTGTAGTTTAGTTTTAGTTTGGAGATGCAGCACGGAAACAGGCCCTGCGGCCCACTGAGTCCGAGCCAACCAGCGATCCCAGGATTGAACCCGGGTCTCTGGCGCTGTGAGGCAGCAACTCTACCGCTGTGGCACCATATCGCCCAGGGTGAATACTTCCAGTGTTTGATATATAGAGCAGTAATTAAAAAATGATAATAAGTGCAAAGAGGGACACAAAAGTATCACTGGCAGACTAATTTAAGGTCCAAAGCATTTTATGTGTATCCAGTAGAAGGATAGGACCCATTAGGGACCCATCTCTATGTGGAACCACAAGGTAAAGGTGAAGTCTGAACTGAATACCTCTCCCCTGTGTAGGAAGGAACTGCAGATGCTGGTTAGCGCCAAAGATATATATAAAAACATGGAGTAACTCAGCGGGTCAGGCAGCATCTCTGGAGAGGGGGAATGGGTGACGTTTCTGGTCGAGACCCTTCTTCAGATTTAACAGATCATTGTTAGCTCGGGGAATGTGACAACAAAGCAAACAGATACAATGTAGTCGGGGACAGTCAGACTGGTGGGAGAACTGGGAAGGGGCAGGGATGGAGATGGAGGGAAAGCAAGGATTACTTGAAGTTAGAGAAGTCAAAATTCATACCGCTGGGTATAAGTTGCTCAAGGAAAATATGAGGTGCTGCTCCTCCAATTTGATTGGGCCTCACTCTGACCTCTGCTCTGTATTTACTGAAAGGAAGGATATTGCATTTCTTGAACTTTAGAACATGTTACCATTAAAAATAAATATTTGATACCTTGGAGGAGATTTACGATGGATGTAGCCCAGGCTGCTGTGGGAGGAGATTGCTTTGACACTGGCAGAGCTTGTTTGGAGAAGCATTTATTTCTAGAGGGCTAGGATACAAAAACATGGGTTTATATCGAATGATGAGGCTTTACATGGTGCTGTTCAGACCACATTTGGATTATTGCGAGCAATTATCTCCTCAGCCGATAGCCTCGTATCTGAACCAGGATGAGCTGGTGTTGGAGAGGGTCCAGAGAAGGTTACTAGAATAATCCCAGGAATGAGTGGGTTAACATATGATGAGTGTTTGATGGCACTGGCCTCTACTCGCTGCAGTTTAGAAGGATGGGGGGGGGGAGACCTCATTGAAACGTCTCAAATCAGTGAGATGCCTGGATAGAGTGGATGAGGAGAGGATGTTTCCCCTAGTGTGAGAGTCTAGGATCAGGGACCATAAAGTCGGAATAAAAGGATGTACCTTTAGAAAAGAGTCGAGGAGGAATGTTGTTCGTCAGAGGACGGTGAACCCATGGAATTCATTGCCCAGTCAAATGCCATTTTTAAAGTGTAGATTTCCACTTCACCATTCAATCATGGCTGATCTATCTCTCCCTCCCTACCCCATCCTCGTTTCTTCTCCCCATAATCCCCGACACCCGTACTAATCAAGAATCTATCAATCTCTGCCTTAAATATATCCATTGACTTGCCCTTCACAGCTGTCTGTGGCAAAGAGTTCCAGATTCACCGCCCTGTGACAAAATAGATTCCTCCTCATCTCCTTCTTAAAAGAACGTCCTTTAATTCTGAGGCTGTGCCCTCTGGTCCTAGACTCTCCCACTAGTGGAAACATCCTCTCCACATCCACTCTACCCAGGCCTTTCACTATTCGGTAAGTTCCAATGAGGTCCCCCTCTCATCCTTCTAAACTCCAGCGAGTACAGGCCCAGTGCCGACAAACGCTCATCATATGTTAACCCACTCATTCCTGGGATCATTCTAGTAAACCTCCTCTGGACCCTCTCCAGAGCCAGCACATCCTTCCTCTGATATGGCCCCTATGGGAATATGTTGAGAAGGAGGCAGCTTCAAGGAAGGAAGGTTTGGTGTGAAAGGCTACAGGCAGGTTGGGGAGGATAAGGATGAGGAAGTAGAACGAGTATCGGTTGAGTGAAACACACTGGAAAACAACTGGAATGATTCTCAGTTACAAATAGGGTGAGAACCAATTCATCACGTTTGACATTTTGTTCTTTGACTTTTCTCCAGTACTTTTCCCTCCCGCCGCACCTTCATTCGAATACTCTGGCGACAGCTTCTCGTTGTTAGCGATTTGTTCTCTGAGCTCTGCCTGCTTCTTCACAGCGCTCAGTGCCTCAGTCCGTTCAGTGAAGCCCGGCTTCGCCTCATCTTTCTCAGCCTGAATCAGGAGGTCAACGTAAGCCGGGGTGGACAACGGGTTTGGTCTCAGGGCTATTTCTTCAAGTCGTCTCGTGCCCTGGGATAATTCTTGAATCAGCTCCAGCACTTTGTCCTCCACCTCAGCAAACTGCTGCTCAAGTTTCTCCATAACCTCCTGCTGACTCATCTTCACACCGTATGCCTTCTCATAATTTTCCCTCAGTTTATTGTACGTCCTCTTCTCCTTTTTTGTTTCACAGACATACCTGTACTCTTTCCTTAGGTGTTTTGGCACGCGGCACTTCCCTGGACAGCCTACACAATTTCCCCACCAGTCCATTGATGAACACCAGTATTTGAAAATATAACCTGCAGTCGTATAGGGGTCGTGACAACTGCATTCACAAACCGTACAGTTGCTTACTAATGGAGCATCGCTGCCAAGTTTCCTCTTTTCTTTAACAGTTCGCGGACGGGAAGGGAATGGAGGGGTATGGTCTGAGTGCAGGTAGATGGGACTAGGGGAAAACAAATGGTCGGCACGGACTGGAAGGGCCGAGAGGGCCTGTTTCCGTGCTGTAATTGTTATATGGTTATATAGTCACGTCGACCACGTACTCAAAATCTTTATTTTCGTCCAGGGTGGACTGGTTTTGGTTCAGGACTTGTTGGGTTTTCTTGAGCTCCTCTAATTTGGTCTGCCCTGCTTGGATCAGAGTCTGCAACCCGGCCACTACGGACTCTGGCTGCCTACGTTCCTTCAGAACCTCTCTGGTCAGGAGCAGGCTCCTCGCCTGCATCGTGCTCAGAGCTGTGAAGAACTTCTTCATACTGTTTGTCCCCATCTTCCAGAACATCTGGTCAAAGTCATTATCCTCTTCCCCGCTGTCGTCAGAGCTTCCCTCGTCGCCAGAGGTCGCACGCTGGGCAAAAAGGGCAGAATTGTTAAACTTGAAGTGTACTGGCAATCTCTTTTTGTATTTGTGGCAGGGTACCTGGGCGGCTCTCAGTGCCTCCAGAACTGGGGGGCGCTGCCCGTCCGCGAACGTCACCAGTATCTGAATGTTCTCTGCGTCATCTTTGCCAAAAATGGAAAGGATGGAATCGAAGACATATTTCTGTGTCGGGTTCAGGCGAGCCAGGGGGGCTAGGACGACGAAACAGACCGCGTCGATCTGATCAACACCCTGTGGGGAAGTGAAAAACTCGTGGATGTGGTCAGTGATCTGGTGATCCCCGCTGACGCCCCTGGTGTCCCCGAATCCTGGCGTGTCGATGATAGTCAGAGAGCAGTCGATGTTAAACCCTACCTGGTGGTGGAGCTGGTAGGCAGTGATGGAGGAGGTCTGGCTCTCAGTATGGGATTTTCCCATCTCCTCCTGTATTAACTTGTATCTGAAGTTGTCCTCCCACTCCACGCCCATGATGTAGTTGATCAGCCCGCTGATGAGGGTTGTCTTTCCTGACCCAGTTGCCCCCAGCAACATAATTGTCTTCATCTAATGCATCGTGGTGGGTTTTCCTAAGGGGCATTTCACAAGCTGCATGGACTGATTAAACACCTCCCTTTCTATGTTGAGCTTATAAATGGAAGGGTTTCCTCTGGATATTAATTGAGCTTTTTCGAGAAGTATTAGGGCAATTCTCTTTGGTCCGTCTGAACTATCGTGGCATTGGCTGTCTGTTGTCTGAATCTTCTCCCGTGATCCGTCCAAGGTTCTTCCTTGTATTCATTCCTGTAATGAAATACATCGGCTCCGATCTGACTTGGTCCGTCCCCGGACAGTGTTGGGATGGGTGACTGATCCTGGAAGATCGGTTTACCAGGTGGACTTGTCGGCCGGGTGGAGACCTTGTAGATCTCACTGGCCTTGCTGACCCCCTACCTTGGTCACGGCTCTGTATTGGACGTGATATTCCTGGTGTGGCTCGTGGCCCAGATATCGTGAAGGAGTGGGATGTGTCAGGCGTATCTAGTATTGTCCATTTCTCCTGCTGGCTACCTCGATACTCCACCTCGTAGCCCACAATCTCATCAGAACCACACGTGGGTGGCTCTAACTGCAGCGTCACACTGCCGTGTGTTGTCCCACTCGCTGTTGGTCCCTCAGGGTTCAAAGCAGCGGCTCCTCACAATCCCTCCCCCGTACAAGTAAATAGACGCGCCCACGTTACTGTCATCCCGCACGGATCCAACAAGGAATTTTACTTTCTCGTCCCCTCTGTTGGCAGTGGCAAAATCCAGGAACAATTCGGATTGTTTCTTCATATTCACGGTTACGGACGATAAGTGAAACCAGCGCTCGCTGTGTTGTGTTGTACAGGCTTCATCAGCAGGAGGTGGCGTCTGCATTTTCTCTGCTGTGAGAGATTGGAGGTAGTTGATTGCCTCCGTCAGGTAGAAATCCTGATGCAGCGTTGTGAATGTGAAGCAGACCACGTAGTCTGTTACTGGACCCATCAACACTTTATGCAACTCTCTCCTTGATTTCACAACAGGTATGTCTTTCATTATCCTGAGGTAAAATCCCACAACCATCATCTCCCATTCCTTGTCATCCAGCCATGTGGCCACTGCTTGGTGTTTAAATGGAGACTGCTCCCTGTTCTTCAGTATGTCCGCCAGCAACCCTTCCTCCTTCCCGCCACCCCGAATAGACGGCAAAACTCTGGCTAAGGTCCCTTGGAAAACCAGTTTGTGCTGCAGACACATCTCTCGGATTTGAAGTATCCTGCCCCCGATCTCAGGAAATTGAACTGCGACACTGTCTTGCATCAGGTCGTTGCACCTCATCACGGCCTCACTCAGCTGTTCCAGGACACACTGACAGTGACTGACCAGTCCCACGCTGATCTCCCGCACAATCTGGGCAGCCTTTGAGTCGAGTTTATTGAGAGGATAGAGCCAGACTGTGACGGGCACTGAATGTTCTCCACCTGAGCCCAGGAGGTTTGGGAGGGTTGCGTAGATATTGATGGCATCTTGGAAGGTGGTGGGATTGTTCTTCAGCGAGAAATCCCATAAAAGGTGCAGCTAAACTTCTCGGCCTGAGTGCTCTGTTCTTCTGTCATTTCTAGGGAGGCCCCTCCCTCGATCGCAATCTTAGGGAGTCGTTTAATCATCGCCTCCATGTTGCCCTGGATATTCTGTATGTTCTCTGCTGATGAGGCCACTCGATCAAACACAAAGAAGGCCTGGGCCCCATACAACACTGCTGTAATGCCATGGGTGGCTGAGCCCTCATCAAACACACTCGGGTAGGTAATATTCTGTCTCCCTAAGTGACTCATCGTCAGTTATTCAAACCTGGTTGTTGCTTTGTACTGAAGGGTAACTCGTGCTTGTTGCTTGGTACTGAAGGGTAACTGGTGCTTGGTGCTTTGTTTCCTTTGTGTCTCTGAGATACTTGGCCGACCCTTTCACCTCCACTAACCCAACCAGGAAACTCGCCTTCAGTGACCCTGACACATTGAGGGCAGTGGCTTTCTTCTCCATGGAGTCTGATGCAATGATGTGAAACTCAGTGCTGGGCTGGTCACGGCGGTCAAGGTTGCTCTGCAGTGTCTGCAAGTCCCACAAGGTGACGCCTACAGGATAAATCAGCGATCAGAAACTGTTAATGTTGTGAAAAATTACTCAAAGTGAATAATATTCCTTCAGTAGATTCAACCTCTGTACAGGCTGTGTCTTTGGATGAAAGTAAAACACTACACTCGCTGGACTGATCACATGAGCAATAGGTGCGGCTTTACAGCACAACGGTAGAGTAGCTGCCTTACAGCGCTTACACCGCCAGAGACCCGGGTTCGATCCTGACTACGTACGGGTGCTGTCTGTGCAGAGTTTGCACGTTCTCCCCGTGACTGCGTGGTTTTCTCCGAGATCTTCTATTTCCTCCCACACTCCAAAGACGTACAGGCTTGTAGATTAATTGGCTTGGTATGAATGTGGCATTGTCCCTAGTGTGTGTAGGATCGTGTTAATGTGCAGGGATCACTGGTCGGTGCGAACTCGGTGGGCCGAGGGGCTTGTTTCTGCACTGTGTCTCTAAAACTAAACTAAAAATACATTATGTGCTACAGTAACTCAGTGGGTCAGGAGATAATTCTGGAGAACATGGATAGGTCTGTAGAAGGGTTTCGGCCTGGAACGTTGCCTATTTCCTTCGCTCCATAGATGCTGCTGCACCCGTTGAGTTTCTCCAGCACTTTTGTCCACCCTGGATAGGTAGTGATTTGGATCATCTTCAAATATTCTTCAAATATTCATGTTTAGTTTAGTTTAGAGATATGGCGCGGATACAGGCTCTTCGCCCCCCCCCCCCCCCCCCCCCCCCCCCCCCCCCCCCCCCCCCCCCCGGGCCCACGCCAACCAGCGATCCCCGCACGCTAACACTATCCTGCACACGTTAGGAGCAATTTACAATTTTACTAAGCCACTTAACCTACAAAACTGGACGTCCTTGGAGCGTGGGAGGTAAACCGGAGATACCGGAGAAAATTCACGCAGGTCACGGGGAGAAAGTACAAACTCCGTACAGACAGCACCCGTAGTCAGGATCGAACCTGGGTCTCTGGTGCTGTAAGGCAGCAACTCTACCACTGCGCCACCGTGCCACACAATATTCAATCCATTGAAAAACTGGACTAGAACTGACAAAGTGGTGGTCACCATTGTGAGATTGGTCACCTGAAATTATGGCCCACCATTATACCACCACTGTATCATAGAGCGATACAGCATGTAAAGAGGCCTGACTTGCCCACACTGACAAACATGTCCCAGCTACACTAGTCCCACCAGCCTGCGTTTGGCACATACCCCTCCAAACCCGTCCTATCCATGTACCCGTTTAACTGTTTCTTAACCATTGGGATGGTCCCTGCCTCAACTACCTCCTCTGGTAGCCTGTTCCATACACCCACCACCCATTGTGTGCGAAAGTTACCCCTCAGATTCCTATTAAATCTTTTTCCCTTCCCCTTAAACCTATGTCCTCTTATCCTTGACTCCCCTACTCTGGGCAAGAGACTCTATGCATCTGCCTGATCTAGTCCTCTCATGATTTTACACACCTGTATAAGATCACCCCCCATATCAACCCATATCAGAGGGCATTTGACAAAATCCCTCATGTTGAAATTCATCGAGTGGAAGGTCTGCCTGAATCCTACCACAACCAGAGAGCAGTCCTGAACCACTACAGTGACTTGCAAAAGTACTCATACCCCTTGAACTTTTCCACATTTTATCACGTTACAACCACAAACGTAAATGTATTTTATTGGGATTTTATGTGATAGACCAACACAAAGTGGTGCATAATTCTGTAGTGGAAGCAAAATGATACATAGTTTCCAAATTTTATTACAAATAAAAAACTGAAAAGTGTAGCGTGCAAAAGTATTCAGCCCCCCTGAGTCAATACTTTGTAGAACCACCTTTCGCTGCAATTACAGCTACAAGTCTTTTGGGGTATGTCTCTACCAGCTTTGCACATCTAGAGACTGAAATTTTTGCCCATTCTTCTTTGCAAAATAGCTCAAGCTCAGTCAGATTGGGTGGAGAGCGTCTGTGAAAAGCAATTTTCAAGTCTTGCCAGAGATTCTCAATTGGATTTAGGTCTGGACTTTGACTGGGCCATTCTAACACATGAATATCCGCACAGCATGATGCTACCACCACCATGTTTCACAGTGGGGATTGTGTGTTCAGGGTGATGTGCAGTGTTAGTTTTCCGCCACACATAGCGTTTTGCATTTAGGCAATTTTTGCATTTTTTCAAATATCACATAAAATCCCAAAATGTGGAAAAGTTCAAGGGGTATGAAAACGTTTGCAAGCCACTGCATCTACCTCATTGATGAGCCTTGAACTACTCTTGATCGGACTTTGCTGGCTTTACCTTGCACTAAACGTTATTCCCTTATCAATTTTTTCGATTCACCTACTCTGGGCTCAGGTGACTTCATGATTTGTGTGAAGACATTCCAGTACCTGGGATCAGAGCATCTGATCGGCAGTCGTACAACATTCCCAACTGGAAAGGCCGGCCCAGAGTGGCCAGTTGCAAGAACTCACTCATCACTAAATCGGAAGTGGAGGCTCAACAAAATCCAGTGATCTGAAACAGAAAGAGGAATAAAATATGAAGATGAATCCACTCGACGTACAGCTTTTTGAAGATGTGACCAAAAAGGTTTAGTTCAGAGGTACAGTGCGGAAACAGGCCCTTCGGCCCACCGAGTCAATGCCGACCAGCGATCCCCGCACACTAACACTATCCTACACACACTAGGGACAATTTACATTTATACCAAGCCAATTAATCTAATAAACCTGTACATCTTTGGAGTGTGGGAGGAAACCGAAGATCTCGCAGGTCACTGGGAGACAGCACCCATGGTCGGTATCGAATCCCGCGTTCATGTTCAGGGATGTTAACTATCGCACTGAAAATCACAGTATGATTTTCGTGTGGATGAAGGCCATTCTGCCCATTGAATTTCTACTAGCTCTAGGTAAGAACAATCCATCTGGTCCCACATTCCCGCCTTGAAAATTCCTTCCTTTCACAAAGGAAATTTCAGTCAGACATCCGTTGGGGAATGTTGCCGACTGTCCCGCTGCAGACCGCAGGAGTACGTGCTGAGGGACGCACTGAAGCTCGGTGCAGCCAACGCCAAGGCTCGGTGGGGGAGGACCACTGTTTAGGGTCCTTCCGCTGCTGGACATGGGGGGCAAAGTCCGGTGTAGACACCCCTCAAACAATTGAAGGGAAACAAGGTGAAGAGCATGTGATGGGAGTAGAGTTAAGCCATTTGGCCCATCAAGTCTACTCCGCCATTCAATCATGGCTGATCTATCTCTCCCTAGTAACCCCATTCTCCTGCCTTCTCTCTATAACCTTGATATCTGTACTAATTAAGAATCTTTATCTACCTTAAATATATCCTTTGACTTTGCCTTCTGAGCCTTCTGTGGCAATGAACTCCACAGATTCACCACCTTCTGATGAAAGAAATTCCTCCTCCTCTCCTTCCTAAAAGAACGTCCTCTAATTGCGTGACCGAGATATCGCCAGTGACGGAGATCGCTATCAAAACATGGAGGGGATCGGGGGACAGGGGGACACAATTTCTTGGCTGCCGTTCGCGCATGCGCACACTCACACACACACACACGCGAGGCATTGGAAGCTTCAGCTGTGCGCCCTGTGAATGGTCATTATCTCGGGATTCTTCCAGTTTCCAGCCCCGCAACGTGGATGCCTCTACTACAGGGCCGTTACCGTTAGAATGCGTCAATTAGCGCAGATCTGTACCACAGATTTAAAAAACACTGCACATCATGCTGGACAACATAATATAGGCAGGGCTTCCAACTCTCACGCTTTGAGCGTGAGAATCACGCATTTGAACAAATTCTCACGCCTTCATGCTGATCACAAATTTCTCACACTCTGTCGTGAGAAATTCTGAGATCAACGAAAATGTCAAAACTCAGATAAACTGCATGGGCCGCGGGTGTTGGAGAGCCGGGGCTGAGGGAGGCATAGAAGCAGATGTAGCGGCGGGGACAGATGCGGGTTGCCCGCGCTGGCGAGGGTTTGCCGGGCTGGCGAATGTTTGCTGGGCTGGCAAGTCACTCGCTGCAGCTCCGGCCATGGAGCAGCCTCAGTGCAAGAGTCACGGGCCGTCGGTGGCATCGGAAGCATTGCGCCGCTGCCGCGAGAGTCTCTGTGCCGAAGAGCCGAAGGGACAGAGACTCTCAAAGGGAGGAGGGGAGAGAGAGGGGAAGGAGACAGAGAAACAGGAGTGAGAGAGAGAGGGGGTGAGAGGAGAGAGAGGGGAGAGACAGAGGGTGAAAGAATGGGGAGATAGAAGAGGGAGAGGGAGGGGGAGAGCGAGGAGACAGAAAGAGGTAGGGGAGAGAGATAGGGAGAGGGGTGGAGAGAGAGGGGGTGGAAGAGGAGGGGGAGAGAGAGAGAGAGGGTGAGGGGGATGGAGAGAGGGGGAGAGAGAGGGGGGAAAGAGGAAGAGAAAGGGGAGAGAGGGAAGAAAGGGAAGAGGGAGAGGGGTGGTAAAAGAGGGGAAGAGGGAGAGAGGGGAAGTGGGAGGGGGAAAGAGAGAAACAGGGAAAAAGAGAGAGGGGGGGCAAATAGAATGAGGAGATAGAGACAGAGGGGAAAGAGAGGGAGAGAGAGAGGGGAGAGTGTGTGGAGAAAGAGGGAGAGGAGAGAGAGGGAGAGAGGGTGGAGAGAGAAGAAAGAGGGGAGGGAGAGAGAGGGAGGGAGGGGGGAGAGAGGGAGGGAGAGGGAGAGAGAGTTAGGGGAAAGAGGGAAGAGAGAGAGAGAGGAGAGAGAGGACAGAGGGGGAGATGGGAGGGTGGGGAGAGGAGAGAGGGAGCGAGAGAGAGGGGGGAGAGTGAGGTGGGAGGAAGAGAGGGGGGAGAGAGAGAGAGAGGATGGAGAGAGAAGAGAGAGGGAAGGGGAGACAGGGGGAGAGGGGAGAGGGAGAGGGGGGTGAGAGGAGAAAGAGGGAGAGAGAGAGCGAGAGACAGAGGAGGGAGAGGGGAGGGAGAGATATAGAGGGGGGGGAGAGAGAGAGGGGGGTGAGAGGAGAGAGAGCAGAAGAAAGGGGGGAGGGAGAGGAGAGAGAGAGGTGGGAGGGCGAGGGAGAGGGGAGAGAAAGAGAGGTGGAGAGAGAGGGGAGCGAGAGAGGGAGACAGAGAGAGGGTGAGAGAGAGAGGGGGAGAGAGAGAGCAGATCCGGCCATGGAGCAGCCTCAGTGCAAGAGTCCCGCTGCCGTGAGAGTCTCTGCCAAATTTGCCCAGGTGACCGGCATGGATCAGGCTGCGGCTCGGTGCATCCTGGAGGACAACCAGTGGCTGCTGGAAGTAAGTACCAAGCACTGGGTAGAAATGGTGGAAGATAGTGGATTTCAAATGGGGGTGGTTGGAGAAAGCATCCTGCTTGCCTGCTCGATTTTCACTTACTGTATCTGCAGGAAAAATGTTCCCGATGTTGGGGGAGTTCAGAACCAGGGGTCACAGCTTAAGAGGGCCTGTCCCACCAGCATGCGACTCCATGCGGTGAGCGCGACCTAACGTGGTCGCTTGAGCCGTCCGGCCTCGCGGGGCCGGTCCCATTTCGATCGCCGGAGCCGTATTGGGTTGTGCGGAGCTGGTCCCGACATCGCGTGGGGCTTCGAAAAACTGACCGTGTTCAAAAATTCCGAGCGGCAACGGCCTGTCGGCCCGCAGCTGCCTCGACGCATTACACACCGCCTGACGTCGTGCCTCCTTGTCCCTCTCTATATGTGCCTCCGTGGCCCTCTCTGTATGTGCCTCCGTGACCCTCTCTCAGTGTGCCTCCGTGACCCTCTCTCTGTGTGCCTCCGTGACCCTCTCTATATGTGCCTCCGTGACCCTCTCTGTGTGTCTCCGTGACCCTCTCTGTGTGCCTCCATGGCCCTCTCTCTGTGTGCCTCCGTGTCCCTCTCTGTGTGCCTCCGTGGCCCTCTCTCTGTGTGTCCCTCTCTGTCCTTGCGAACTTACCGTGGACTTCGCTCCAACTTCGCGCCACTTCGCGCCACTCACCCGACCTCCGCGTGGTCCCCGCTTCCAGTTTGGTCGCGCTCACCGCATGGAGTCGCATGCTGGTGGGACAGGCCCTAAAGGGTAGGCCAGTTAGGACTGAGATGAGGACAAACTTTCTTCACGTAGATAGTTGTGAATCTGTGGAATTCTCTGCCACAGAAGGCAGTGCAGGCCAATTCACTGGATGTTTTCTAGAGAGAGTTACATTTAGTTCTTGGGGCTAACGAAATCAATGTATATGGGGAAAAACATGAAAGAGGTACTGATTTTAGATGAACAGACAAGATCATATTGAATGGTAGCGCTGGCTCGAAGGGCCGATGGCCTATTCCTGCACCTATTTTCTATGTTTCTAGGCTTGAGTATATGGCAATAAAACTCGATCACTTGATTTTGAAGCATTCATGCATGGTGGAGGTATAATGTAGTCATAGAGTGATACAGTGTGAAAACAGGCCCTTCGGCCCAACTTGCCCACACCCGCCAACGTGTCCCAGCTACGCTACCTGCTTTTGGTCCATAACTCCAAACCTGTCCTATGCATGTATCAGTCTAACTGTTTCTTAAATGTTGGGATGGTCCCTGCCTCAACTACCTCCCCTGGTAGCCTTGTTCCACACACCCAACACCCTTTGTGTGGAAAAAGTTACCCCTTAAAAAGTTACCTCTTAAAAATACTAAAAAACAAAAAACATTGAAATCATACTTCTACAATGCACTAAAACATGATTTTAATACATTTCATTTAATTTCATTTAAATTTCAAAATGTCCCTACCCTGGGAGGGGGGACACCCTACCTTTCACACCCTCTCCCCACTCGGTTGCTCCACTCCCTCACCGGGTACCCCCAAGGCCAATGATCAGTGATCGCTCAGCCTCCCCAAAAACGCTCCTTGGCCCCTGGTTCAGGCGGAGAACACTGCCTGATGTGAGCAGGGAACTGAGGCCAGTTATCCGTGATGTCTGGATCCCAATGTTCCGCGCTTCATGTTTCAGAGTTGGCTAATGTTATTGATTTGTAATTAGCCTGATTAGTAATTAGTTGACAAAACCTTAATTTATTAATCTGGAATATCCAAGGGGATGGGATTAGTGTAATACTAAAATGACATGCAAGGTGTCAGACTGTCTGTCACAACATATAGCCCCGAAAACCCATTCTTTCCTTCAGTGAAATATTGGGAAGGTAGCACTATTGTCATTTGCCACTTAATTATTATGTTTGTTTACCTCATTGACTATTTCTAACACCCCCCCCTAACCCCCCCCCCACCCCCCCCTAATTCCTTTGACAGGTTGAATAGAAATGTCCCCAATCTCGTTGTTTTATTAATTGAATACGTAGATGAACATCCTCAAGGAGTCAGATGAAACTGATTCAGATGCGATATTTAAATAATTCTGGTTTGTCAATTAAGACAAATCAAATTTTTTCCAGATTTAAGGTCTCCGACATCTCCATAATCCACATTTTGATTGTGGGGGTTGCTGGGTTTTTCCAAAATTGTAATATTATTTTTTTCCCAGTTATTATACTGTAATCAAGGAAATTTATTTGGTTTATTGTACGTTTTAGGTATTGTTCTGATATGCACAATATTATTAATTTAGGATCGGGCTCCAGTTGAGTATTAACCACTACGGAAATAATTTTTAAAATATCCATCCAGAAATGTTTTAATTTTTTTGCAACTTACAAAGGTATGGGCTAAATTAACCTCAGAGTATTGACATTTATCACAAATAGGAGAGAAATTAGGAAAAATTCTATTTAATTTTGTTTTAGAATAATGCAATCTATGTAGTACTTTAAATTGTATTAAAAAAATGTCTGGCGTTTAACGAACATTGATGTATATGTTGTAGACTTTCATCCCAAATATCTTTCGTTATTAAGGGTACACAAAAAGCTGGAGAAACTCAGCGGGTGCAGCAGCATCTAAGGAGCGAAGGAGATAGGCGACGTTTCGGGCCGAGACCCTTCTTCAGACTGGTCAGGGATCAGGGAAACGAGAGATATAGACGGTGATGTGGAGAGATAAGGAACAATGAGTGAAAGATATGCAAAAAAGTATCGGTGATAAAGGGAACAAGCCATTGTAAGCTGTTTGTGGTGTGAAAATGAGAAGCTGGTGCGACTAGGGTGGGGAGAGATAGAGATAGAGGGAATGCCAGGGCCCCAGGGCTGAGGGAGAGGTGGGAAGGGGAGGAGACAGCAAGGGTTAACAGAATTGAGAAAATTCAATATTCAAGCCCAAAGGATGCAGACTCCCCAAGCGGAATATGAGGTGCTGTTCCTCCAGCTTGCGGTGTTGCTCACTCTGGCCGTGGAGGAGGCCCAGGACCGAGAGGTCGGATGTGGAATGGGAGGGGGAGTTGAAGTGCTGAGCCACCGGGAGGTCGGGTTGGTTATTGCGGACCGAGCGGAGGTGTTCGGCGAAGCGATCGCCAAGCCTCCGCTTGGTCTCACCGATATAGATCATCTGGCATCTGGAGCAGCGGATGCAGTAGATGAGGTTGGAGGAGGTGCAGGTGAACCTCTGTCGGACCTGGAAGGACTGCTTGGGTCCCTGAAAGGAGTGGAGGGGGGAGGTGAAGGGACAAGTGTTGCATTTCTTGCGGTTGCAAGGGAAAGTGCCCGGGGAAGGGGTAGAGTGGGAGGGGAGGGAAGAATGGACAAGGGAGTTGCGGAGGGAGCGGTCTTTGCGGAAGGCAGACAGGGGGGGAGATGGGAAGATGTGGCGGGTGGAGGGGTCACGTTGGAGGTGGCGAAACTGGCGGAGGACTATATGTTGTATTTGCCGGCTGGTGGGGTGAAAGGTGAGGACCAGGGGGACTCTGCCCTGTTTGCGAGTGGGGGAATGGGGAGCGAGGGCAGTGTTGCCCTCGATAAAATTACTGCGATATCTTTAGTTATTATATGTCTTCATCATCGTCCCCAATGTCATCAAACTGGATTTCATCATCAACACCAGGCCAAAAGGTATCAGTCTCATTGATTTTGGAACGTTCTGGACATAGTGGTATTCAAATTTGGAAACAATTAAAAAATACATTAAAATTGGATAATTTATCACTTTCTCTCCCTGTTGCAAATAATACCTTCAGTATTGGATAAAGGTTTTGCACAATTGAAAAATTATGGAATTAAAAAGATGGGACATCTTTATAGTAAAGGTATGTTCCTCTCGTTTCAGGAGGTACAACAGAATTATGGATTACATTCAAATAATTTGTTTAGATATTTACAACTTAAAGATTATGTTAAAACACATACACAAGAATACAGAACTAGAGAGCCAGAGATTCTAGATGAATGTTTGAACAAACACCCCAACACAGTCAAATTCATACCTTACATTTATAATACTCTTTTAGATAGTGAGATTCTGTCGACGGAATTATATAGACAAGCATGGGAAAACAAATTAGTTCAACCCACCACTATGTATTATTGGATTTTCACTATAGATTTTTTTATTCAATTTTGTGGGAGTTCACAGAATCGGACCAATTTCAAAAGGCAGACAATCCTCCTTTTCCATCTTTAACCAGTCTGGTTGTTGATCCATATCTTCCAACCAGAAATTTATATTTTTGACATTGACTGCCCAGAAATAAAATAAGAAATTTGGTAAGACTAATCCTCCATTCGTCTTGGTTTTTTTGCTTATTCTGTGATTCTTATAATCCCAAATAAAACTTGTCACAATGGAGTAGACTTTTTTAAAGAATTTTTTTGGGAGATATATCGGAATTGATTGAAAGAGGTATAGTAGTTGCGGAAGGAAAATCATTTTAATAGCATTAATTCTACCGAGCAATGAAATGAGAAGTGTTTTCCAATATTGAATATTCTTATGCAATTTATTAAGTAAAGGCACAAAATTTGATTTGAATAAAGAAGTATATTTCTTGGTAAATTCCTAAGTATTTAAATTTTTCATTCACTATTTTAAAAGGTGACTGTTGCAATATATATAAATTAGGTTCCGTTATTGGCATAATCTCACTCTTATTCCAATTAATTCTGTATCCTGAGAATAAACCAAATTGAGTTATAAGATTTAACAAGTTAGGGATGCTGATTTCTGGGTTTGTAATATATAATAATACATCATCTGCATATAGAGAAATTTTATTAACTGTATTTTTAGTATTGTACCCATATATTTCTGGATGTACTCTAACTCTTTCTGCTAGTGGTTCAATAGTGAGGGCGAATAGTAACGGGGATAACGGGCATCCTTGTCTACAACTTTAGATAAATCAAATTTTGCTGATAACATTTGATTTGTCATTATTCTAGCTGTTGGGTTGGTATATAAAAGCTTAACTCAAGTACAAAACTTCTCACCTAGTTGAAATGTTTCCATCACCGAAAATAAGTAGGGCCATTCCACTTGATCGAATGCTTTCTCAGCATCTAGCCAGATGGCTGCTAAATCTACATTAGCTATTCTATTTGAGTATATAATGTTAAATAATTGTCTCAGATTATAATATGAATAACGTTTTGGAATAAAGCCTGTTTGATCGGGATGTATTAATTTATGAATCACTAAACTTAATCTATGTGCTAAAATTTTGGTTAATATTTTCTGATCGGTGTTTAAGAGAGCAATTACTCTATATGAACCTGGGTCTTCAAGGTCCTTATCCGTTTTTGGTATAAGTATTATTGTTGATTCATTTAAAGTTTCTGGAAGTTTCTGTTGCATGAATGCTTGAGTATATAATGTCTGTAGGCGTGGAGAGATCAGATCATGAATATTTTTATTAAATTCGCTATTTAAACCATCTGAGCCAGCGGCCTTTCCATTTTTAAAGAACTAATACATTCTTCAATATCTTTTACTGATATTTCAGCCCCTAATAATTCCCTCTCTTTCAGGTCTAAACCTGTAAGATTGCATTTCTGTAAAAATAATTCCTGTCCAGCATAACCCACTGTAGTTTTGGTTGAGTAAAGTGTTTGATAGTAGTGAGAAAATCTATCATTAATATCCTTGGGTAATGTTAATATTTCTCCCGTATCTGATTTAATTTTATATATTGTTTTTTCCCCTTCCTGTTTCTGGAGTTAACGTGCTAGTAATTTTTGTGGTTTATAACCAAATTCAAAGTGTAGCTGTTTAGTCTTTTGATAAAGTTTTATGACTTGGTCTGAATATATTTGGTTTAACTTATATTTGAATGCAGCAATTTTATTATGTATTATTATGAATTGCTTTTTCCATATCTAATTGCCTTATTTCGATTTCCAATACCAGTTGTTTGGCGCGGTTCTCTTTATTACGAAAGGCTTGCGCGGAGATTAACGCTCCTCGTATAAATGTTTTAAATGTTTCCCAAAGAAGGGAGGCAGATATTTCAGGGCAGTCGTTGGTCTCAAAAAACATGTTTATCTGTGTGATAAGATATTCGTAACATGCTTTATCATTTAAAATTTGAGGATTAAGTCTCCATTGTGTCTGCTTATCAGTTATTCCACTTAGTATGATCATAAATGTTAAAGGAGCATGGTCCGAAATTATAATATTATGATATTTCGAGCTACAAGTAAATGGGATAAGTTTAGAGTCTACTAAAAAGTAGTCTATCCTTGAATAGGTTTTATGTACCGGTGAGTAAAATTAGTATTCCCTTCCAAATGGGTTTTCAATTCTCCAAACATCCTTAATATTGGTAGTATTGATGTATGAGTTTAATAATTCGCTTGTCTTAGATTTTACTTTTCTTTGTCTTGACGATCTATCGAGATAGGAATCTAATGTACAATTTAAATCTCCACCAATTATCAAATTATGTTGTGTGAGCTCCAGGATAGTATTAAGTATATTCCTAAAAAACATAGGGTTATCAAAATTTGGTCCATAGACATTGAGAAAATCACTTTTTTTAGATATAATTCACCCACTAGTATAATATATCTACCATTAGTATCCACAATAGTTGATATGTGTTTAATAGGTATACCTTTATGAATTAAAATTGTGACACCTCTGGCCTTATGGGAGAATGAAGAATGATAAGTTTCAGCGATCCATTTTGCTTTCAATCTATGTTGTGCGTCGTTTTTAAGGTGAGTTTCTTGAAGAAATTTTATATCTGCTTTGAGTGACTTTAAGTGTGCTAATACCTTACCTTTCTTGATTGATTCATTAATTCCCTTAACATTCCAACTACAAAAAGTGATTCCTTGACCCCCGGTTTTTTTCTATTAACGTCTTGCATCTTGTGGTTAGGGTGGTCTATTAAAGAGCAGATAGCTCAGCACAGTAAACCAGACATTCCACCCGAACACAGGACAGATGAGTTGTAAATCTAATTCAACTAAATCTTCCTCCCGGATATATATCCACAAATAATATTTATAAATTAATTCGTTCAAAATAGTAATTAAGTAAAAAATACAAAAAGTAAAAAAATAAAAAGTTAATAAAGTGTAAAAAGAAACTACATCTAAAGTTAGTGTAGCTGGTGTTAGCCACACTAACGTGGCTGACCATCTAAGGACTTCCGTAGACTTAAAAAATTATTCCTAGCTCCACGCTTTAAAAAAAAAATGTCAATGAAAGTAATTTACGGGATTAAATTAGAACTATTTTGGTCCAGAATGTTAGTAATCATGTAGTGAGAAACTTTTACTTTCTTAGCTAATTATTAGTCAAATGTTAGTCTGATGTAAAAAAAGGAAAAACATAGCAAATTCCAATTAATAAGATATCTAAATTATATCTTGTTTACATTTCATATTTTTAACTATGATTCCAATAATAATATCAAATGTTCTTAATGATTAGCAATTGTTAGTAAAAATTAGTACTAAAATATAAAAATAATATGTCCACAGCAAAAAGGTTTGCTCAGTTGTCATTATCAGCTTTCATTAGTCCTTGAGTAAAGCGAATTAAAGTTCCATTTATTCTCAGCAAGATGACGATATTATATGAATGTTGTGTTAACGAAGAAACTGCAGATGCTGGAGAATCGAGGGTTACACAAAAAGCTGGAGAAACTCAGCGGGTGCAGCAGCATCTAAGGAGCGAAGGAGATAGGCGACGTTTCGGGTCGAGACCCTTCTTCAGACTGAATGTTATTCAGTTCTCGCACGAGTGCACAATCTTCCGAGTGTATACCAATGCTTTCTTGTGATCAGTGAAAAACTGTTCCTGCTTACAAGTGACTCTCAATCTTGCAGGGTACAGCAATCCATATCTCAAGTTGTCTATCTTCTTAAGAATCCCTCTTGAATAGCGCTCTCCTTCTCACCACCTCTGCAGGGTAATCTCGAAATATGCTTATTTTGTCTCCATCAAACAGAAGATTTCCGGTGCCAGCAATTTTTTTCATGATGTCATCCAAAACATGATCGAATTGCACCTTCACTATCAGCTGCCTTGGGGGGCGTTCGGGTCCGAGAGATGTCCAAGAACTCTGTTTGCCCGGCCTGATCTAAATTCAAGACTTTTTTTAATAGGTCTGTGGCAAAGTCACAGAGAGCTTTAGTTCCTTCTTTACCCTCTCGAATGCCAACAATTCTTAAATTCTGACATCTCTGGCGACGTCCAAGAACTCTGTTTGCCCGGCTTTAGAGAGGGTACACAGACACCTTAAAGTCGTCAGTACTTTATTAAGCATACATTATACATAGCCCTGGCTGTACGTGGTCTGTCACGAACACTAGAGAGAGAGCTAGGGGTGTGTGGGTTACAATTATACTGACTGGTGGGGGAGTGGTTAGCATGGACATCGTTACTATCAATTAAAGGTGTACACACATATCATCTATCATCTACATCCTTCCTCTACCAAAACAAACAGTGAGTGACAGGGCGACCACGTCTCATGCGCCAGGGTGAGTGCAAACAGTAAAGCACAGGGATACAGGATCACACGTAATCGCCGTAACAGACCGGCGGCCTGACCAGGCGACCAGACCGGGTCCGCACCTCGCCATCACCTCCTTCCCCGACGGGAACAAGCGGGGACGCTGGGGCATGGTGGGGGCTACGGACAGGAGAACCCCTTGGCGACTAAGGCATCGGGGGGGGCGGCGAAGAGAAGGGCGAGGAAGCCGGAGAAAGCGGGACCGCAGCCGGGAGGCGTTCCGGAGGAGGACGAGGGGAGGTCGGCCCCAGAGGAACGGGCAAAGCACAGGGCCGCGACAGTGGCAGCGGGGGGGGCATACGGAGCCGCCGGGGGAGGGAGAGGCTCGTTCACGAGCCGGAGATGCTGGCGGGACCGGCGGTACACCCGTCCGTCGTGGTTGACAAGGTACGAACGAGGGGAACCGGCAGAACCGATGACCACGGCCAGCCTGGAACGGCCAGAAGAGGACCACATACGGACGACCTGGCCGGGGAGAAGAGGGCAGAGGACACGGCAGGACCTGTCGTGGGAACGCTTCTGGATACTGTGTTTTTCGGCAATGCGTTCCCGGACCAAGGCAGGTTTAAAGACGGAGGGGGACAGGGGCTGCTGAGACACCGGGACCGTGGGCCTCGTGACTCGGGACATGAGTCGCTGAGCCGGGGAGCCCAGGGCGTGGTCGCGGGAGATGTTGCGGAGGTTCAGCAGGGCCAGGTAGATGTCGGAGCGGGATAGGCGACAACGCTCCAACAATCCTTTAGCACTGCGGACCGCGTCTCGGCCAGTCCATTGCTCTGTGGGTATTCCGGGCTGCTGGTGTAATGTCTAAAGTTCCAACGGTCAGCAAACTCTCGGAACTCGGCACTGGTGAACTGGCTGCCGTTGTCCGACTGCAGGCTGACGGGGGACCCGAAGGTGGCAAAGTGGCGGCGCAACTTCTCGATGACCGCGGAGGAAGAGAGGGAGTGGAGCTGGTCAACTTCAAACCAGCTGGAGTAAGAGTCGACAAGCACCAGGAAGTGCTTTCCGTGCCACTCGAAGATGTCGGTTGCTAGCGCAGACCATGGCAGGTCAGCAGCTGGCTGCTGCAGGAGCGGCTGCCGCTGTTGCTGTGGAGCGAGGCTGTTGCAGGTAGGGCACGCGGAGACCCTATCCCGGAAGTAGCGAGGCATGTCGGGCCAGAAAAACTGGCTCTGAACGACAGAAAGGGTCGCCTCGGCCCCGGGATGGCCACGATGAGCGGTTTCGAAGTATTGTTCTCGTAGTGCTTCGGGCACCACCACCTTGTGCCCCTTCACAATCACACCACCACGCAGCACCAATCGTCACAAACCAAGAAGTAAGGCACCGCTGCGGCTGGCAGGGAAGAGCGGCGGTCTGGCCAGCCCTGCCCGATGATCGCGGCCAGCTGCTGTAGCGAAGCGTCTGCCGCCGTGTGCTCGGCTAGGGACTTCAACTGACCGGAGGGCACGAAGTTCACGCCCAGGACTATCAGATCAGACGCCTCGTACGGATGTCGGGTTGTGGATGAGAGAGGCGCCCGAGACAGCGTGTCCGCAACAAAACCATGTCCTTGCCCTTGCGATAAACCACTGTGAAAGTGAAGCGTTGTAGCTGGAGCATCATGCGCTGGAGCCGGGAGGAGGCCATGTGTATCGGCTTGTTGAGGATGGTTACCAGAGGCTGGTGGTCCATCTCGACAGTGAAGCAGTTGCCCAGGATATAGTCTTTGAATTTGGAGCAGGCAAAGACAACCGCCAGCAGTTCTTTCTCAATCTGGGCATAGTGTTGTTCATGGTCGTCATTGTGCGGGATGCGTAGGACACAGGCAGTTGCACCCCGTCATGGATCTGCAGGCAGGCGGCCCCGAGGCCAAACTTAGATGCATCACACGTGAGAACGATGGAGCGCTGGAGGTCGAAGTACTTCAGCGTTGGCATGCTGATCAGCTTAGATTTGAGGGTGTCAAATGCTCGCTGGTGTTGCGGGAACCAGGCCCAGGCAGTGTCCTTTTTCACCAGATCCCGCAGAGGGGCACTCAGTTCGCTCAGGTCAGGGATGAACTTTCCCAGGTAGTTGACCATGCCCAAGAAGCGCTGTAGGCCAGGCACGTCAGCAGGTGCAGGCATCTCGGATATTGCGGTCGTCTTCTGTGGGTCGGGCTTCAGCCCCGATGCCGTGAAAACATGCCCCACGTAGGTGACCTCAGGGACCCGGAATCGGCACTTCTTCGGGTTGAGCTTCAGGTTGACCTCCCGGGCCCGCTGCAGCACCTGGTGAAGGTGGTGGTCGTGCTCAGCGACACTCTTCCCATAAACCAGGATGTCGTCGACAATGATGGCACACGGAAGTCCAGCAAACAGTTGTTCCATGGTCCTTTGGAACACCTCGCTGGCAGAGTTGATCCCAAACGGCATGCGGAGGAAGCGATACCTGCCGAAGGGCGTGCTGAAGGCCGTCAGGTGCGAGGATCGCTCGTCTAGAGGTATCTGCCAGAACGAACTCTTGGCATCAAGAACCGAGAACACGGTGGCAGGGCCGACCTGTGCAGCAACATCCTCCACCGTCCGCATGGGATAGTGCGGGCACCTGATGGCCAAGTTCAAGTCCTTAGGGTTGATGCAGATCCGTATTTCGCTCTTGTCTTTCTTCGCAGCGACAACCATAGTAGAAACCCACCGGGTGGAGTCCGTTACTGGCTTCAGGATGCCCGTGGCCACCATCTCGCGAAGAGCAGACTCGACCTTGCCCCTCATGGCAAAGGACACGCGGTGCGGGGGACGGACGACCGGCGTGATGTCGGGATTGAGGGCGATCCTGTAGCTGCAGGGCAACTTCCGCAGCTTCGAGTCAAACCGGTCCAGGAATTCAGCCAGCGGGTTCAGGGGTGCCTCTACCATCACTGTGGAAGCTCACCAATTCGAGGTCCTGGCAGGCCTCCACGCCGAGCAGGGAGTCACATTTACCGTCTAGCAGGAAGAAAGAGAGGGGCCGAGTGGTCTTCAGCACCTTGCAGTGGAGAGTGGCCCTCCCCACAGGAACAAGTACGCCACCCCCATAGGCACGCAAAACAGCACTGTCTGTGGAAACAGGCTCATTATTTCTTATCTTCCTGAACAGGCTTGTTGACATAACATTGGCAGCAGCCCCCGTATCGACCTTAGCAGAGAAGGCCATGCCATTCACCGTGACTCGGACGGTCGGGTCCGTTATCAGAGCAGCTGCACCTCGCAAGGAAAACACACTCAGCTCGCTCTGGGAAGAGTCAGGGTCAGACGGGGGAAGATCATCGTGCTGGAGATGGGAACCAGACGCTGTATCATCACGTGTCAGGTAGCGAGACGGTCTCTGCTGTGGCTGTGCAGGGTTCCCACGGGAACGGCATACAGCCGAGAAGTGGTTGGGCTTGTTGCAGAAATTACAGGTTTTCCCCAACGCCGGGCACACATTAAAACGGTGTGAGACAAAGTTACAATTTGGACATCGTTGAGGCGGTCTGAAGCCCTGCAGTGGTCTTACCCTGTCGCCGGGGAGCATTGTACTGGGGACCAGCGAGACTGGCTGTGTGGACCACAGGGTCAGGTACAGCGGAGAAGACGGCCTCAGCTAAACGAGAGGCATGCAGCGCCTCATCGAATGTCAGATCAGGCTTACGCAGCAGCTCAGAGCGCAGCTTATCATCCCGTAGACCAAAGACCAAGATGTCACGGGTCAAAGTATCAGGGGTCAGAACATGCAGGTCACATCGGCGAGCCAGTTGGCGCAGCGCGGCCACGAAATTGTCAATAGATTCCCCAGGGTTCTGGCGTCTGGAGAACAGTTTGAAACGCTCTAAGATGTGGTTAGTGGGAAGGTCACACATCGCCGTAAATTTAGCAAACAGGCAAACGGGGTCCTGGATACTCTCACCCTGTCCATAGATGAACGACTCCGAACGCTCGAGCGCTTCGGGACCAGCCAGGTTAAGCAGCAGGGAAGCCTTGACAGCAGGGGCCACAGCAGGGTGGGCGATTGTAACATAATGCTCAAAGTCCCGTCGGAACACACTCCAGCGATGAGTGATGTCTGCATCAAAGACTAGGATGTCAGGTTTACGACAGGCAGAAGCCATCACGGCACAGGGAGGGGGTACTGGGACTAAGAAAATAAAACTCGATAGACCGGAGATGCAGACAGAAGCACTTCTGACGCCATGTAGAGAAGGTACACAGAGACCTTAAAGTCTTCACTACTTTATTCAGCATACATTATATATAGCCCTGGCTGTACGTGGTCTGTCATGATCACTAGAGAGAGAGCTAGGGGCCCTGGACTGTAATGGCAAGTCCAATTTCACTACACCATAGGTATAAGTGAAAATAAATGTCCTTTGTAATTATCTTTTTAAAAAAATACATTTTTAAACATAAACTTTACTAGCAAGTTAAGACATATTTGTTAGATTGCCAAAGAATTAAACATGACTTTAGAACGCTACCGGCTACGATAGTCACAATCGTGACCGAGTGGCAACTGGTATTAATGCCAACTCCATTATAGCTGCCAAAAAATATAGTATACACTATATGCTGCTGCAGCATGGCTGTAGCAGTAACTGTGTTAAAGTTGTTCGGTGCTACGGCAGCTAGGCTTACCTAAGCGGTACCCCTTGGCCGCGGCTATTTTTAAAACTCCTCTGCTGCTGGAACCCTCCTGCAGCGATAATAGATCTGGCAGACGGCCGCTGTAATTTATGAATCTTAACTCCTTACGGAGCCGCAAGCTGCCTCCAACTCTGGCTGCCTGCTCCTGTATGGAGCTCTGATGCCGGCAGCTGTAATAACTTATCCTAGCCGACGGTCTCCCATTACGGCCGTCTGCTGCCGTGCAGACTATAACGGCAACAGCCGCAATCCTAGTTCCTATGGAACCTTACATCGGTCTCCAATTTCCTACAATTTCAACTGCCTGCTCCCGTGGAGAGCTCAAACTGCGGCGCAAAATTCTTCCTACTCTAGCTCCTATGGAGCTTCCACGATGGCCCAAACCCCCAGCCGCCTCCATAGCTACTTTGGGCACGCTATAGAGCGGCCTGGTGAAAATTGACTTACCTGGTCAGAGCAGTTCGAAACTGCTCCGAGTAGCGCCATGCGCTAGACAAATTGACGCGCATGCGGGCTGGCGGGCTCATCACGTAGTCACTCACGTGACTTCAAAATAAAATGTGAGGTTATCCACTTTGGTAGCAAAAACAGGAAGGCAGATTACTATCTAAATGGTGTCAAGTTGGGAAAAGGGGAAGTACAACGGGATCTGGGGGTCCTTGTTCAACAGTCAATGAAAGTCAGCATGCAGGTACAGCAGGCAGTGAAGAAAGCGAATGGCATGTCGGCCTTTGTTCACAAGATAAGTTGAGTGTAGGAGCAAAGAGGTCCTTCTGCAGTTGTATAGGGCTCTAGTGAGACCACACCTGGAGTATTGTGTGTAGTTTTGGTCCCTTAATTTGAGGAAGAACATTCTTAGTATTGAGTGCAGCGTAGGTTTACAAGGTTAATTCCCGGGATGGCGGGACTGTCATATGCGGAGGGAATGGAGCGGCTGGGCTTGTATACGCTGGAATTTAGAAGGATGAGAGGGAATCATATTGAAACATATAAGATTATGAAGGGTTTGGACACGCTAGAGGCAGAAAACATGTTCCCGATGTTCTGGGAGTCCAGAACCAGGGGCCACAGTTTAAGAATAAGGTATAAGCTATTTGGAACGGAGACGAGGAAACACTTTTTCTCACAGAGAGTTGTGAGTCTGGAATTCTCTGCCTCAGAGGGCGGTGGAGGCCGATTCTCTGGATACTTTCAAGCGAGAGCTAGATAGAGCTCTAGCGGAGTCAGGGGATAAGGGGAGAAGGCAGGAACGGGGTACTGATTGGGGTTGATCAGCCATAATCACATTGAATGACGGTGCTGGCTTGAAGAGCCAAATGGCCTACTATGGTCTGTTGAACAAAGTCCCAACCCACATAATTTAACCTGATAAATCAAGTCCCTCAATCAAAGTAACATCCTTGTGAATATTTTCTGCAACTTTCTAGATTATCTAGATTTTGCTCCAACAGGGAGATAGTGGGAGAAATGGCTGCACACCAGGATAGAGCAGTTTTGTTTGCTGGAGTATAGTGCATATTTTCAAAAAGGATACATCAGCTTTAGAGAAAGATCAAAAGAGATTAATTAAGCTAATTCCAACATCTGCAGTTCACTGGGCTAATTGTTGGAATCTGAGGTTTATTCTTTCATCAGCAGTTAAAGAAATTGACCTTGACCTATGGCGTTCACTCCAACTTGGGGTTGAGTGGTGCCATCGGCTTCATGATGTGCTGCCACTCTCCTCTGTCCTCAGCTAGCCTGCTAGCTCCGACCAGAGAGATGATGTTCTTTTTGCTGCAGTCTGCTTCAGGCAGTCACTTCATCTTTTGGTGGTCTTCCTCTTGGGCGGTTTCCATGGCCACGTGCCATAAGAAGAGATAGACTGGTTTGTATAATCAGGGATTAAAACCCTGGTGCTGTGTTGGCTTTTTATCATGATGCAGTTTTACTCATACGTAAGCTAGGTGGATGAGCGGTCCTCCACTAGCCACCTGATCTGTTCGTTCTTGCTGAATAATCAGCAAGGTAACAACCCCCACCACCAAGAAGGTAGATCAGGACGCTTACCTATAATCTCACAAGTCGGCCGTCCCCACACTGCATGCTAAACTACATGCTAAATGTAGTATCCAGCAAGATTCTACCAGGGACGGTCTACTCCTTGTATGGTCCATCATATAAATATGATAAGAGAAAGCGGGTTTAGGGGGTCTATTAAGAAACAATGGGCACAAAAAGCTGTAGTTGGTCAGCGGGTCAGACCACCATCTCTGGTGAAAAGGAATAAGTGGCTTTTCGGGAGGAGACCCTTCTTCAGACTGGAGTCAGGGAAGAGGGAGACAGGGACATAAAGAAGGGAAAGGTGTGAAAAGGAGTCACAAAACAAACGTTGTGAAGGAAATAGAAATATAGAAAAATAGGTGTTGGGAGTAGGCCATTCGGCCCCTTTGAGCCAGCACCGCCATTCAATATGATCATGGCTGATCATCTAAAATCAGTACCCAGTAGGTATTGTTACAAAACTTACCTTCAGCGGTGCTGCAGTTCTGTCACTTGCCATGTGCGAGACGTTGGCATCTTTGAGGGGTGGGGGTTAAAATGCCGTTTTCTCCTGCCTGTCCGATATATATCTTCTCGGGCTACTACCTTATGCTGAATAATCGTTCCGACTGCCGTTCCTTTTTTTTTAAACCGCGGGATAATTAAATCGCTGGAGGAAAATAAAAAAGCGACTTCTAACGCCATTAACGCCGACAAAACCTCACTCGCAAGATGATTAAAATGGCCATTAATTTACGGGAATTAAACACTAAATTCCTTCCATTTGGCCAATAAATTTTTGACAATAAGATTTTAAAATCATATTGTGAATTCTTGTGTGAATGTTATTTGGACACTTGTTTACCTTTTCTTAAGAAATGGATAGATGTTTAGATCTAGTAATTTAATTTTGTAATTAGCTACAATTAGGTAACTAACTAATTATATGCTTTAACTAGACTAAGTGGGACCCGTTGGGTCCCATGTTCACACGGGAGGGCTGGTACCCCAACACACGGTGGGGGCTTTCTGGAGTGCTAGCATGGCTACTGTGGGCTGAAGGGATGGGTTAGTATGGGCATTGTTGGCCAAATGGATTCTTGGGGGGGCAGCTCAGTCACTCAAGCCTGATATGCTGGCAGCTCACTAACTGCTGGTGGGCCAGCAGTTGACTCATGGCTATTCCTTGCCCTATTTCAAGCAGGGTGCAAGGCCACCAAATTCAAGTGCAGTTTCTTACCACTTCAAGCAGGGTGCAAGGCCACCAAATTCAATTGCAGTTTCATACCACTTCAAGCAGGGTGCAAGGCCACCAAATTCAAGTGCAGTTTCCTACCACTTCAGGCAGGGTGCAAGGCCACCGAATTCAAGTGCAGTTTCCTGTCATTTCAAGCAGGGTGCAAGGCCACCAAATACTAGTGCACTTTCATACCATTTCCAGTATGGTGCATGGCCACCAAATTCAAGTGTAGTTTCATGCCATTTCAAGCAGGGTGCAAGGCCACCAAATTCAAGTGCAGTTTCATGCCACTTCAAGCAGGGCGCAAGGCCACCAAATTCAAGTGCAGTTTCATGTCAATTCAAGCAGGGTGCAAGGCCACCAAATGCTGGTGCTGTTTCATGCCATTTCAAGCAGGGTGCAAGGCCACCAAATTCAAGTGCAGTTTCATACCACTTCAAGCAGGGTGCAAGACAACCAAATTGAAGTGCAGTTTCATACCATTTCAAGCAGGGTGCAAGGCCAGCACATTCAATTGCAGTTTGATACAATTTCAAGCAGGGTGAAACCACCATAAAACCGCAGAAATCACCACATAAACACCACACTCACAGTTCAGTAGTCATTCAGTGTGTTCAGTTGATTCACGACCTCTCTCTCCCCCATCTTGCAGCGACTGTGCCACACCCTGCAACGACTGTGCCACACCCGCACTTATCGGTTATATAATCCCTCCCCCTCAAACTGGAAGGGGCGTGCCCTTCATGGCGTGATTGACAGGAGAGAAATTCTCAACATTTTGTTAAACACTAATAACATTTTCATTTTTCATTGATGGGAAGAATCCTCTGCAACTGATGAGTGGTGAGGAACTGAGTAAGATGGCCAAAAAACACAGCCATACGTGGTAGCGTTTTATCAAAAATTAATATTCAATACAAACAGAAAGTTGCCAAGTTTCCACCAACAACAGCCATTTTATTTTGCAGTGTAGCCTTTCAAAGCAGTTACCACCACCAGCAACAGCTATATTTTTGCAGTGCAGCCTTTCAAAGCAGTTACCACCAGCAACGACAGCCTTTTTTTTTGCAGTGCAGCAGCCTTTCAAAGCAGTTACCACCATCAACAACAGCCATTGTTGTTTTGCAGTGAAACAGCCTTTCAAAGCAGTTACCACCACCATCAAAAGCCTTTTACTTTGCACTGCGCCTTTCAAAGCAGTTATCACCACCAACAACAGCATTTTTTTTTTGCAGTGCAGCTTTTCAAAGCAGTTAACACCACCAACAACAGCCTTTTTTTTGCAGTGCAGCATTTCAAAGCAGTTACCACCACCAACAACAGCCATTTATTTTGCAGTGCAGCTTTTCAAAGCAGTTACGTCCACCAACAACAGCCTTTTTTTTGCTGTGCAGCCTTTCAAAACAGTTACCACCACCAACAACAGCCATTTTTTTGCAGTGCAGCCTTTCAAACAGTTACCACCACCAACAACAGCCTTTTCCTGGCACTGCAGCAGCCTTTCAAAGCAGTTACCACCACCAACAACAGCTATTTTTTTGCAGTGCAGCCTTTCAAAGCAGTTACCACTACCAACATCAGCCTTTTGTTTGCAGTGCAGCCTTTCAAAGCAGTTATCACCACCAACAATAGACATTTTTTTTGCAGTGCATCCTTTCAAAGCAGTTACCACCACCAACAACAGCCATTTTTTTTGCAGTGCATCCTTTCAAAGCAGTTACCACCACCAACAACAGCCGTTTTTTTTTTTGCAGTGCAGCCTTTCAAAGTAGTTACCACCACCAACAACAGCCATTTTTGTGGCAGTGCAGCCTTTCAAAGTGCTTAGCACCACCAAGAACAGTCTTTTTTTTGCAGTGCGCCTTTCAAAGCAGTTACCACCACCAACAACAGCCTTTTTTTGCAGTGCAGCCTCTCAAACCAGTTACCACCCCCAACAATAGCTATTTTGTTTGTAGTGCATCCTTTCAAAGCAGTTACCACCACATAAAAACAGCCATTTATTTTCGCATTGCAGCCTTTCAAAGCAGTTACCACCACCAACAACAGCGTTTATTTCCTCAGTGCAGCCTTTCAAAGCATTTACCACCACCAACAAGACCCATATTTTTTGCAGTGCATCCATTCAAAGCAGTTACCACCACCAACAACAGCCGTTTTTTTCCCAGTGTAGCCTTTCAAAGTAGTTACCACCACCAACAACAGCCATTTTTTGTTTCAGTGCAGCCTTTCAAAGCATTTACCACCACCAACAAGACCCATATTTTTTGCAGTGCATACTTTCAAAGCAGTTACCACCACCAACAACAACCATATTTTTTTGCAGTGCAACCTTTCATAGCAGTTACCACCACCAACAGCAACCTTTTTTTTCCAGTGCAGCAATTTAAAAGCAGTTACCACCACCAACAACAGCCATTTTTTTGCTGTGTAGCCTTTCAAAGTAGTTACCACCACCAACAACAGCCAATGTTTTTTTGCAGTGCAGCCTTTCAAAGTAGTTACCACCACCAACAACAGCCAATGTTTTTTTGCAGTGCAGCCTTTCAAAGCAGTTACCACCAGCAACAACAGTGATTTTTTTTGCAGTGCATCCTTTTAAGAGCAGTTATCACCACCAACAGCCATTTTTTTTGGCAATGCAGCCTTTCAAAGCAGTTACCACCACCAACAACAGCCATTTTTTTTGTAGTGCAGCCTTTCAAAGCAGTTAACACCACCAACAACTACCATTTTTGTGGCAGTGCAGCCTTTCAAAGCAGTTACCACCACCAACAACAGCCTTTTTATGTTGCAGTGCAGTCTTTCAAAGCAGTTACCACCACCTACAACAGCCTTTTTTTTGCAGTGCAGCCTTTCAAAGCATTTACCACCACCGACAACAGCCATTTTTTTTGCAGTGCAGCCTTTCAAAGCAGTTACCACCACCAACAACAGCCATTTTTATTACAGTGTTGTGGCATCAGCCTAAACACGGGCCACTTATGCTCGAACCCTCGTAAGGAGATATGAGGGCGGGCACGTGACATCAATGGCTAGAGGGAGTGTCCTGGTACTTAAGGTCTCTCACCTCGAGACCTTAGGAGAGTGAGCAGGTAGCTGAGCCCGAGAGTACAACCTCGCTCAGCTACAGCAACATTGTAATATGGTTAGCGCTCCCACCTAACGTGTCACCACTAAATAAACAACAGTTTGAACCCACCCGACATCTCACCTTTATTCACCACGTATGGTGCCGCTACATTGGTGACCCCTGACTGTCCGAATTGAAGTCTGGACACCTGACGCACGCAGCCTCGTGAGACCTGATGTCTGCAGCCGGCTGCCCAGCCCTGCAGAACTACGCTGCCACCAACCCAGCCCTGCAGTGAGGTATGTCGCCACTCCCTACCAGCTGCTGCTCACCGGAGCTGAGAAGCTGCCGCCGCTCTCCCGCTCCCAGCAACGGGACAGGCCGCCTTGTGTGACGGCCGCCGAGCTCCTCCGCATGACCTGCCCGGAGCCGACCACCGGAGCAGAGAGGTAATACCAGCCGCCGCTGTCCCACCAACTGCTGCAGGAGCTGCGAACGTAGCAGCCTTCTGCGCACAGCAACGCCAACACATGCCTGATGGCTCTGGGAGCAGAGAGAGAGTACCTGCCACTCTCCCGCTCGCGACAATGGACTAGGCTCCGGGCCTTGCACCGCAGCTCACCGCGGACACCGCTACAGGCCCTGCACCACACCGGGCTTCATCACGGACACGGTTTCAGCCCCGGCCCCGTCGGCCGCTGCCCAAGGCCTAGCCACCCGATAGGGCGGGCTGACCTGGGGCGCCTGCCGAATACGCTTTTCTTCTCCTCACCAGCATGGACTCTGAAGATCCCTGTGTGCTGGCTGCCTGTCCGGCCCAGGGATTCAATCACTGGTGAAGTCCGCTTCAGCCGGCCGGCAAGATGGCCGCCACACCATCCTGAAACAAGTGGCCGCCCGACTACAAAAATGGGCGCCGCGGCCGGCCGGAAGAGAAGTACGAACTTACCTTACCGCCGTCCACAGCGCCACCTTTCAGCCGGATGCCGTTCCTGCAGCCTGACCACTGGCAACAGCGGGTCATTCAAACTGGAGACTGCAACACTATCCTGCACTATGAACACTGGACAATTTGAACTTTGGACACTGATTGCACTGGAATTTGTCTTTTTACTGTTCATTTTTGCGTTCACAGCATTTCCACGCCCGGTTCAGAAATAGGTTTGTTTATTTTATTTAGGTTTTTTTCCCCCATCGTTGCTGGGGGCCGTATTTCACAGGACACTCCCCCTGAGCTGGTCGAGGAGATGTGACCGTGTCTCTTCTGACCAGCAGCTTCTGCATCAGTCTCCTCGCACCCCTCGGCACCTTGGGATCGCCCACGCAGAGCGTCACTGCGCCCGTGGAGCCGTCCGTCCCGACCCACACCCGGGGTGTCCCAGACCTACATGCAGGAGCCGCCCTCGACCATGCTATTCCTTCCTCCGGTTCTGGGGGGGGGGGGGGCTGTGCGTCAGCCTAAACACGGGCCACTTATGCTCGAACCCTCGTAAGGAGATACGAGGGCGGGCACGTGATGTCATGGGCTAGAGGGAGTGTCCTGGTACTTAGGTTTTCTCACCTCGAGATCTTAGGAGAGTGAGCAAGTAGCTGAGCCTGAGAGTACAACCTCGCTCAGCTACAGCAACATTGTAATATGGTTAGCGCACCCACCTAACATGTCACTACTGAATAAATAACCGTTTGAACCAACCTGACGTCTCACCTTTAGTCACCACGTATGGTGCCGCTACACTGCAGCCTTTCAAAGCAGTTACCACCACCAACAACAGGATTTTTTGCAGTGCAGCCTTTCAAAGCAGTTACCACCACCGACAACAGCCATTTTTTTTTGTGGTGCAGCCTTTCGAAGCAGTTACCACCACCAACAACACCCTTTTTTTTGTAGTGCAGCCTTTCAAAGCAGTTACCACCACCAGCAGCCATTTTCTTTGCAGTGCAGCCTTTCATAGCAGTTACAACCAACAACAGCCATTTTTTTTGCAGTGCAAACTTTCAGAGCAGTTACCACCACCAGCAACCATTTTTATGGCAGTGCAGCCTTTCAAAGCAGTTACCACCAACAACAATAGCCTTTTTTTTGCAGTGAAGCCTTTCAAAGCAGTTACCACCACCAACAACAGCCATTTCTTTTTGCACTGCAGCTTTTCAAAGCAGCTACCACCACCAACAACAGCCATTTTTTTTTTTTGTTGCAGTGCAGCCATTTAAAAGCAGTTACCACCACCAACAACAGGCATTTTTTTTGGCAGTGCAACCTTTCAAAGCAGTTACCACCAACAACAGCCATTTTTCTTTGCAGTGCAGCCTTTTATTTATTTTTTTGAACTCCACATTTATTGACATAACAAAATACACATACAGGCAAAACAAAGAGACACATAAAAGACAATTGCAAAATGACAAAATACAAATCACCTAACCTCTATTTGCATCACATCGGATCATAGATAACATTCTATCATAGAAGCATCTCATTCACAGGCGCCATAGCAAGCTCATCCATTCATATCCTTAATCAATCGTGGCATTTGTAATAGTACTGGTTTCCATATAATATTAAAGGCCTCGGTCCTCAACTGGAGTTTAGCAGTTATACTTTCCATCAAGTATACATTTTTCAATCTTTCCCTCCACTGTTGAACATTTGGTGGCATTTCCTTTCTCCATAGCACTGTTATCATCTTTTTAGCAATCAACATCATCACCCCAAGCAAATATTTTTGATTTTGAATATCTGTTGCTGCTGGAGTATCTCTTAATATAAAACAAGCTGGTTCCAAAGGTAGATCCACTCCCAGAATTAATTTAATCTCTACCTGGATGTCTCTCCAGTATTGGTACAATTTGGGACAATCCCAAAAAATATGTGTGTGATCACCGATGTTCCCACATTGTCTCCAACATAAATTTGAGGTGTTACTGTATCTTGCCAACACTAAAGGTGTCCTAAATACTCTCATTTTAATTTTCCAGTCAAACTCCCTCCAAGAGGGGCTACTTGTCAGCTTATGGCCCAAGAGACATGTCCTTTCCCATATTTCATCTGTAATAATAATGTTCATTTCCAATTCCCATTTCTGTTTTGTTTCAATAGTATTCCCTTTTATATAGTCTTGAAGTCCTTGATATAAATGGGATATCAAATTCTTTTGTAACACAAATTTTCCAAATTTGGTAGTCTACATATCTGCTCCCAATCTACATGTGTCTCTAAGTAGTGCCGTATTTGGAGGAACCTAAAGAAATCCGACCCTGACAGTCCAAATTCATTCTGCAAGTGCTCGTAAGATTTCAAGACTCCCCCACAAAAAAGCTGGTCCACAGTAATAAGCCTTTTATCTGCCCAGTTTCTAAATCCCTTATCAATTTTGCTGGGTATAAAATTGGGACTAGCAGCTATCTTCATTGCTCTAGATATCGAATTAAAAAGATTTAATTGCTTTCTGATAGCTAACCATGTTTTAATTGTGAATTTAATCCAATCGTTATCTACTTTTAATTTCTTCCAATTTAGTTGAGTTAGAAATGGGAGCCCAGCCAGGGCAATACTAGGGCATACATTTTGTTCTATTTTCACCCATCCTGTTTCCTCATCATTTGTTAACCATGCTATCAAGGTTCTCAGCTGCGCTGCACAATAATAATATTTAAAGTTTGGCATATTTAGGCCCCCTTTTTGTTTTGATAACAACAGTGTCTTCAGTCTGACTCTAGGTCTCTTATTTTGCCACACAAATCGTGTTAACTCTTTGGCTAACACCTTAAATGCCGCACCATGGACCCCTACTGGTAAAGATTGAAATAAGAAAAGCAGCCGGGGCAAAATGTTCATTCGAACAACTTCCACTCTACCAATTAAAGATAAAGGGAGAATATCCCATCTGTGCACGTCTACCTTAATACTCTTGAGTAATTTATCATAATTAGCTTCATACAATGCGGTGATAGAGGAAGTGATGACAATACCTAAATATCTAAAACCTTCCCGAGACCAATGGAACCTGACCTGATCATTTAATTGCGAGGGCCACAGACCTGACAGCATCATTGCTTTTGATTTTGAATCATTTACTTTATATCCTGATATTTCTCCAGATTCCTGTAGGACTTGCATTAGGTGAGGCACTGAAGAAGGGTCTCGACCCGAAACGTCGCCTATCTCCTTCGCCTCTTAGATGCTGCTGCACCCGCTGAGTTTCTCCAGCTTTTTGTGTAACCGAGGAAATAGGATTACTCACATAGATCATAACATCATCTGCAAATAGTGAAATGTTTTGTTCCCCCCCCCCCCCCCCCGATCATCTTTAATGCCCTCAATATAGTCATCTTGCCTAATAGTTTCTGCGAGCGGCTCTAAACATAAGTCAAAAAGCAGGGGACTCAAACTATCTCCCTGTCTAACTCCCCTCTTTAATTCAAAAAACTCAGAGCAACATCCATTTACCCTGACTCTTGAATTTGGATTTAAATATAATGCTTTCACCCAATTAATAAATTTTGTGTGGAACTTAATAGCATTGAAGTCTGATGCTTCCTTTTTGCACATGTCATGATATTCAGCACCCGTCTAATATTATTGGCTCCCTATCTTTCCGGTATGAACCCTGTTTGATCAGGATGTATCATTTGTTTTATAATTTTTTGGGTTATCTTAGTTAATATAGCACTGAGTATCTTTAAGTCATTGCATAAGAGACTTATAGCTTTCACATCCTGTGGGATCCTTCCCTTCCTTATAAATAACAGGGATTATAGCCTCGGCCCATGATCTCGGTGGGTTGCCTTCAGCCAAGGCAATATTGTAGACTCTAGCCAGAATCAGAGAAACCTCATTCTCAAAACATTTATAAAACTCTCCTGGAATCCCATCCGTCCCTGGGGACTTGTTGTTCTTTCATTTTTTTATTACTTCTTTTATTTCCTGCTCTTCTATTTGTGTTGTCATATTTCTCGCTTCTTCTTGAGAAAGGCAGGGCATTTTTAATCCAGAAAAGAAAGTTCTGATCTTTTCCTCTTTATCTATGATTTCAGGAGAGTCGTGTAACTGTTCATAGAAGGATGCAAACGCTCTGTGATTTCTCGTGGTTGTGAGACTAGATTTCTAGAAATCAGATGTAGAACTTTAGAAACTACTCGATTAGCTTGCTCATTACGCAACTGAAATGCCATAAGGCGACTAGCCCTATTTCCCTTCTCGTAGTATTTTAGATTTAAGAATCGAAGGGCTCCTTCCGCTTTATATGTTACAAGCTCTTCTAACTCATGTCTTTTTTGTTTTAGTTCTTTTACCAAATTCTTGTTTCTGTTGTTATTTTTGTGTTCTACTTCTAATATCTTTACTTTCCAGGTCAGATTGCTTCTTCAACCTATTCTTCCTTACTCTACTCGATATTTCAATCATTTTGCCCCTTATTACTGCCTTTGCACCGTCCCAAAGCGTGGGTAATGTTACTTTACTATTGTCATTGTGGTCAACATACTCTTTGATACAATTCCTAATTTCCTGTGTTGCTACATTATCTGTCAATAAAGAAATGTTTGCTCTCCAGTATTTAAAACTCTTTTCAGTTCCTAACTCCAAGGTAAGGATTATGGGCGCATGGTCACTGATTGTTATTGAACCAATTTCACAATCTACCACTTTATATGTATATTGTTTGAGAACACAAATCATGTCTATATGTGAGTAGCTCCCGTGCACGTTCGAAAATAAACTATAATCCCTCCCTCTTGGATTTTTAGATCTCCATGAGTCTACTAATCCTAACTCCCCTAGCATATTATTTAATATTTTGGGGTTTTTTGTTTGGTTGTACTCATCTGGTAATCTATCCAGCCTCCCATCAACGACCACATTGATATCACCACCTAGCATTATCACACCTTTGGCATTTTCTGCAATTATATTTGCAATGTCTCCAAAGAAAGAGTAATCATCTTCCGTTGGTGCATAAATATTATAATCGATACTACCATTCCACGTATTGTACCAATTACCATTACATATCTCCCCAATGTATCTTGAAGTATTTTTTCTACAGAGAAAACTACATTTTTATTGAAAAGAATATCGGCTGTACTCAAAATATAATTTACTAGGGTGCGATGTAACAATGAAAAACATTTGCCAAACTAACAAATCAATAAACAATAAACACATCATTAAATCAATATCCATTAAAACTTTTACACATAGGACCAAAAAACAATAAAGAAAAAAGGGACTTCCTACCTAACAAACCCATCTGGACACCCTAAACTAGGTGGTGTACCACCTCCTCGTAAAAAGGCGAAGAGATGTGACTAGGTCTCTCC